>VXAA01003733.1:3852-38065 GCA_013399115.1 Anseranas semipalmata | reverse complement strand
TTTTTTTTCTTTCAAGTGTTTTTCTCTTCTGGTGTGGGAAGCCTGGTGCCTGTCCTCAAGGCTGAAGATGCTATTGCATAGCAGGGCTCCAGGGAGTGAGCTGCTGAGGTGCCAACCCGGGCCCACACAGCTCACATGAGATTAGGCTTGTAGGCCATGACTCAGAGAGTTTTCATCTACAGACCTTTCTCTCTCATAAACATGTTTCATTTCTCCATCCATTTCAGGCTGTGCCAGCATCTCAGAAATTGGCCGGCACCTGGTTCAGTTCTCAAAGCTGTAAACAGCCTCCTGCAATGCCCTCTGAACAGAAGCAGCCAGCAGCTGAGGTCCCAAAACAGACTGAAGAGAGAAAAAGAGGTGCAAATGCCTGAATGTATAATATGCCTGAATGTATAATATGCCTCCAGGAAAGTCCTGGGGCAATTAGGAAAGGCTCTGTGTTAGCAATGATCGTTGTTTGCTTTTTTCTTTCTTTCTTTTTTTGTTTTTTTTTTTTTTTGAAACCAATGAGTTCTTTAATACTTCAGATAATTGTTACTTGCTTAAATATATTTATTTTAAACTGGCTGTTCACTGGCATTACCTGTGTTGGGCCTTACTCCCAAAGTCTGTTATATCTGGCAGCCAGACTTGGTGGAAAACTATGTCCGTTGCTTCTTCCACTTGGTCATGCTACTAAGTCTGACTGCAGCTCAAGCTACACACTTTCCTGCTCCAGGCAGTAAGTATTATAGCTGATATCTTTCATAGCCTGGGTTTTCCTGGATGAATTCATAGCAGATACAGAAACAAAATGCATCAGCTAACAGGCACCTCAGCTCCCCTTTATGATGGATGGGTCTTGTCCTCTGCTTCTAAATGCAGAGATGAAGTCACTAGTAACCAAAGCAACACCCTGTGCTTCCCACAGAGTGAACCTCCACCTTCACTACATTGTTAATGTGGACTGTAAACTCATAAGAGCAGGGGTCAGGACCCACGCATCTTCAGAGCACAGCAAAAGTTTGTGGCAGTGTGTAAATAACACAGCTGGTGCCCTGGTCTCTCATAACAACAACCAGGAGCTTTTTCTTGCCTTTTCCTCATTTTCTTTCACATGGATGATTCCTTTTCTGTAGCATTCCTCAGAGCGTGGTCTTCAGTGACACCACTGAATCTTTCTCCTCTCTCTCTTCCTCATTCCATCTCCTTTCATCATCTCTCTGCCCCTGCCAACCCCCCTTCTCCATTATTTTTCTTCAGAAATATTTCAGTCCTCATCTAGGCTATTATTTTTATATATCCCTGGCTAACATGAGCCTCCCAGTGTCATGGACCTTTGCAGATATATGAAAAGCAGCCACAGCCTCCCCTTCCAGCCTCCCCAAATTGGCTGCTACCTCCTGCTGATCTCCTTATGCAGCAAAGCCAGGAAAGATTGCTTGGGGAGAATGTTTTTTTTAGTGGTTTGGCAGAGCTAAGGAGAAAACATTGGCTCAAGATGGTTGTGTTCCTGCTTTTCCAGCCTAGCAGCAGCCAGTCACCTGCTCTACTCTCTCCATGCTCTCTTCCCATCTCAGTCTGGGAAGACTCATAGGAGTGCCAGAGCTACTTTCTGTGCTCCAGCCTGGAGAAGAGAGCAAGGAAGCAGGCTGCTGCCCAGAGCTGGGGGAGCCACCAGAGAGCAGAGGTGAGGCAGAGCGGGGGCAGCCAGGGCAGAAGTCAGATGTTGTTGGTTGATGTCCTCTGGGGCTTGTCTGCACCATGGGCTGCAGCGTGAGCAGAAGTACCCCAGCTGGCAGGTGGCAGCTACCCTGGGGAGGAGAAGCAGAGCACTCTGCTTGATAAGCGCTACAGGTGATGGGCTGTGCCCTAGGCTGGCACTACTTCTGCATTGTCTGGCTCCGTGCTCCCAGGCTGTGTTTGCAGTCTCATGCATGCATTCCTACTGGGCACTTGTGGAGGGGTTTCCATGCTTCCTTTTTAGAAATAGCAGTGGAACCTATTTTTGTGCTGTTTGTGATCAGCTTTAGCCTCTGGAGTACCAAGAAGGTGCTTTTCACCATTTTTGCTTATCCAAATGCTCGAGCTACACCATAATCCATTAAAGATGTGTTTACTCTGAGCTCTTCTGCCTAGTAGGAGCTTAACTACACTTGGATTTTAATCTTTGTGTAATGCTGTCCAAGTAAAGTCATAAACAGAGTTCATCTACAATGGCTGAAATTCCTGTGTGGACATTTGTTCTTTGTTATAAATGTCGTGTGTAAATCAATGGGGAATTGCGCTAGTGCGACTGGAAATAAGCTGAATCTCCGTAAAGAGCTTAACTGACTTAACTACTCAGGTAACTTAATCAGGTCTTTTAAATAAGTCTAGGTAAAGTACACATGAAAACTGATAATGTGTCTCATCTTTAAAAATGCAATGTAATCTTAAAAATATCTGGTAAGACAAATGACTTCTTGCTTTCTTTAAAGTAATTTTTAAGGTCAGGCAGCTACTGCTTATATGGTACTTTAGGGCAGCACAAAATGGCTGAGGTATGCTGGGCAGCAATAGAGAAGTGCCAACATGCTGGGCACCCCCTCTGCTTAGTGCACTTCCCAGCCTTCCCATGCACACAAAGCTCCACTTCTTGTGCACTCAAAGCTATTTTCTTCTTTCTCCCCTCTCCCAATCCCCCAGTACTGCAAGAATAGGAAGGATTGAGTCATGCAAAGCAGGACTCTGCTGGTGTGAATATACCTGAACCCCAGAACTGTTGTCTAAGTCTCCACCATTCAGCTGGTGCCTCACCCTGCAGGACTCAGAAATCTCCTGTTGCCCTGCTCTTTGACATACATAGAAGTACTCCAGGTGATGCCAATACACATGAATTGTTCTGCCTGCTCCCTGTCATTCTTCTTCCAGTGCAGGGACTGGGGGCTGATGGTGAAATAAAAGGAGATCCTGGATTTAAAGACCCTCATGGTGCACAAGAGGTAAAACTAAGATTGTACCACTCTTCAGCTCTGGCATTTCCAATCTCTTAAATGCTTCACCCATCAATAGAAATAAACTGAATTGGGTTTTCTCCCCGTTCCCATGTGTAGTCTATAGTAGATTTTATAGCAACATAATCACCAGAATCTGTAATTATTTTGTTTGATATTGCATAAAAACAAAATAAAGTACAGCCCATACATTTTTAAATGAATATTATTATAGTCTAAATACAACTCAGGAAGAGTGAGCAGAGTTCTGGTCAGATTGGTGGTCTGGGATTCAGGGGAGTCAGCATTTCTGCTTGTTTTCTGCTAGACTTTCTCTAGGATTTCTGAGTTGTACAACCGGGGAATAAAAATGCAGATCACTGATGGAGTGCTGGACCTTCTAACAACCTGCTGCTCCATCTTTGTGCAGTTGTCTTGTTTAAGATACCAAGCAGAGTGCAGGGCTGTGTGTGTACTGTCCCCTGCCAGCCCTTCTCCTCCAGGGCCAAGGGGATTTGAGAACTAAGCAGGACTGTCAACCTTGACTGTAATACTACTGTTATTTCCTTAATGTACAAATGCAGACTTAAGAAGAAGGAAAGATTTTCACAGTCAAGCTTGTGCCAGTGTCATGCCACAGTGATCAGTACCAAAGGAGAGGGCTCTGGGTGTGCTAACTGCACTCTCCTATAGTGCTGTGGGCACCAGTATGTTTCTGGTGGAACACAGAGAAGTTGCCAAGCAGATGAGGAAAAATTTTGTACCATTAAAGATTTGGACATGTGCATCCAGCTCACAGCAATGAGCTTTGCAACTGGCAGTTGTCATATTGCCCACTTACCTGTCATGTGCAAGAAGAGCCATGCTACTGAGAAGTGACCTTCTGCATAAACCCTATTTTTAAGTGGCCTTAAGCAGGCAGAAAAGAGAAGCTAGCCCTGTTAGTTCACTCTGTTTAGACCTGAATTTTTCACAGAGATAGAAGTGTCTGCAGTGATCTTCCAGAGGCCTTCACATGGAGGCCTTTCTCTGTTCCAGTAATAATAAACCTTGTGGGCAGACTCACAGCCAGGCAGATAAGACTCAGGAATAATAGCACATCACACTCTTTGATGGACTTCAAGGCTGTACAAGAAGGGGCTACATGAGCTGGGTTTGTTCAGTCCTTCCTGAGAAGGCTAAAGGTCATGGAGGGGCTCTTACCACTGCCTTTTACTACCCAATTGGAGGGAACACAGAAGGTGCAGCCCAACTTCTCACATGTGTACAGTAAAAGGATGAAAGACAGTGGGCACAACTTGCAATGAGGGAAATTTCAATTAGAAATTAGTGGAGAAAAATTCATCGTGAGGGTGGTCACACACTGCAACCAGAGCCCAGAGGTTTAGTGAAATCTGCATCTTTAGAGGCATTCAGAGCTTACCTGTCCAAGGCCCTGGGCAACCTCAATTAACCTGATGCTGCTGTGAGAAGACACCTCCAGAGGATCCTTTCAAAATTGTTGGGTAACATCAGCCTAATAACAAAATAAGAGCAGCATATCAGATCTGTATCCTGCCTTACTACCATGGAGCTGCTGAGGAAGCACTTAAATCTCTGTGAAAGAGGCCACAGAAGGCATTTTCTGAGGAAAATAAGAAAAATATTTGGTGAATGAGCTGGAAAGAAGAGCTCACAGGGTTGCATAGGCTGAGAAACTGTTGTACAAGCCCATTCTACAAGTTTTCCAAGACTTGGAAGTTTTCTACAATTTGGATTAAGCTTTTGCCAACATATACCAAAGCCACACACCCCCTTTCTACACTCTGTCCTGCCTCATTCTGTGTTTGATTGCTGAGAATATCTCATGCAAATTCAAGCAAGGCCAAATCTTCCCAAAAAGCTGTGCCCGAAGAGATTGTAAACATGTGGGTTAAGAACTAATCAAACCCTGCTGCCTCCCAACATCCCTGGAGGATGTAGCAGGGACGTTGAGTCAGGCTATTTACAAGGGTAGTTTATCTACAAAATGGATCCAAATTAAACATTTTCCTTTGGCATATGGTGCAAATTTCTACGGCCTTTAAATATGTAATTCACTCATCAATTTCAGTTGAGGAAACACAGTTCTACCTATAACTAGAGGGAAAAAGAGACTAAATGTTTGTTTCTAGTTAATCGCCAAACTCATATGCTGTCTAAGCACATGAGCAAAGAATATAAAAGTAAGTCTTTATGATCTTGAAGATCATGTAAGAAAAGTTTAAAGTCACTTTCTCCCTTCTACCAAAAGAAATTGATACTACTGTGATAGGAGATATTTTCTTTGTCAGGCTTGAATACACAAAAACATTGAGGCCTCTTAAAGTGGTGATCATCATACCTTCGTTGAAGTGTCTTAAAACTGTTCCCCACTGTGAGAAATTGTGTTTATTCAGGACGTCATTCAGCATAGTTATCCAAAAGTTAATTATTTAAGTCTTGTTGCCCCTTGTCAATGTGTAATCAGAAGACAAAGGAAAATGTTTCCAAGGAACAGTGCCTCCCATCCTGAAAGGGAGAAGCTTTCCTTGGGTTTCTGTGACTCAAAGTACACCCTCTTTCCCAGAGCTGCCAGCACGTAGGCATTTTAAGCTTACAGGCACATGATGTTAAAAAACATGTTCATTCTTCATATGAGAAACACATGGATTTTTTCACTTTTTTTTTTTTTTGTCACAATTACTCTGTTTAGACAGCAAAAGGTCCAGTTATAATAATAAGCGTGTCTTTGATTTTCTCTGCTTCAATTCTCATCAGTCTGGTCAACCGGGCACAATCTAGAGACCTAAACCAGATTTCTTTTCTGGACGAAGGGATCTGTCCTTCTTTTCCTACTCCTAGATAGCTTCTTTTGCTGATTGCACAATAACACATCAGTTCTGTAAAAGCATAATTCTTTTATCCTGCCTAAAAATTCTGTGTTCTGCAAAGGTTATTGTATTTATTCATTCCAGTGCCGTGATTCTGTTTGTTCTAATTACTGCTGGGAATTCTCCTTCACTATTCTCTCTTGCTATCTTCTCATCTCCACTATGCTCAGCACCCTCCCTCCTCCCCACGTCCCCAATCCCTTTTTCTCCTTGTGGCAAGACTAAGAAAATGTGTTCTCCTAACACCATCCAGCCATTGCCCAAAAGTATTTCTGTCACAGTAAGCACCAAAAAAGCTGGAGCACCAACACTGTTCCTGGGCCAGCAGATTAGGAACATGGGTGTGATGGGGCACAGTTGGTTGCACATATACTAGGCTATCTGCTTAGTCTGTGTATAGCAATTCTCCAACACAAGCCAAAATTTGCAAGCTCTGATTTTCTGAAATGCGACAGACATGCAACCCATTCCTGTCCACCTCTGTGTACATCAGGAAAATATCAGATCATGAAGGCCTTGTTTTATGATAAAGCCAAGGAGGACAAAGACAACATAGTTAAAAATGACTACGCCTTGACACAGAGTGCAGTGTTGGCAAACATTTTAGATGCTGTTAAATTATGTTTTAGTCTGCAAATCCCAATCCCATGCTATAGCCTTGAATCTTTTCAGATTGTTCCTAGTGGTCAGGGGTCTGGTGTGCTCTGACCTCACTGCTCATTGAAGCTGCTCTGTAAGCACTCTCTGCGGAGTACAGCCCCTTCCAGCATCTGCCTGCATGGGCTTCAGGCAGTACCAGAACCAGCACAGAAGATCTGTCATGCCACCACACAACAGCACCAAGAAGAAACTGAAGGTGAAAAGTTCTCTCTAGGTGAAATCACAGGAAAGCAACAGCAGGCACCAGTGGATCTTGAACTCAGCAAACTGTTGCAGTCTGATATCTGACACCCACAAATGGCAGTTCAAATGAGGGCTGCAGTGTAGTGATGTATGAAATTCACTCAAACTATGGCAAGCATTTGGCCCAGTAGTACCTAAGAGGACTAAAGTACAGCAGCAATAAATCTCCCTACAATCCTCTATGCAGCATTCATGCTCTCATATAAAGTGCTGCCCCAGCTAAGCACACGCATACTAATAGGTAGGCATGGTGTACGAAAATGTTTCATATCCTAAGAGGTTCTGTGTTATGTCTTTTTATAATGTCTCTTTAAGGCATTTTATTTCCTTTCTAAAGGTAAAAAGGAAGTATAATTTCCGAGAAGACCCATTGCAGCAACAGGCTTATTTTTCCTTGCAAAATGCATGCACTGCACAAAATTAATTTGCACCAGCTTCTGATAAGAATATACAAAGTCAAGGTCCTGTCTGAGAGAAACCAAGGAAAGAAGCACAGATAAGAATTTTTTCTAAAGCTTTGTTGGGGTCAGGGAAGGATTTTCAAGGACAATGTCATTGAAACAGTTGCCAAAATTTTATCATCTGTGTCAGCCAGAAGTTCTCTTCTCCTCGAACCAGGCTGGTTTTGCTTTACTGTTGTTATTTGAAGGCATAGTTTTGCTCCAAAAAAGTGATGATGAGGGAAGATGTTCCTATAGCTTTTCTTCAGGGCTCTCTTTAGTGAGTGAACAAAAATCATAACCACAGAATAAAACAGGGAATTTAGGAGTTTAGTTGCAAAAACACAATACAGCATTTTCAGAGATCCACTCCAGCTATGCCTGAAATCAGTGATCCTCTTTCAGTGATCTCAGTGTAATTAGTTGTGTTGTTGGGCTTCTTTGTAATTTCCCATAGCAGCTTTTAAGGTGGCTATCTGTTCAATATCTTGCTTCAGTCTTACTATCTATGTTTGAGAGAGAAGGAAATACAGCTCAAGTCAGGGCATCCTGCTAGGATGCAAATATTGTGCACTTCAAACTTATGCCTAAGCCCTACCCTGGTCACACACTAGGAAAGAGTTTTGCTAGAACTGGAATGAAACCCTAGTGAGAAATAGCTGGGCATCTTCCCTGTATTTTAGAAATGTAAAAAAATAATGACACAGATCATGGCAAAGCCAGCCACATCCTTATTTTAATGAGGCATTTCACAGAATCACAGAGGTGAATCTTTCTCTCCAACAGCTTTAATTTAACCGTTCTATACTTTAGACCATTTCATCACTTCAAAAGCCTCAAGTAACCTGAACAAATAAAAAATCCCTTTTCTTGCACAGAGTGAGAAATCCCTGCTATAACGGGGGAGCCCAGCATCCAAAAGACTAGAGAAGATTCGACTTCACAAACAGGATAAACAGCTACTCCTATTATTTACATTTAATGTTAATGTTCTCTCACTTCACATTAACATTGTATTATACAAGCAAGCACAGCTACAGAGAATTATCAGAATGGGGGTTTACCCTCCTAGGACTTAGGACCACATCTAACCAGGCATTCAGACCTCACTGCATCAAGGACATTCCTGTTTGAGAGGGGAGGGGTGGAAGCACCACATTCATTTGTAGCAAAGGAGACGTGAGAGGGAGGGAAAGCAAAATGACTAAGGTGGTGTGGTGCAGTATATAAATACAGGCAAATCTCTTCCACAGTCTTCTGAATGCTAGAGGGGTGGAACCAAGGATTGAGGCAGACATTTGTGGGGTTTGTTTAGCATTGAAGTTGATATTGAACATTTTCAGATTTAACTTCTTCAGTTTGTAATAGTAAATATTTTTTTTTCTTTGCATGGAAAAATGTGTAGGCTACTTCTGGATAGGAATAGCTAGCAGAAGTAAGAAATGCTTTAAAAATCATTTAAAGTAGGGGTCAGTTTGCTTTCCAATATTCTCTCTTTCTGGTAACACCTTTTGATCTGTAAAGACTCTGGAAGTTGATGCCCTGTGTTTGTTTTCTCAGGCAGGAGGAGAACCGGCCAGTCAAAGCTCAAGAGAGAGCCATTTTGGCATCGAGGAGCAACCCAGAGCAATGTCACTGGCTGGGGTAAGCTGTCTGGTGACCGGAGCGGGAGGATTTCTTGGCCAGAGGATTGTCCACTTACTGTTGGAAGAAGAGGAAGCGCTGGCTGAGATCCGACTGCTGGACAAAGCCTTTCGCAGTGAAGCACTCAGGAGCTTTGGAAGTAAGTACCATCTTGTGAGGATGATGCGTTGTGGGTATGTGTGCTTTTGTCTCAGGTGGATAGCTTGAAAATCCTTACCTCCCACCCAAACCCAGCTTTGCAGGCGCAGGTTTTATTTCAAGGAAGTGTTGTTTTATCCTTCCCTTTCCCTCCAGCACAGAAATCAGGCATAAAACTTAATAGCAAGAATTTTCTTTGCCAGACCCTGAGGTTTCTCTAGAGCAGAAGATAGACCAATATACTGGCAGTGCAGCAAACAGGCTGCCTTCAGCCTGGCTTCTATTGCATCAAAACCCACAGAGCAAAATTAATGCAAAGATCTCACACTTCTCCTGGGGAGAAGGAAAATGAAGCCATTGCTGTACCTGGGGGACAGTGTAACCCAGAGCATACTGTCCTGGGCTCTGATGTGTGCAAGTGGCAAAGTTGTGGGTGCAAGTTCTGACAGTTTTCTCCAACCTGTGATTACTTAGGTTAACCGTGACCTGCACTGGCTGAGAGCTGTGATGTTACAGCTTAAAATTTGATTATTATTATTACTGTAGTTGCCTGGAGAGCAGAACTCTTTAGTGGTATGCACAGAAGGGACAGGACACATTTGCAAAGGGCAAGCAAGGGCTTTATTTTCTTGAATGGACTGGAAACAGCATAAATGAGTGATACAGCCAGCGTCAGAAGCAGTCTGTGGTGGAGAAAGCAGCTCAGAGTATTGTGTTTTAAATGTCCCATTTCCTAGCATCCTAAGCACCTCTATAAAATGTCACATGGGTACCTAAATTCAGTCATACTCTTGAGGGCTTACCTCACAGACATTTAATTGACATGCTTTCCTCCATCACATCCTAACCTCATAACTATTCTTCCTCCATACTGACATTATCTATGTGGGAAACCTTATGGAATAACGATTTGCTAAAGAGCCACAATCTTTCTAGAAAGTGCTTAAGCGTCATTGAAAATAGTAACAGTGCACCATAAACCTGGTGCAAATTGCACAAGCCATTAGGATGGTTTTATACAACCTTGACTTCCTCCTCATTAAATCTCATTCACCCTTTCACTGTGGATTTGTTAGATGCCCTTGAGCCTTGCAGCAGTCCTTTCTGCTCTGATTTCCAGGCAGATCCCACAGCCTGCAACTGCAGTAGGCACAAGCTCCTGCAGCACCATTAGTGTGTGTGGTTTAGCACTGGTGCAGTTGGGCAGCACAGAAACATCTGCACTGCTTCGTGCCATGAGAACTTTGTGGGGATCGTGGACCTTCCTGGGGAGTGAAAACAACTCCTTGTGTGAGCACAGTCTTGGCTGGGCTGCAGCAGAGGTTTTGCTGATCCTCTTGTTAATAAGAAAGCTCTGTGCCTCTTTCCTTTTCCTCTCTCTTTCCTCCCCTGAACATTGCCCAGACACTGCCCTCTCCTATTCTTATAGCTACATTCCTGCTGCCTATCTGACCAGCACAGGAGGAAACGAAAAATCAGTTATCAGAACTTTTTTTTCCCCACAAACAAAACAGGTAATAGGAACAGCAGGCAGTTTAGATGTGTTTGGACTGCCTTGGGCCCCTACACTTTGACTGGTGGTCCTTCTGTCTGTATGAGCCTCTATAGCTACATCTCTTCAAGTGCCTGTGCTGAGGACTACCTGAAATAGTTTCCTGCCATTTCCTTTCCAGCCCTTCTATAGTACAATGCTTCCTATTCCAAATGCAGGGCTGCTGCAAAAACTGTGAGGCTCAAGTTTTCCCAGCCATTATTTCTCCCCATTGTTTTTCTCTCTATTATTTTTACTGCAGGGACTTTTGCTTACTGGCACATGTTGTTTGGATTTCTTGAATAGCCAAGAGCAGAGCTAAGTCATTTTCTTTCTCACTGAGCTCTTGAGCACATTTTACTTGCAATATCTTTGCAAAGTCAGGGTCGTAGCTAGTAAGACACAGGAGCATGTGCAAGTTACAGCTCTTCTTTGTGCCAGTTTCTGCTGGGGATGTTTGTCTTTTACTGAAGCATGTTTTCTGCTGAAACGTTAACCGTCACACTCAGTCTGCATAAAACAGTGGCATTAGCTGTCTTCACATCCCTAGGGAGTCCAGGATGCTCCAGTCAATGTAAAGTGTTGTGACGTAGAGTCTACGCAGTGCGTGGTTGAGAATGAATGTCATATTGAACATGGTAGTTGGTGCCTTAGGTTTCCTACCTCCCATTTCCATTATACCATTCCTGTGTTTCCAGTTATGCAATTCTTTTTATTTACAAATGCACTGGCAGTTCAGGTTTTTGCACTGCTAACCCAGAACTGTTCCAAAGTAGAAGTAAAGGGAGAAGGAATGTTGGTTTTGTTTTTGTTTTTGTTTTGTTTTTGTTTTGTTTTGTTTTTGTTTTTGTTTTCCCCGTAACTTTTGCTGGGGGAAAGTTCCTGCTTTGGGAAGCTTCCTTCTGGCTTTTGAGTTCTATGTCACAGACAGATTCACCCGCTTTTCTCACTGCATTCAAAAAAGAAAGGTAGAGTAGCCATTGAACATCCCAGAAACTGAAATGGGAACAGAATAAACATCTCAGCCTCCGCAGGCTAAAGAAGCTAATAAATTGTATTGTCCTTTACAAATGAAAATATGATGCAATTTTTAAATTTATCCTATGAATGAAAGAATTAGATCATTTTAATGAACCATCCAATTACCCAGGAAAGTAGAGAGCTCTCGTGAGTGTCCTTCCCTACCATCCACCCTGCAGCCATTAGGAGCTCTATAAAAGAGCATTAAGTAATTCAAGCTCCTGAAGTCCCACAGACATTACTGGTTGCTTGAACTTTAAACAAGGCATAGAAAAAAGAAAGACAGTTTAGGGCAAATAGTCAGACTGGATTGCTGAGTCAGAGACTGCTTACAACAGGACATCGTGTTTTACTGAGTAAACATTCCATTTCCAAGCAAAAACAACCGAGTAGCAAGCAGGGAGCATTGCTTGCAGCTCGAAGGCCAGATAAATCATTGATGATGTAGAAGAAGCTTTCTCAGTGGCTGTGTACTTTCTCATAACCACGGTATGCAAAAATGGAGAGCTGGGTTCAATTTATTCTCTTCCTCCCCCTCCCAGCTGACACACACACATGTTTTGATGCCTGGGCAATGGTCTGTGCAGACAGAAATCAAGTTTCTCTCTGCTGTCCATCTCAGACTGAAACCACTGTCTGCCAGTCATTCATTGTTTCCTCTCTCTACTTCCAAGCTAACCTGTAGTTTTCCTCTTCCCAGAGCACACCAAGAGCAGTCTGCTGATTCCTGAGAGTTAGCTTATGTTGGTAATGTGAACAAGGCCCACGCTGTACTTACAAGGGCAAATTGTGCTGACCAAAGTGGAAGGCAGGAGCAGCTTTCCTGTCTCTTGTCATACACACAACTTCAATTGCAAGTCCAAGCAAGGCACAAAGCAGCTGGACAGCAGCTTTCCAATGACTGATACCAGCTATCTCTGTGATCAGCTTTATAAAAGGCAGTTTCTTTTATATATTTCCTGAAAGCTTTGATTTGCATGTATAAAAAGCTCAATTTGCCTAGCTCCTGCCTAGGCACAGTTAGTTACCACTCTGAAGCAAAGGTATGTCAGAATTTACATTGTGAAAACTATATATTTCAATCATTTGGATTACCGCAACCCCACAAAGCATTACTCATGGAGGACATCAACCTATGGACTGTACAAAGACTAATGTCTGTTCAAGCAAATCTAACTGTCAGGTGCTTCACAAAAAGCCTATCTCCATACTCTGACACTTTTGCATCCATACAAGTAGAGCTCAGTGTAAACCACCTCAAAACAGAGCCTTAGGAAATAAATGCACTCTGTAAAATAACAGAGCACAATACAGCATGTGGCAGTGATTGTGCTGGAGGGCAGTAACTTGAGTTTTATTAAGAGTTTTGTAAATGTTGAGCATTCAAGTTCTTGTTTCGTATTTCTTATCAAGAGGCTGTAAAGAGAAAAAAAAAAAGCTCTCAAACTTGTTGCATCAGAATAATTGTTAAATTAATGCAGGATTAAATTCTAGCAGGTTACACAGATAAGGAGACAAAACCATTTTAAAAGATAACTCACACAGTTCCATATCTTAGCAGCTGTATCTGTTAGTGTTTCCCCATTAAAGATAAGGGATGAAATCCTGCCTGCTTTGGAGCCAGTGACAAAACACTAGGATACACAAGATTTCGCTCACGGCTGAGGCTAAAAGCTGTATAAATTAATCAAGTTCTCCCCTTATCTAAAATGGCCATTCAATTACTCTGGAAGAAGGCACAGCATCTGCCTGTGCCTCGGAGCGCCCTGCCAGTAGCTGTGCCTGGGGAGCCCTCTAGCGCACGCACAGCAGAGGCTCAGGAGAGGACACGTGCTGCCGCAATGACACCGCGTCCTTAGAAGATGCAAGTCATGCTGAGAAAGTCCTCTCCCATGACATAGCTGTAGCCAGGCCACCAGATTTCCCAGGAGAACAGTGTTAGAAGAGGCACAGTAAGTCATGGCCAAGGTAGGTAAAAAAGCAGATGTGCCAGAACTGTAAGTAATGTATTAAAAGAGCTGCAATCTGGGAGAGGTGAAGGGGCAGGAACTAGATGCGAACACAGCTCTGTGCACACATGCTGTGGGTGGAGGGAGACCATTCATCACCTTGAAGACATGAGCATGCAGTGCCTAGCTGTTTGGTACTTGGGTTAACACCTTTATAAATAGCCGATCACTAGAACATACATAGCTAAAGGTGCTCCCTCTGCAAAATTTAAAATAGGTCCATGTCATACCTGAAGAAAGCTTCAGGCCCTTGATAGCAGTGAGAAAAAAATATATATATATTTTTTAAGGTAAGAACAATGTTAAATATTGGCTCCAAAAATGTGGTAAGTAATGCAACATAGACATACAGCACTGTAATTAACACTTGACAATACAGCCACTGGAAAACGCCTTCTGTTTTGCCAGCCTTAAAATATTGCTTCTGTGCCTGGGCAGTCAGCAGCTCCCAGGAGCAGCTTCAGCATCTATGCAGCCCTTTACCACTCCTGTCAGTGCTCACCTTAGGGTGCCCAGAAGGTCTTTTGCTTTATTGTCTGCTACCCTTGCAGAGTTTCAGGGCAAGACAGAGGTGAAAATCCTGGAAGGGGACATCCGAGATGTGACATTCCTGCACCGTGCCTGTCAGGGGGTCTCCCTCGTCATCCACACAGCTTCCATCATTGACACATTGGGCCTTGTAGAGAAGCAGCTGCTCTGGGAAGTCAATGTAACAGGTAAGCGGGCAACACCTTTCTCAAACCTGTGTCTATTAAGTGCTGATCATCATCTGCTCAGGAAAGGGAACATTTGATGATTTTTTGGAGCCAGATTCGCTGGGTTGTTCTGCATCTTGCACAGCCACACATGCGAGTGAAAGCCATGCATATGTGTAGCCCTATGCAGCTCTGGCCCCCTCCACAGCCAGTGTGCACCGGTCACACACTGCAGTGCACTGCAGGACCATTCACTTTTGTTAGCACTCACGTATGCCCATCCTGAGATCTGCACAGTCTTTGCCTTCAATGGGGATAGCCATAATCCCACGCTCCCTGGACCTTTTTGGAAGCAATTCATCTCTGAAATCCCAATATGCATCTGAAAAAATCTGTAACGCCATTGCCTGAATACATTTTCCAATTTTTACAAGTGCTACAGGCTTTGGCTGCAACTACAGCAAATTTTCATTGCCAATGCCCCAGACCCCGTGGCTCTCTGCTTCCTATTCTTCCTCTTCTTTTCCTTTGCCTTCCATTTGCTGTTATGTCTGTGTGTGCATGAATGCAGTTCAGAGGAGCAGGTGCTTTCCCACCTTGACCTCATTACTAAAATTACCCTAACAAACTCAAGTCTGTGGGAGGGAGGGGTTTTAGTGACTTTAGTGATGGGATTTCCCTTTCTACTATGGCTCCCTGTTCCTTGTAAAAAAGGTCAGATGAAGGGGGTAGGTTTTGGCTCAGGAATGGCCTGTGTGGCCATTTGCTGTCAGCAAATTTCAATACATTTCCTAAAAGAACAAGTGCATCCCCCTCCCTCTGATCCCCAAACCCTCTATGCTTTTCAGCGAACTGGTACTGCTTACCCTCCATGCATACTGACCCCCCGGGCTGTGTTCCTTCAGCTCCTGGCTGAGGATTTGGGGAAGATGTTCTTACTTATGTTAATAGTTTTCCTGGTCCTTTGTTTTTCTCTGTCACAGACAAAGGGCTTCTTCACAGAAAAATATGGAACATATTTCTACAGGCAACACTTTTACAAATATTGGCTACACACCAGTGCTCAGAGGAAGAGAGCATTCTTTGTAGCTGAGTTGTCTCTTACATACATCTTAAAAACAGTGGGATGGCATTTTGGTAATTTCAGCCTGGCCCATCACCTGTATATTCAGCTTCCAGACCCTTTCATTTCTAGTTAGTCAAAGCCACAGATTGACACTGACCACAGATTAGAGCTCTGCAGGCAGCTTTTCAGGTCCCTGACAGGAGGGAAGAGCAAAAAGGCAAGTTTCTGTAAACTTGTCCATTGTGTAGTATGAAAAATAAATATACAGGAGTGGTAGTTCAGAGAGAGGATTTATAAAGCTTTCTTTTTATGACCATCATCCTGCTACAATCTGTTTTTCACAGCAGAATGTGTTGCAAATACCCCTGAAAAAAAAAAAATAATAATAATTTAAATGTCCCCAAAGCAGAAAGGAGCTGGATCAGAGCTAGAGAGTTTATTTGTCTGCACTGTTATTCCTTTCAGCAGGTTTAGACTTAGGTACAAAGCATTCAGATCCCCCCTACAGACTGTGCCTGTGGGTGAAATAAGCCAGTTGGGCAGTGAGGGTTAGCTGAAAACAGGTGGTGAAATGAAAGCACACACCAGTCCTGCTCCTGGAGCAAACAGACCCTAAGGTCAGTCAGTAAATATCAAAGTCCTCTTCCCTTTTCCCCTCCATTTCCACTCTGATGCTCTTTTGGCTTTTATGACCAGCCAAGACACTGCTATGTACTTCATAGGCAAGCAGTATGAAAGTGTTATTTCTCCTAGAAAACAAAACTTTTATAATAAAAATGTGTCAAGGAACCAGATGTGCGTGTTCACAAGCCAGAACAGAAGCAAACAAATTCCAATCAATTCCCACTGAATTTTTTGGTTAAAATCCACCTAGCTTCTAATTCAGGCCTATAAACATAGGACACTTAGTGAGGGAAAGTTCCCAGCTCTTTTCAGCTTCATCAGATGGGAGAAGTCTGGATGAAAGCAGACTCCACCTCTTTCATGGGAGCTGGCAAAACCCAAGCATGTGTAGGGGATGGGTCTGATAACTAAGAGATTGTACTTCTTTTGGCAACCCCGTTCTCCAAGTGGGAACCTCCATACTTCAGGCCTTTCGAGTGGGATCTCAAGAAGGTGATGTGACAAAGCAAGCCCATGTGGCATCTCCAAATTCAAACCTCAGGTGGGAGTGTGAGAACCTCAATAAATTGTAAGTTAAATTTGCCACGATGCAGGGATTTTCTCTGGCTCACATTTCACACAATGCCTCAGGGGT
The DNA here is from genome assembly GCA_013399115.1 of Anseranas semipalmata. Lineage (NCBI taxonomy): Eukaryota > Metazoa > Chordata > Aves > Anseriformes > Anseranatidae > Anseranas > Anseranas semipalmata. Next base: position 21,513 of record VXAA01003733.1, on the reverse strand, counting down.
ACAGAGTCTTTTTAGGAAGAGAAGGGAATTAAATTAAATTTTTAGGAGGAAGGGAATTAAAAAAAATAATTAAATATAATCAAAACAAAAGTACCTTCTATGAATCAGATCTTCAAGTCTATTTTCAGTCTTGGTTCTTGTAATACTGACTCTGAAGCCAGAAGGACTTTGTGCAAGTAGAACTTGAAGACCTGGTCCATGGAAGATTTACTTCATTACATGCTAAGTGAAAGATGCTCAAGTTCCCATTACTGTAAGAACCTTTACATTTTTTACCATGCAACCTTCATTTTCAAATAAAGCACATTTTATTTGGCTGAAATTGATCCCAAATGGATATCAGCTGCCAAGATAATTTTATGTTTGCTTTGTTAAAACTTGCTATCTCATTTGATTTTATCCAGCTCTTCTGTACTTTGTTACTTTCCTATATTTTTCAAACAGCATTGATGGCAGGAATAGGTAATTAAGCTATTAATTTTTAAAATAATACACTTTACTAATTAATTAATTTTTGAGAAAAGCCTGGCTTGTGTGTCACCTAAACATAGCAATTTGCATGGACTCACTTTTCACATGACTTTATTCCTGGCTGTGTAACCTTTCTTTCTCTGCACTGCTTTAGTTTTTCTTAAAAACCCATCTCGATTTACTCTACATTTGTTTCATCATCTTTTTTTTTCTTGTTCAAGTCTGAAAAAAAAAAAATGTGGTGCCATAACAATAATCAGTTAAATAATTCTTGCCATCCTTTACTCATTAATGCATCCATATTTTGCTGCCAATATTTCTTAGTCCTTTGAACCTCTTTTCATTATTATTATATTCTCTTTAGCAACGCTTTGTGCTGCCTTTGGTTGTTGTTGTAACAGACTGAGCAGACTTGTTGGAACATTTATGTGCCTCCCTGCTAGTGTCTGATTTTGTCCTCTAGATTTTGGGCAACAACTTTCTGATATCAGCCATTTTGGTTTAATGTTTCATTTCCAAAGACATTTTCAAATATATCTTCTCTTCCAAAGTCACTGGCTCTTTCATGCATAATCTCTCTCATTGTCCCATGCACAACAAATAAGGCATTTTCTGCCTCAGGGCTCAGAAGAAAAAAAAGAGTCAATTTTCAATTAAAACAATGCAAATTACTAAAATATTTATTTCCCCTTTGAATGTGCTTTCCTAGCTTAACCCTCTTGGCTACTTGAAAGGCCTTGAACTTGCCAGCTTACCTCTGCTCCCCTTCATGAAAGCATTATTATAGGATTTTAAGAGTAAGAAATCCCATATTTTTAAAATGTTGAACTAAATGTCACATTAAAGAGCAGCTGCAGTGAAGACAAAAGCAAAAGCCAGCATACACTAGAAAAGGAGGCATGCACACACAAGCATCTCTTTGCTCGTTACTCTGTGTTCTTTGACTACATGGTATCATATGTTGCTCTGACGTAAGATCTTTCTCTTCAAACCCTCCTCGGATGTCCATTGAATAATGGACAGACTCCCACTGGGTCAAGCTGGTTTTGGAACAAACCATCAGGTCCCACATTAATTCTGTCCCCACTTAGAAAACCACTGAAGAGCCACCCTGGAAAACAAGGGCTTCAGCATACAGGATGGGAAAATAATAAGGGGAATCTTCTGAGGGTTTTCTGCCTTAAGCCAAGTCAATCCAACAAGATCCTGGATCTGTGGTCAGTCAAGTTACTTTGTGTCCATGCAAGTATAAGCAAGAGCAAAATTTTACTCCCAACATAAAACAAAACAAAACAAAACAAAAAACCATGTAGTTAAAATCAAGTGTTCATCCATGTATAACTCCTGCAGCTGCACTGACACCACTTAAATACAGATTCAGGGCAGGTTTGGTTTCATTGAATTGCTGCCCAGTTCAGGACAGGACCCTTAAAACTGCAAAGATGGGAGATCTGGCAGAGCTGAGGCCAGAGGTGCTCTCTGTTATCTAAGCCCACTTTTCCCTGCTTGAGGAGTTCCAAACTGGAGCCTTTTTCAGTCAACCCAGCTACATGCAACCTAACTTGCACATTTCTCTTTTGAAGGTACTCAGATGCTGCTGGAGGCATGTACCCGTTGTAACGTCCAGTACTTCATATACACCAGTACCATAGAAGTCACAGGCCCAAACTGCAAAGGTGACCCAATATTCAATGGTGATGAAGATACAGCTTATGAGAGTATATCAAAATCTCCTTATGCCCAGAGTAAGAGACTGGCAGAGGATTCTGTGCTGAAAGCCGATGGCCAGGTATTGAAGGATGGTAGCATGCTGCTGACTTGTGCCCTGAGATCCATGTACATTTTTGGAGAAGGATGCCCATTTCTTCAAGGTCATCTGGATAAGTGTCTATTGAACAAAAATGTCTACCTGCGCTTCTCCAGGAAAGAGGCTTTAGTGAACCCTGTGTATGTGGGGAACATTGCTTGGGCACATGTGCAGGCAGCCAAAGCTTTGCAGGTCCCAGAGAAAGCCAAACACATCAGGGGGCAGTTCTACTACATCTCAGATGACACTCCTCATATGAGCTATGCAGATCTAAATTACGAGCTTACCAAGGACCTGGGGTTTGGGATAGAGCCCCGACTCCCCATGCCACTGACAATGTTGTATTACTTCTCGCTGCTGCTTGAGATCATGAGCTTCTTGCTCAGGCCCTTTGTCAGGTACATTCCCTCCACCAACCGTCACCTGGTCACTCTACTGAACACCCCATTCACCTTCTCCTATAGAAAGGCACAAAAGGATTTTGGCTACATGCCCCGTTACACATGGGAAGAGGCTAAGCAGTGCACCTGCCAGTGGATTGCCTCCATGGTCCCACAGAGGAGGGAGCACTTGAAAAACAAGGCTGCCTAAATCTTAAGAGGAGCTGAGACCTGGCTAAACAAGTAGAGCCATGAGCCAGAAGAGAGCTAGGTAAACTGCAGCAGCAGATAGCTACAAAGTGTTTAATTGAAAAACAAAACAAAACAAAACAAAACAAAACAAAAAAACCAACAAAAAAAGTGTAATAGCACACTCATCCCCAAAACCAGAATAAATAAAGGCAAAAAATTCATTCATTTGTTGAGGACAGGATGATAAGGTTATTGTATAGTCCCCATCCACTTGGGCAGCATGAAGATGTTATTTGAGTGAGAATCCACGCAGGCCATGGTTTGAACACATCAGCCCTTCTTTTTACTCCACACCATCTTTAAGGCTTTTTTTAAATCAATAAGGGCGCAATTCATCCTAGAACTATGACTATGTGTTACAAACAAATAATACTAAGCTATACCTTACCCACTGAGCTCTTGCCAGCATTACGCAGCAGGTACAAGCCACTTGATAGCAAAAGCTGTTACAAATCTTGGTCACTTTTTCAAGACTGTTGTCCAATTTTCTGTGCCATTTACCTGACAGTCCAACCTGAGAGGAAAGTCAGGCACAGTGAGGCCAAAAGTGCAATGTTAAGTGCAACATAGTCTTGAACAAGGACAGTTTTGTGGAGGGAGAGGAGCCATGTTAAGACTGTTCCTCATCCATTCTCATTTTCCTGGTTATGAATTTTGTAATAAATTTGATGGCAGACCAGGAAAACAATAGCTATAACAAGATGGAAAGGAGAAAAATATTGCAGGACAGCCTTACTCACTGAAGGGATTCCACTGCAGATTCAAGATGTTCATGAACACTGAGGAAAAACAAACACTGCTGAAAAATAATATGCTATTTTCAGATTTCATCTGGGAGCAAAGGCTAACATTAGCTGGTAGATGCATATGTACTGTCCCCATGCTGATGGCCCTATGAGTTTCTGCAGAATGTACAACTTGTACAACCCACCCTGCTTGGCAGGGGTGTTGGACTAGATGATCTCCAGAGGTCCCTTCCAACCTCAACCATTCTGTGATTCTGTGATTTTAGGGCCAAAAATGTAGACCTTGTCTGAATGAATACTTTGTCTGAATAAATAGATGTGATCCAGCATTTTCTTCTTAAATCTACAATTCACTTGCTGAAAACAGCTCTAAAAAATGGGATGTTCTGTTCAGGATGGTGTGAACAGAAACACTTCACCATACTCTCATTTCCAGATATGTTGGCAGTTTATAGTCTGTGTTGAGTTTAATTAATTATTTGGTATCCTAGACATTAGATGGTTCCAGTGCAAATATTACTATTTTCTTCAGTGGCATATTAGTTTAAGTACATAATATCCAAAGCGGTAGAATACCAGCAACCGGAAGTTCCAGTCATATTCTGGGGACAGAGATATAAATCTTTTGAGCTTCCATTGAAGGTTTTGTATTCAGCAAACTAGTACTGTGGATGTTATTTGAATGAATGCCATCGCTTCACTCAACATCTACATCAGAGCTCCTCCATTATTAATAAGCGCACAGATCTACCCCACACTGAAGAAGTCCCATCCCTTGCTACACCGAATGCTGGTAACTCCTCTATAGACTGACGGAGAGTGAGGAGGCTTGCAGATACTTTAAAAAATAAGGGACTTACAAATGAAATTTGGAGTTGCAAATTCATGGATAGAATCTGCCCCAAGAAAATTGATGTGTGTACTGGAGTTTAAAAATAGATAAAAGGCATTAACATATTTTATTTTGCTCAAGGCAGGTGAGCAGCACATTAGTGTGAGGGGATTGTAAATATGGACCAGTTTTAGGCCATTTAATTTTACTTACGTTCCCTAAAATTTCTTCCTAAAAGACTGATAAAAACAAGTCTGTTTTCCGCCTGACAGGACTCTGACCTGCAGAATAGTTCTTGATAAGAATGATTTGCCTATGAAGGACAGTAAGTTCTGCAGGTGCAACTTGCAGATAGGGAATGTCTTACCTACTAGTGCTTCCAATAATCATGGCTTTATGTTAACAAATACACCTCCATTCATGCTCTGTTCATCTCCAGATTGAACTCCAGCTCCTGTTGAGCTCTGTTCCCCTCCCATCCAGTTCCTTTGCCCTCTGCTGCCACAGAATTGCAGAATCACAGAATGGTTAAGGTTGGAAGGGACCTCTGGAGGTCATCTGATCCAAGCCCCTTGCTCAAGCAGGGACACTTACAGCATATTGCCCAGGACCATGTACAGGCGGCTTTTGAAGAACTCCGAGGAGGGAGAAAACAAGGAAAACAAGGACTTCAAGCCCTGGAAAACAAGGGCTTCAGCATACAGGGAGACTCCACAACCTCTCTGGGCAACCTGTGCCAGTGCTCCATCACCCACATAGTGAAGAAGTGCTTCCTGACGTTTAGACAGAACCTCCTGTGTTCCAGTGTGTGCCCATTGCCTCTTGTCCTGGCACTGGGCACCACTGAAAATAGCCTGGCTCCATCTTCTTTGCACCTTCCCTTCAGGTATTTATAGACATTGATGAGATCCCCCCTGAGTATCCTCTTCCCTATCCCCCTCTGTGCATGTTCCATTGCCCTTCCAGTATTTGTATTTGCACATTTATCCCTTGTGTCCTCCTCTGTTCTCACTATGTTCCCCTCTAGACCATTCCATTGATGTACTTTTCCACTTCTCTGTCCTCTAACTGAGCTCTGTTCCCTGCCACTCGCCTCAGTTCATGCACCTTTCACCATCTTACAGGGAGGGGAAGATGGGCTTTAGACCTTGCAGCCATCCCAGGCAACCCAGTCTTGCTGTCCAAAAACCTGCTCAGGGATGGAGAGAAACCAGGACTCTAGAACAGTGTGTTTTGCTCTAACCCCAAAGCCCAGCTGCCTCTCCAGGACACCCAGGTGTCCAACTCTCCCATTTTCTCTCTGAGTCTCTTCTTTCCCCTGATCACACACTGCCAGAACTCAAACCTCCAGGGTCCCCCACTTGTGCTCTAACATCTATACCCTGCTGCCCTCCTCAGGCTTCAGGAACGCAGGTGTCCAGGATCTCCCCACTCTTTGAACAGAGGAGAGGAGGGAGGCTGAATCCAAGGTCAGGGTTGTCTCACTGTGATCCATCCCAAAGAGCTTTGTTACCCTGAGCTCTGGGGCCATAGTTTGGCCAATGGTGAGAGCAAATGCCAAAAGTCTAGAGGGCAGGCAGAGGTGGGCATGCCATTTGTCTGGCTTGGAGAACTGAGGGGTTTTTAGCTAGTTAACTTATGTGGAAGGTTAGGTATGAGGATCCACAAAACTGGCCAGCACACCCCAGACTTCTTCTCTTCTGGTTAGAGACATGATGTACAGGAAAGAGAGTGAGCCTGGGTCTGCCTCCAAGGTGGAAGGAGCTACAAAAGGAGCCCAAGGAACAAAACACCTTGGGGACCCAGTATCTTTAATCTTGGCCTGCTAAGGGCTTCTGTATGCTTGGAGTCACTGACTCACTACCCAGGATCAAGCAAAAGTAGGAACAGAGAGCAACATGGGAAAGGCTGGGAGATTGGATACTCATGGGATCTCATTTGAGAACTGATCTGAAGCTGAGACACATGACAACAGGGAATTGTTTTTAAAGGTGTCTGTGAAGGCTTAGGCCAATTCCTGAAAGGCTTACACTGTTGCAGGCACTAGAAATCTGCAGAGAGGGGAACTGGCTTGCTGGCATCCTCATGGTTTGTGAACAGTTTGGATTTGCAGGAAGATGGGCCCAGCTCTTTGGGGAAGAGAGCACTTAAGGAAAGGAGAGTTTCTAAGAAAAGCTTTTTGCTCTTGAGGGAGCTGAACTAGTCCTGCAACACCTCCCCAGCCTGCAAACCATAGCCTTATGTGGTGCTAGCATAAGACCTGGGGTATGGGTTTGGGTTCCCATCTGCTTGTGGGGAAACTCTGTGATCCCCCCTCACTCTTTTTCAGATGTATGGTGATTCATCTCTTCTGCTTTGGTGACACCACCAAACATCCTGAAGGAACTCTCTCTCTCTCTCTCTCTCCTTGTCTCAGTCAGGGTGCCTTCCAGGAGAGGTTTCAGGAGACAGAGAAGGGAGACAATCACTTTGGATTTGCTGAGTTAAGCCCTAGCAGAGAGCCAGCCAGTCCTTCTGAGCCTCACCTCTCCCTGCAGTTGTGACATTACACTTCATTTTCTCTGCGTGAACTTTCTTCCCCTCCATTCTCCTCTGTGTGGGGTCTGCTCCCCTCCGTTCCCTTACACAAGCACACCACTGCCCCCATCCCCTTCTCTGTTCTCCTTTGTTGCCCACCACTCCCTTCCGTGGACACTGTTCCTCTTTCCTAACCTGCGTAAACACTCATGTCAACTTATTCCCTTCTATGCATACCCTGTTCCTCTCCACGCCTTGCATTTTCTGTTCCTCTCTGTTTTCCTATGTACATGCTGTTCCCCACCAATCTCCTTTGTGCCTGCTCTGTTCCCTCCATTATAGCCCCAAACTGTTGTTGAATGGTGGGGAGGGGTAATCATTACCCTCAATCTACTTACTGGCTATGTTCCTGTTAATACAGCTCAGGATACTGTACATTGCCTTTGATGTCAGGGCACACTGCTCCCTCATGTCCAGCTTGCTGCCTACCTAGACCTCCAAGTCCTTTTCAGCAGAGCTACCTCCCTGCTGATCAGTCGCCAGCCCAGGTGTATGGCTTTGCATTCATCTTTTGTTGGATTTCATAAGGGTGTTGGTGGATTCCATTCCTCCAGACTGTATAGGTACCTCTGAATGGCAGCCTTGTCTTCAAGCATATCAGCTATTCCTCCCCATTTGGTGTCATTTGCAAACTTGAGAGTGCACTCCATTGCCCCCTACTGGTCACTGATAAAAATGCTGAACAAGACAGGTCCCAGGATACACCTCTGCAGTACCCCACTTACTACCTATCACTTTCTGAGCCCAGTCATCTAACCACTCTTTTTTACCCATCTGGTTGTCCATCCGTCCAGACTGCAATGTCCTAATCTGTATCCAGGAATACTGGTGGAGACAATGTCAAGAGTATTGTTAAAGTTGAGGTAAATGAGAAGAAGTCACCTTTGTTCATACTCTATTCCCCTCACCAAACAATGATTTGCATTCTGTTTCCATCTACTCCCCACTGTTCCCATTCTCATCCCTGCTGGATCCCTCTGATGGAGTTCTTTTCCTCTCCTGTCCACTCCATTTGTGCTTTTCTCCTCTCTTCATGTTCTCTTTCTGTCCAGACCTCTCTGGTGAAAATCTGTTTAGCTGCAGCGCCTCTGTTCATGCTATCTTCTCTTTCAGCCTCACAATTCATGTTCTGTTCTTGTCCAGTCTCCTGCATTGTTGGCTTTTTTTCTCACCAGTTCATTCCTTTACACTCCCCTGTGTTCATACTCTGTTTCCCTCTGTTTCCCTCCATTTCTATTTCCATTCCCCTCCAGGCCCCTCCGTTTGCCATCTGTTGCCCTCCAGTCACCACCATTCATCCTCTGCTCCCCTCAAGTTGCCTGTTTTCACTCTGTTCCTAGGCAGAAGGCTCTGAGCAGGCCATCGGTCTCCAACAGATTCCCAAGTATATAAAATTCACAGCACTCTGAGTGCTGCTAGTAAAGCTCCAGATCAGCTCCATATATTTACATATGTATAGTTATCTTGTTTGCCTCCAGGGTTGAATAAGGCTCTCAGAATGTACAAGATAAAATAGCGCTGAAAGCAGTTATCAAACACTGCTTAGAAAAGCAAAAGGAAGGTGTTTAACAAACAGCAGCACCCATTATTTTTCCAGGCTAGTGACATTTCATTCTACTGCTCAGCGAGACTGATGATGGGCACAGCCATGGCTGCTCTGCCACTGAAGTGGGAGTATCAAGGACAATTCGGGCATACAGAAATAAAACAGGAAAGGAGGGGGGAGAACAACAGAAGCAAACCTTCTATTTAATAGGAAAAGGCACTTAACACATCAAAGAGCTGGAATATTACAACATGTACCAGAAAACTGGGACATCTTTGCTGAGGTTTAACAGAGCTCCTAAAATATCTGCAGCTGCTGCCAGAGAGAAAAAAGGACAACTTTTCTTCCACAGTTCAGTTAGAGACTCATTTCCTGAATGGAGGCTCCAGTTGTCAGTGCCTGCTTTGTTGGTTTTGCCTTCTCAGTAAGACAGTAGGATCTTTTTGTCTTTCTGATGGCTGCACTCCCAACAATCAGATTATTTAAGCATCAATTTCCACTTTTGCTGAACTCCCTATTTCTTGCTACCACATCCCTTCCTTAAATCCATTCCTGCTGACAGGAAGCTTATTCCAACATCTGTCCCTACCCTGCTACCTCCTTCCCACCTCATCAACAAAATACTTGTACTATGACAGACACCCACTCTTTCCATTCTTTCAATCACACCACAGAATTTATACATGAATTTCCTTTTTTTAAAGTCAGGACACCAATGCTTATAGACCCAAGGGAAAAGCTCTCCTGCTCTCTATTTCAGGTGAAGTTTAAAGTGCTGCTTGAGGTGAGTCTTGTGTTGGAAGCACTACCCACACTCAGCACACATAAAGATTTTTTTTTTCCGTAGACCCTCTGATGCCTGTTGGCATGAGAGCTCTGATAGAAGCACTTCTCACATTCAGAACATGTGTCATAGAATCATAGAATTATAAAGGTTGGAAAAGACCTCCAAGATCATCTAGTCCAACCGTCCCCCTAACACCAATATTACCCACTAAACCATGTCCCTAATGTACCACATACAACCCTTCCTTAAACCCCCCCAGGAACCTCCCTGGGCAACCCATTCCAATGCCTAACCACTCTTCCTGAGAAGAAATTTCTCCTAATTTCCAACCTGAACCTCCCCTGGTGCAACTTAAGGCCATTCCCTCTAGTCCTATCGCTAGTTATCTGTGAGAAGAGGCTGACCCCCAGCTCACCACAACTTCCTTTCAGGTAGTTGTAGAGAGCAATAAGGTCTCCCCTGAGCCTCCTCTTCTCCAGACTAAACAATCCCGGTTCCCACAGCCGTTCCTCATAAGACTTGTGTTCCAGACCCCTCACCAGCTTCGTTGCCCTTCTCTGGACACACTTCAGGGCCTCAATGTCTTTCTTATATTGAGGGGCCCAAAACTGAACACAGTACTCGAGGTGCAGCCTCACCAGAGCTGAGTACAGGGGGATGATCACCTCCCTGGTCCTGCTGGTTACACCATTCCTGACACAAGCCAGGATGCTGTTGGCCTTCTTGGCCACCTGGGCACACTGCTGGCTCATATTCAGGCAAGCATTGACCAACACCCCCAAATCCTTTTCCTCTGCACAGCTTTCCAGCCACCCTGCCCTAAGCCTGTAGTGTTGCATGGGGTTGTTGTGACCAAAGTTCAGGACTTGGCACTTAGCGTATTGAACATCATCCCATTGGCCTCTGCCCATCAATCCAACCTCTCCAGATCCCTCTGCAGGGCCTTCCTACCCTCCGGCAGATTGACACTTCCCCCCAAATTGGTGTCATCTGCAAACTTACTGAGGGTGCACTCAATTCCCTCATCCAAATCATATAAGGCATCTCACCTGTGTGAATTCTCTAGTGTTTAATTAAATCAGAGCACCTCCTGAAACCTTTGTTACATTCAGGACATTGGTGAAGTTTCTCTGTCTGGGATACCTTATGCTGCTTCCAATTTGACCTCCGACTGAAGATTTCCTTACAGTCACTGTTGCTGTAGAGAGCGCCTTCTATAGCATCTTCTTGGTGCAGAGGGATGCCATGGAAACCCTCTTTGGCCCTTTCTAGATGAGTGCTGTCATCCTGTCTCTTCCCAAGGAGGTATCTCCAGTGCATTTCTGACATGTGCTGGCTCTGATAGATTTATGCCATGTTACACCTCTGGAAAACATTCTTTTCAATAATTGAATAGAATAGTTAGAAGGAACCTACAAAGATCATTGAGTCCTACTGTCTGACCAGTTCAGGGCTAACAAAAGTTGAAGTATATTATTAAGGGCATTATCCAAATGCCACTTGCCACTGACAGGCACAGGGCATCAACCACCTTGCTAGGAAGCCTGTTCCAGTGTTTGACCACCCTCATGTTAAAGAAATTTTCCCTATGTCCAGTCTGACCCTCCCCTGATGCAGCTTTGTGCCATTCCCACATCCTATCATTGATTCTCCAGTAATGTCTTATATTGTTTCACGTTTTCAGAATCATCTGCCAGGGGACTGTCATCTTCATTCCCTCCAGTGGACTCATAGTCTTGATGAAAGAGAAGCCAGCGTGAATGCTCAGTAACAAAGTAAGATAAGGAAAGGTAATTGTGGACTCTAAAGTCTTTACTAAACCATAGTTTAAAGTTGCACTCGGAGAGCAAAACCTGTTCTACAGTCACAGATTCAGGATTGTTCCCATCCTTAATGGCTGAAGAGTAAGGATGGGAAGAAAGAGTTTCAGAAGATAGGAGCAATGGAAAATCACAAGTGTGCCTTCTGTACACTGTCGGCTGTAAACTCAACACAGTAGTGACTTTACTGCCTTTATGTTACTGAATCACAGAATCACACAGAATCACAGAACGGTTGAGGTTGGAAGGGACCTCTAGAGATCTGTTGAATAACTTTGATGTATCCCTCACCTTTAATGATCTCAGTAAGCAGATCCCTTTCTGTAACCTCCTGGTACATGGCCATGCTCAGCATCTCCTCCCATCCTGACACCACCTGCTTACAGTCCCTGTGTGCATCAATGAATGAGATTGCAGAGCACCAGTAATTACCACACATCACACTATAGGGGGGATGCTCCGCTTACCTGTCCCTCATCCCACTGTGCAGTAAATTTGAGCTGAGTGTCCCCTCCATGGCAGACACAGGCCCCAGGTTAGCAAGGAGCCAAAGCCCCAGGGCCAGAGGGCAGGGAAAGGGTGGCTGCTGGCCCATGACAGAAGAAGCAAGGGAAAGGACCTCACCTGGTCCTTCCCTCCTGCTGATCCCCTCAGGAGCCCCCATTCTCCCTGTAACTGTGCCCTCCACCTGGACAACACAGCTGTGGCCTGTCCCTACTGCCACCTGCCGGAAGGAGGGAGAGTGGCTGAGTTGGGCTCAGAATAAAATTAGATATACCTAAGCCGTTCCAGAGGAATGCAAACAGTATCAGATATTATGTCAATACTGGACATCAGAAATACATGCCTGGCATTGGTCCAAAGCAATATCATGCTATTGTTAATATAGGATACAATCAAAGGAGGATGTTTGGAGCATGTTTTTATGAAGAATCCATATTGTCAAACAAGTGTGATGTTGTTACTTTGAATGCATTGCAGATTTTAAACAATGATAAACGTTTTGATTTATTATTGGATGAAGTTTGATTTACAAGTTGTCATTTTACACAATAGGAAAAATAAATGTATTAATATGGACTAAAGGATAAAAAAATCACAAAATAAATGTTAGCTTTCCTGATTACAATCTTTAAATCAAAACTGCACTTTAAAAAAAGTGCTTTGGCTCAACCCATAGGCTCGGTGCTGAATCACAACGTGAAATACTATGTATAGCCTCTGTTATGTAGAAAATCAGAATAAAAATAGTCTCTTAAACCTGAAAAATCTGTCAGATTTATACATCTAGATATAATGAATTATAGCCACTGTAACGCTAATTTGGAAAGAGACAGTACCGTAGAATACGTTTCAAACGACATCCTTATTTCACCAGCTCTTGTCATGACTCCTGTAGCCACATGCAGTCACTCTTCTCCCTCTTTAAAGCTCTCTGTCTGCTTCTCCATCTAAGTTCAAAAAACACCAGCTAACTGAAACTCATATGTGTGGCAGTGCCATGGATTTCTTTCTTATATCTATGTTTGTCATGTCTAGAAAAACATTCTTCATTCACATAACTAAAATTCTCACATTTCTTAAATAAGATATGGCTCTTCAATGTTAGCAGCAAGCACTGAATATAAGTAGTTGAGACCAATCTAAAGGGAAAGAACAGTAACCAAAAATAAAGAAGATATATTAAATCTCTAGCTTGGTCATATAACATGTGGCACTTAATTTTGTGAGTGTAAATTAGGCAGATATGAGGCTTGTTGTCATTTGAAATAGCCAGAAGTTCCTGACAGTAAGATGCTGAGTTAAAAGACCTGTTTGAACTGGGGACATTCTGGGGTTAGGCTTTTCTTCTTGTCAGAAGAAGACATATGGGAGGGTCATCTCCCATATTTAAAACCTCAGAGAACTCTTTAGGCACTCTTATGTCTACAGACCTGGTGTGATTCACCAGTGATTCACCCATATGCCTTCTCAAGGACTTTCTCCTTTAATAAGGCTCAGCCTGGTTTGGAGTTCAAAAGTGATGCTGTAGCACTTTCACCTCAGATTAATTACCAAGTGGTACTCTTCAGAAAGTCATCCAAGCCTTTTTAAAATTATTGCAGTAGACCAAAAGGGACAATTACATGATCTATTCTTATTGCCTGCATAACATAGTCCACAGAATTTCACTCCCTTATATTCAGTGATCCTAATTACATGTGCTTGACTGAAATATATAATCCAGAAAAGCAACCACACCTCATCTGTAGGTGTCAAGGGAAGAAGAATGTATCACTTGGCTTGGTGATTAATCCTTCTCGTTGTTAAAAATGTATTTATATATTTTTATATAGCAATATTAATTTTTACATACATATTTGTTTTTCAGTCTGAAGTTTATACAGTTCAGCTTCTGAATTTTGATTTTTGTTATGCTTTCTGTACTAGAATAAAAAGACTTTAACTCTGAATTCGCCCCTTTCCTGAGAAAGTACTTAAATACTCTGTAATTACCTCATCCCTTCATTATTTTTTTGTAAAAAAAAAATTAATTGAATGGAGCATCTTTGGTTTCTCATTGCATGCTTTTTCTTTTCCAAGTATTGTTGTGCCTCCAATTTTTCAATGTGGTGATTTCAGCAGGATCTAGATATACACATTTCTGAAAATCCCACTAGGAATCTAAATACAACTTTAGGTATTACATACATATTAATCTAGATGAAAGCACACTATTTTTTTTACATGCAATTTGCCTTTGTGCACACTTTACTTCTAAATGCTGATGACTTACGAAATAGTGTGTACCCACTGCTATGTTCAAGACAGCCACTCTCATGGCAGGCTTCTTTTGGTCCATCTTGCAATTTATGTCTCTTGTCTATAGGGCTCTTGAAATAAACCCTGGCACACAGGTATTGCTGGAGCAATGTGATATTCCTGGTCAGCCACAAGGAGCAATGAACACATAAAAGCTGTTCTACTCTGAGAATAGTGCGGTAGGTTTTGCCTGTGAGGAGTGGTTGAGGCGGACATTTTTTTTCAGTATTCAAGTTCTCTTGCTTCTAGGGACTTGTCCTCAGCCCTCTTAATTTACTAGTTATATAATCACAGAGAAAAAGTAACTTTACTTTACTTTTACATTACTTCTGCAATGATCTCATTTACCTTGTACTCTCTGTCCACGGTATTGCTATAAATGAGGGAAGGGAAATAAGAAAATGTCACTTCGGGAGCTTCATCAGCTCTCATAACAAGTACTGTGATACACAGCAAATCGACCAGGTCCCATTGGAGGACATAAACCCCAGGGGGGATCTCCTCCTCCTGGCACACTGTCAGTGTCCCTGTGCTTGGGCTTGGGCTGTGAGAACAGCAGGAAGCAGGCGATGCACTGTGCTCTGAAATGCATCTGCCCATCAGAGCCCGGGCTGCTGGAAGCGGAGATCACTACCTGGTGTGGTGGACAGGCTGGCAGAAAGTGACCAATGAGCAGATATGGGTGACGTCCCCATATAAGGACCAGGTTTGGATTTTGATCTCTTTGCCCTTTCACAGGGGAAGGTATTTTGGACAAGGACCGACCGCTGGGTGGGGTGAGTGTAATATTAACCTGTGATTTCCCTTGTGTGTCCCCTCCCAGCAGCGCCTGAACTAGGACATACCGGGCAGGGTGAGATCTGATCCCAGTACTCCTCAGTGGCATACTTTGCTTGGAAAGGAAGGAGTTTTTGATCAGCTACTTAATAGGATTGGCATTTGCTTTACAGAATCTAAATCTGTTGGCTCTGTTAGTCTCTGCCTCTTAGCACCACTAGATGGTATCTTTAGCAAGTATTTCCCCTCACTTGCTCTGTTAAGTCCAATTTAATATTCTGACTGCTGAGTTTCTGTATTTACAAAGTCTGCACTTTCATCACAAATAATACAGTGCAGGGTTATTGGTGCAGGCTGCCGGCTACTAGGTACAGTAGATTCAGGTGAACAAAGCCAAAGGATAAGTCCATTATATCAAGCCCAGTATTAATGCAAGTATTCATATATTCATAGAACCATAGAACTGTTTGGGCTGGAAGGGACTTTAAATATCATCCAGTTCCAAGCGCCCTGCCATGGGCAGGGACACAATCCACTAGACCAGTTTGCCCAAAGCCCCATCCAACCTGACCTTGAACACTTCCAGGGATGGGGCATCCACAGCTCCTCTGGGCAACCTGTTCCATGCCTTACCACACTCATAGTGAAGAATTTCTTCCTTATATCTAATCTAGCCTTTTTCAGTTTAAAACCATTACCTGTTGCCCTATCACTGCACTCCCTGATAGAGTCCCTCCTCAGCTTTTCTGTAGGCCCCCTTTAGGTACTGGAAGACTGCTATAAGGTCTCGCCAGAGCCGCCTCTTTTCTAGACTGAATAACCCCAACTCCCTCTGCCTGTCTTCACAGGAGAGGTGCTCCAGCCCGCTGATCATCTTTGTAGCCCTCCTCTGGACCTGCTCTAACAGGTCCGTGTCCCTCTTATGTTGGGGGCTCCAGAGCTGAACACAGTGCTCCAGGTGAAGTTTCACGAGAGTGGAGTAGAGGGAGAGAATCACCTCCTTTGACCTGCTAACTACATCTCACCTCCTCTCCTGTTGACATTCTTAGGTGCTTTGCAACCCCTGTTACAAGTCAAAATTTCACAATGCAGCTTTTAGGGAATGGCTTGATGCAGTTATTTCAAGAAAATGTCTGTGCAAGGTCAGTGTAAAGATAATGGAGTCCAGGCCTCTGCCACTGGCAACAACCTTTTCTGCTCCACAGACAGACATTATGGCACAACCATCCCTGGTGCCTCTGCTGTGTGCTGTGGTTCTGATTACACTCCAGCTGCAACAGGCTATACTAGAACTTCCTTGTGCTCAGTCCTTCAGGTAGTATGTGCTTGTTTAACACTCAGATGTCTCTGGTTCATTCTCTAAAGATTGCTCAAATGAGAGTAATGCCATATTTAGACTTGACGACAGAACAACTAGAGCACAACTGAGAATGTGTCTGGAAGAATCTGCCAAACCCAGAGTGCCACTGCCTAGCTTTCCGTTCCTGTCTGAGGACAAATTGGTTAATACACTGGAAATCTGCATGGTCCTCTCTGTAGAATCACATATGGAGCACAGGATTGGAAACAAATAAACAACAACAAAACCCCCAAACCAAAAACCACACAAACAAAAAAAAAAAACCACGCAAACCAAAAAACACAAGTTCGTCCCTTCTCTTCTCCCTCCAGTACTCCTGCAGTGACTGGTAGAAGAACACTACAGGTGATGGAGTGTTTGGGTCTAGCTGGGATGGAGTCAATTTTCTTCATAGCAGCTTGTGTGGTGCTGTGTTTTAGGTTTGTGACCAAGCCAATGCTGATCACACCAATGTTTTAGCTGTGGCTGAACAGTGTTTGCACAGCATCAAAGCCTTTTCCATTTCTTACTCTGCCTCCCCAGTGAATGGACTGGGGGTGTGTGCAAGACGTTGGGAGGGGGCACAAGCAGGCAGACAACCCGAACTAACCACAGAGATATCCCATACCTTATAACATCATGCTCAGCAATAAAAATGAAAAAGGGAGGTGGTGTGGGGAGGNGTGGGAGGGGGAGCATTAGGGGTTAGGGAACTCTTTTGCTTGGGAACTGGCTGGGCATCCGTCTACCCATGGGAGGTGGTAAGTCATTATCTTTGCATTGCTTGTTGTGTTTTGTTTTCTTTCTCTCTTCTTCCACTTCTCCTTCACTTATTAAACTTTTTTTTTTTTTTTTAATCTCAACCCCCAAGCTTTTCTTGCTTTTACTCTTCCTTTCCTCTTCCCCTGTCCCACCAGGGTTGGGGGAAGTGAGCCCGTGGCTGTGTGGTGCTGAGATGTCTACCAGGGCAAATCCGCACCATGGAGTTAAGGCCAAGTGTATGAATCCCACTCATTATTCACTTGAGAGTGGAAGAATAAACATGTATGTATAAACATCAGTGCAAGAACCCACAAGCAACTGTGGGACTCACATTTTATTACAGAACATTCTACTTGGATGCCATATTACCTGGTGTTGTGTTTTGTACTTTGTTGCTGTGAACCATCCCACTAAAAACAGGATGTTGCAAATAGAGTATGTTTGAACCAGAGCAGTCAACAGGAGTAATTGCCTGATATGTCTTGGGAATGAAGATCCTTGTCTATATCAGACTAAGTTTAATATTTTTTTTTTTCCAAAAACCAAGTTGCCCTTACTTGAGCATTTATAGCAGTGCTCAGGGTGAGCTAAAAGCAGCAGTACTTGCTTCTGATTATTTCATGATGCTGGTATCAAGTTCTGGAAGCTTTGCCACATTGGGAAATATACCAGATTTTCTTTTCAAGGGTGTTCTTTATTATTCTGGAAGAAAAGAGAAGGGAAGGGAAGGGAAGGGAAGGGAAGGGAAGGGAAGGGAAGAGAA
>VXAA01003732.1:25749-57714 GCA_013399115.1 Anseranas semipalmata | reverse complement strand
ATCCCATCAGAGCCCATGGATTTTCTTTTCCTAGTGGGACTTCTGCAAGGAATGCAAAATCATTTTAGACATCTCAGAAAAGAATTTTTTTCAGCATGTGGTTTCACCTTAGACCATGTTAATGCTGAGTGAAGATTTACAGCAAGAAAAGAGAGTACGAATTCCTAAAATAGCAGAAGTTGGTCACAGTGCCAAGATTTAATTTTCTGATTAGAAACCAGCTGTTAAAAGCTTAAACCACATTGTAGGTCAGTGAGAAAGATGAAAATGTGAAAGCATTTTTCTCTCTACTAGCCCCTGTGTTTTGGAATGTGCCACATGTTGAGGTTTCCCCAGTACAATTTCAGTTGTCACTGAAAAGAAGGTCTGCAACATGACTGTTGTTTTATTCTAGTCAAAGTTGCTGCTAATTAATTAGTGCTCCCTCTCTGACTCTTGAAATTTTTTCCTGTCACCACCCATCTCCATCAGAGGCGACAACCACTCAGGCATGAATGTCACTACAGGTGTGACTGGCCCTGCTTCGGTGCTGTCACTTGTTCCATTTATAGAATCATAGAATCATAGAAACACAAGGTTGGAAAGGACCTACAAGATCATCTAGTCCAACCGTCATCCTATCACCAATACTACCCACTAAGCTACTAAATCGTATCTTGTAGCACCTTGTCCAGGCGCTTCTTGAACACCGTGAGGGACGGTGACTCCATCACCTCCCTGGGCAGGCCGTTCCAGTGCCTGATCACTCTTTGGGAGAAAAAGTTTTTCCTGATATCTAACCTAAATCTCCCCAGGCGCATCCTGTGGCCATTTCCTCGGGTCCTATCATTAGTTATCTGAGAGAAGAGGCCGACCCCCTCCTCGTCACAACCGCCCTTCAGGAAGTTGTAGAGTGCAATGAGGTCTCCCCTGAGCCTCCTCTTCTCCAGACTAAACAACCCCAACGCACTATGAAGTCATGCACATCTAGTTTTCCTTTTGGTCTGGTTTGCAGATTATTTTTTCAGTCAGGTCATCCTCATGGGAGCAAATGAAGAATCAGTCAGTGATGGTAGGACTTGTTGAATAGAGATCCAGACAAGAGCCCTTTTCCAAACCTTCCAACAGGTATTTAGTATATACGAATTCAGTCTTGCACTTCCAAACCTCTGAGATCTTAATCATCCCTTAGGATGACCTGGACACTTTGCTTGACAGATGAGATTTTGCCTGAAATAAAAGAGGTTTTTCTTATTTTTTTTTTTTTATAAAGTTAGATGCTGTCTTTCATTTATATTCAGTGCTTTGATCTTTCCAGTGTGGTGCTGTTTCTTATCTTTTCCAGTCTCTCCCCCAGTGACAATTCTTTAGAGCCACACTGCTGCTTCCTTTCTTGGCCTGAAAGGTCAGCAGTAGCTGCCCTTTCAGAATGCCATGACTGAGTCTTTCCTTGCCTGGTGAGTTTGAGGCTACTAACCCTTTTTGTGAAGACTCTACAATTCTTCCCCTGTAAAGGTTCCACAATTCTTCCTCAATAATCTATCACTTTTTTTTTTTTTTTAATCTCTAATGAAAAAAAGCAGATCACCAATTCACACAATTTCATATGTAGGATTTTTGTAAGCTTCCTTCAGGTCCTGTAATATTCAACCCCAAATGGATAGGAATCACCATTTTTGTAGCTTCCCTTAACACGTCTGGCAGCAGCAGACGTGCTGCAGCTTTCCAGTGCTACCTTCACAGCAATGATTATTACTTCTTTGGCTTTTGTACTGTTTGCTGTGCACTGCAGAAGTTATCTGTGAGTTTTTTTTTTTTTCACCTCCTGTACTGTAATTATGTTTACAGGCCATAGAAGTGCTGTTCAGTCAGCATTGGTCTCTGTAACGGTCTGTCAATATAATTTTTGTTTGTTTGTTTTAGTGTGACTTAGAAAACAGAAACTGAAACCCCACTTTCTCTATAACAATTTGGGAATTCACCTATCCATTTCAAGATCTTATTCAATACCCTAACTTAAGGAGAAGCTGCAGTGAACAATTTGTCCTTTTCAGACATCAGAAAATTGTCATCCAAGATAATACTTCTGAGATTCCAGTATCCTTTGGAGTTTATACTATCTCAAACAGCACAGAATTTAATCTTCAGTCCAAATGTCTTTCTTTTATGGATTCTCTATTGCCTAATAAGCCATCAGCTCATTTTACAGCCACAGTATAATTCAGTTAAAACAGCAAATCAACTACAAGATATAAATATGTGAGCAATAGAGCTTCATAAGATCCACTACTGAGAAAACTATTTTTTGTTGTTGTTGTTTTGGATTTTAACCTATATTATATAATTCTGCTGCAGAGATGTAAGCATACTTAATTAACATACAAATTGTCATTTGCCATTTCTTACCAAGATCTTAGACTATTTGGTTAACTTGAAATTCACAAATATTTAATTCCATCATATTCTGCAATATTATTAGTATATATCTGAAAACAATAGGAAATAGGCTTAATTAATGATCCTTAGCCTCAAGTTCATATGCACTGCCACAAATACAGGAAGGATCTTTAGTCTAAAATATGAACTGTGGCAGTTCTACAAAGTTTAACCTATACCTTGGTGACATAAATATTCAGTTTGTCATCTTTCAGAAGAAACTGTAAAATTAGAAACCCTTTGAGTATTATTTGGAGTTTCTGGCTGGTAAATGTGTGCATGTGAGCAATACAGCACACTTGTCTGTGCAGATACCTTCTTCTCAGTGTTAATTATTGCTCCTTACTTAATGTGATTCAAATCAGAGGATAATGCAGTTCAACCAAGATCTGCACTTATGTGATGTAATATCTCACAGTTGCCATTCCTGTGGCTCCTGATCACCAGATCAGATGTGGTCACGTGAATTCATTCAGACTGTTGCTGTGGCTGAAGCTAGCAGGTCTGATGGATAGACTTGTAAATTCTCACAGCAACAAAACCATATCTATTGCATTTTAAATTGCAAGTGTTTTCTGTTTGAAAACAAAAATTCAACAGGTATCTAAGTATACCTTACAACACCTAAGAACACCTGCTGCAAGTTCTACAGGTCCTTGTGAATGGGCCAGAATATATGGAATAACTACATAGGCCTTTATAGTCAATACTGATGAGATCCAAAACATTAGGGGTCCTTTCTACACAGGCCAGTGACACATACTAAATTATCTCTGTGGATATAGTAAGCAGAGATGTGTTTAGACAGGGGTTTGTACCAATGTGTTCTGTTACCAAGGTGTCTGAAACAGACATTGCCACACTGGATAAGATGCCATTAAAACTTTGCATTCATTACTGTTTTGCTGATTCACACTGTGTGGATAAATCTATCATCCACTCTCCCTGTTTAATAACCAACTGTCATAGTCCTTGTAATGTAACATTTTCATTAGATTCAGAAGTAGGACACACAAAAGGATAAGCAAATGATCCTAACAATTCTTTCTCAGATAGATAAATGCTACTAGAGATAAAGTTGTTATTATTAGCATTGCAATGTTAACGAACATTATGGAAAATTATCTGCTTTTGAAGCTGCCTCTTCCATTTCTGTGTAGATTTATTTATTTATTTAGTGCAGAAGACTTAAAAAGAACCCACAGGCTGCAGAAGTTTGAAAAAAATGGTTGATACTATTTATGCAGCAAAAGTTCTCAGGAGGTGGTCCAGATTGGGAAAAGATTGTCCAGTCTGCTAGTTTAAAACTGTTGAATAATGGGAACATACTATAGCACAAAGCTGATGTTGTTTACATTTTTTTTCCAGGAACGTCTTTTGATGAGTCTTTTGCCCAGGAATGTTGCAATGGAAATGAAGGAAGATTTCCTGAAGCCTCCTGAAAGGATTTTCCACAAGATTTACATTCAAAGGCATGACAATGTTAGGTAGGATTGATATAGCCTCTGAAATAATTTAAAGCAGAGAATGTTTAGTATAAATACAGTGACATGCAGTTGTGGTCAGGTGTTAGAACATAATAAACAAACAGTACAGTGAAGATTTGTCATTTATGGGCAGGGAGAGAATGGGTCCACTAGGAAGAATTAATAGTCTCAGGAGAAAATGATGACTTAATAAATGGCTTTCAAGAGTAATGCTAGGAGGCAGGAAACTTTTCAAATGAGCAGTCATTCTTTCTGTACCGTCTTACATTTTGGGTGAATAGGAGTATTTATTTTGCATGGTAGCAATTACACATTTATGTTTATTTTCCTGATAGTAATGTGCATTACTTCTAGTGCTGTAGTTTTTCTGAGTAATAGCATAGAAATACAGAAAGTGTGAGGTAAACTTAAGAAAATGTATGTCCATTCACATCGTATATGTATTCCTCTTCAGAAGGTGTTATTGACAGAGGCCCAATTCTACTTCTTGCTCTTGTTCAGTAACAGACTATTGCTCAAGTGGCCTCATTCATACTGGTTGTTGTTAAAGTGCATTGTCATTTTCTATTCTTTTTGCCACTTCCAAACAAATTCCTTAAAGGACTTGTCTGAATGGTGTTTTACGATGCCGCCTCTAGTTACTTTTTCTCCAAGTGCTTCTATGCCAAAAACAGTTTCAGACAGGTACCATCCTTGCACAAAGCAAGGTGCAGCTCCAATAAGAGATGTCACAGAAGTGTCTTTTCATAAGATTTTCACTGTGTGCTAATGTGGCAAAGGAGTAAATTCCATAAGCTCCTCTCTCCCTTATCCAGTAATAGTTTCCTCCTCTTGGAGTTCAGCCTGTCTCCCATTGAGCTGACTTTAATATTTGCACAGACCACTTCCAAGTGACTAAGCTGCTGCAACTAGAGTTATCTATGTCAGGGAATCAGAAATTACTGTAACAGGAGTGTTTAGAAGACTCACAAATCAGGTCAGTTTTACACCGTAAACTAAGCATTACTGAATTTATTCATTAAAAACACACTTCTTTCTAGTGATGAAATCTTACATAATGTTAATCATCATCACTACATATAAAAAACTCTTGGTCTTTAACCATCAACTAAAAGTTATCTGTAAGTGTACAATACTGCAGAACTGATGCTGCAAAGTTAGCATTGTTGGCTATGGGCTTTAGTAGTTCTCAATTGCCAAACTCAAGGTTGTCAGGCTTATGAATTCAAGATGAGAAGGTGAGCTGTCTTCTTTTCCTCTAATCTTCCTTGCTTATGTCTCATGTTTTTATGCACCACCAACACTGTTTGTCTCTTTTTCTTTTTCGTGCCAATCTTCTTTCTTTGGATGATGTCCTGCTTATTTGCAGTCACTTGTGCTAATCTTATCTGCTCTCTGCCGGGCTTTTGTTGCTTGGGTGCCTCCTACTGTCTTTGTTTGTCCCATTGGTGATCACATTGCTCATATACCTATAAAAAAATTGTGTCTGGATATGCCATCACAGTGCTACAAAATACATACATACTACTGTTTGTTGCATCAGGCTCAATGCAAGCCAATGTTGTCTTGGTTAGTACATTTATAATTTACAGTCATAATAGGTCTTTACGTTGACTACAGTGTGGGTAATCTTCTTAAACTGCATTACTTTGCAGCTGAACTGCTTGATTATAATGCTTCTGAGTTCTCTGTTGTACTGAAGTCTTTTTGAAACATAACCTCATGCATGACATGGCATTTCACATAACCTGTAAGGCTGTTGCGGCTTATATACTGCTTCTACATGGAGTTCATCAAAGATTTTGAACTTGAATGCCCTGTCTGGAGAGGTGAATTCATTCTGTAACATTAGGAAGGTATTTTTGTGGTAAATGGAGAAAAAGTGAAATGGGCTTGTTTTAATGTGAAAGGAAAGATCCTCAGGGAAGAGACCTGAAAACAGAAGGACTCCTCTCATCATGTATACAGTAAGAAACTGTATAACTTGTTATGCTTGTAATGAATCTACTAAATTCAGAAAAAGATAAGGGGGGGAATAGTGCCCTAGTAAATACTCAGTAAACTGTTGCTAGCAGGTCCCAGTAGACCTGTTTCACCTGGGAGCTGTGTGACTCTGCAGATTTGAATGATGCAGGGGAACTCCTTGCACATGCCACACTGACACCAGCATATAGGACAGTCCTACAGAATCCCTTCAGGAAGTGCCACTGGAGATCAGTGCCAATAATTAGTTGTGGACCTTACCTTTTTAAGGAGGTGGAAACAACTTTTTTTTCTTCTGAGTAGTGGCAATTCAGTTCTATACTGGGCAGAGCTAAGAAACCATCCCTGTATTCTCATAACTTGCCCTTTTCACACCAGGCATTCTGAAAAAGAGACAACAAACAAAAAGCCCTTCAATATTTCTAAATTCCTGGAGTTTCAAACTCCAAAGCTATGCAGTGGAAAATAGAAAATATGCTGTGCCTTTTTTATTGCAACCCTTTCTTTTTTTTTTTCCCTGGCAAATATCTGGGATTGTCAGAGCATCTTCTTCCAGAAAGGATAGGCTGGAGGAGGTAGGCATGGAATTAGTAAACTGCATGGTTTTTCCACTCCTCACCTATTAAAATGAAAAAGAAAAGAAAAGAAAAAGGAAAAGGAAAAGCAAAAGGAAAAGCAAAAGCAAAAGCAAAAGCAAAAGCAAAAGCAAAAGCTAAAAGGAACCACGACCAACAAAACCCATCTACCTGAAACAAAACAAAACAAAACAAACAAACAAACAAAACAGAAAGTCTTCAAGTGCTATATCTTGCATATGAAAAAATAATGATTCATCTAGGGTTTTATTTTTCTTTCTGCAGTAGAAAGCATTAATTTCCATTTGAGGCTGTTCTAAAGGCATTGATGAATACAGCCCATAAAAGAGCACTAGCACTGAATAGATGGCTCCATACATGGATGACAGTGTCATCAAAGGAACTTGGAAGGGCCATGGGAACAGCAGTAGTTTGTCAGAAAAATTATTTTCTTCTCCAAATTGCTCATATTTAGCAAATGAAAAATGCTTTCTGGGGAAGAACTGTATAAGCTCATAACCTGGGGAAGGTCGTGTTCCTGAAAGTGCCAGAAGTGAAGAGGGTGAAAGCTTGAACTCTCCGTGCTCCTCCAGTTCCAATACTTGAACTTTCATAATTTAGTTCTAATAGAAGCAGATCCCTGTTTGCACAATGTTCCCACTTACTGCTTGAGCTTTGCAGAAAGAAATACTGACAGCCTACAATCTGAAATGTTGTTTGACCATTTGAGATATTTATTTTCTTACACTGTAGTTCTTTATTTTTCTTCTAGATTTTTCATTTTCAAATGAATTGCTCCAATATTAGAATTTTGTTTAAATGAACTCTTGATCACCTTTACTTGTATTTTTTTGCCTTCCTGTCCTTTTTTTTTTCTCCTAAAGCAGTTATGTGGTTTTGTCATGTTTTTCTTTATTTGTAAATTAAGTGCAACGTACAGAAAGAACTGCTCTTTTCCCTCTCTCACAATCCGTTAACTTAACTTTGGAAGAGTATGGAAGCTCTCTGTTCATCAGCAGTTTCATGTCAAAAGAGAAAGATCAATAGGCCCAAATTTATCTTACATCTGGAAGTAAGACAACGGTACAAGAAAAGCTTTTTATTCATGCCAATGTATTTGTGCCTCTGCAGAAAGGAACAAGAAATCTTTCCCAGATAAGCTTCATTATCTCCTATGTTCACTGTGTAAGGGTAGTGATTAAAACAGAAACATCTCTATAGAACCTTTCCAAAGAAGAAGTCAAAAAGAGCTGTCATAATCTGGTGAAAATCAGTCCTTTGCCAACAGATTCTTCACTCTACATCTCTGCTTTTTTTACATTTTGTGTGGAATACCTGAATTTTACTTAATGATCTTGCAGATATGATGTTTTTTTTTGTCAGCCAAAGAGGAAGAAGTGATGCTTTTGTACATCTGTTACCTTGTAAAGTGTTTGAACAGATTTGTTATACAGTAGGAAACAAATGCACGTGTTTTAAATGGAAACAAACAACATAATATAAAACAACATATAAATACACTTTCAGAATTATAGTGTGAACCACATGAGAACACTAGATTCAAGACTCAGGATGGAAAAATAATCACAATCAAAATAATTTCTGTGCCTCGTGAGAAAAAAAAATAGTCCATATGCACTTCAAGAGTGATTTCAGCATAGCACAGGTGCTATCTTACAGGAGTGACCCCAGCCAAGGCCACCATGTAGGATGTGAGGACCAGATATCATCTTATATGTGAAGACTCCCCAGTATGCCCGCTCTTCTGTGATACTCAGGAGCATGGTTTATAACATAAAAGAGACATCTCTTTCTTAAAATTAGGTTAAGTAATGTAGGATTAATATTTCCTTTTCTTACCCCTTCTTTGGCCCTATGGGGCTGAGGAGCTTACAGATTACATATATATGCATAGTGGCTACTGTAAAAACACACTAGTCCTGACTGAATCTCTCCATGTAGCTATAATTCAACTAAATAATTTCAAGTTGTGTTTCAGCTCAAATATATGCCCTGTGTGGAGTCCTCAACATGTTTTATTGTTTGTCTATTTTG
Source organism: Anseranas semipalmata (assembly GCA_013399115.1). Classification (NCBI taxonomy): domain Eukaryota; kingdom Metazoa; phylum Chordata; class Aves; order Anseriformes; family Anseranatidae; genus Anseranas; species Anseranas semipalmata. The sequence continues at coordinate 49,199 of VXAA01003732.1, read as the reverse complement.
AAAAGGATTTTTCCCACTCCATTAGATATTAATAGAACTGTTTCAACACATGCATGGGTAAGGGTATGGCTGACTTGGTACCGGAACAGACAACTCACTCTGCTCTGTAACTCATAGTTCAAGAAAGAAACAGAAAGTGAACATTGAACTGCTACCAATTTCTTGAGCCTCTGGTACAGCAATTTCATTTAACATAATTTTTACAAGTGAGAAATAGAACTGGCTCCATGTAACAAGAGAATAATTTCAGGCAACACACTGATTCAAAGCTACCAATAAAAAGATTCCTTGTAGCCATTTAGATGTGGTTGTGACCCAGCTTGAGGCCAGAGCAGCCTGCAGCCTACTTATGTGCAAATATTTCTGATGTGTTGTGTTCTAGAAAGCATTAAAACACGCAATTTTTTAATGTGAATTGCCCATTCAAATTCTTTAAAAAGCTGTGATCATGAAGCCTATGAACAGGCTTTTACATTTAGGCTTTGTGAGCTTGTAAGGCTTCACAGTGAACATTTTTCATCAAAACAAATCCCCCTGTTCTTTGTAGCTTTAACAGCCCCCTGATTCTTTTTGAGAGCACTTGTTTCTTAATCATTGCAGTGAGTTACAGATAAAATTTACTAATAATTTTCCCTTATGATTGATCTTCAAGGAGAAAAAAAAGAAAACAATCCTACAGATCCCTTTCTGAGGCAGCACGTGCCATTAAAATTTCACTCTTACTATAAGCTGTACTCTGATTAAATAAAAGACACAAGCATAAATACATAAATAAATAAATAAATAAATAAACAGGCCATATAACCTCTCCCTATTTTGCTGAGTATCTGTTTATACAAGTGGCTCCGATGAAGCCAGCAGGACTGTTCAAGCACACAAAACACATGAAAGAGCACCTTTAACAGTGAAAATGTACTTCCTACAAGCTCTTAAATCTGTTGTGGAAGTTGGCAGGATTTCTCTTTCTGAACATGTCATAAAGTGACACAGAAAAGGGTTGCTCCGTCAATACTCGCAGTGGGGAAGCGGCTTAAATCTTTTACACCAAGCTACAGGCTTTCCATGCTCAGTTTTAGCAAGGTGCAGCAGCCTCTTGGAGTGCTGCAGTAGGGCTGCTGAGTCACTGTTCTCCGGTGACTCCGTTCTCCGGGGGTGGGGGACGAGAGAAAGCAGGAATGCAGAAGGTCCTGGAGGGATTACTCAGGGCTTGTCGACACAGAGTTGCTCCAGATAGTCACAGAGCATGAGAAAATGATGTGAAACCTGTATGCCTGTGCTGAACCAGCTCAGCTCCTTGTTTGTAATAGAGAGACAAGAAATGACTGTTCATAATGCTGCTTTAATTCCTGCAGTTGCTCGCTGCAGTGTTGCCTTGCTCTTGTTCAGGTTTTCTATATCAGAAGCAGTTAGAAATTAATAGCTGTGGGGGAAAGGAAAGCTGCTTATCAAATCAAATACTCCAGGTAACTTTTAAAAAAACTCCTTAGGAAACTTCTACTAAAAGTTTGGAGGGAAACTAACAGTTGAAAGAAAAACTGTTCTTCAATGATTACAAATGTGTTACGCAAATTACACAAAAAGATACAGGTATCTATCATCTAGGCTTTGTTGTGATATTGTATGGGATTTACAGTTTTATGCTAAATGTGGATATTAGGGATTATGAGTGTTGTCTGTGTGTCTAGTAGAAACTGTTCATGAGTAATTGTAGGTGCAAGTACTGCACATGGGAATTGGAGAAGCTGTTTTTTCAAGCTTTTCTGAAAAAGTTATCTTTTCAGAAATCTAGGTGAGTTTCATTAAGAAGGGAGGAAATATTCTAAGATCAGAAGGAAAGATGCAGTGCATAGCATCTATACTAGGAATATTTCTTCAGGAAATGAGACAAAATCTTGAAGAACTTTATTTGCAAAGTTGGTAGCTGAAAGCAACCATCTATGTATAAAAAATATTAATCATAAATCAGGTAGCTTTCTGTTAGAAATAAGCTCATTTTCTTACCAAATGGTACAAAGATAGGCAGTGTTTTCACTGGGGAGTATTTAGGCTCTATCAATCAATACACTTAAAAATAAGATGTTATACAAAAAAAGCAAGTAATTTTAGGCTCATTTTACCAAGTGCAATGAAGACAGGTGGAAAGTTTCAAAAAAATAACCACAGAAAAACCAGAGTCAAAACTGCAAGTACTGCAAGAACAAAGGAAATACTAACCCAGTTGCAGCTGCACAAACAAGTTACTGGAATGATGAGGGTTTCAAGTCATTGAAAGGGTAGCCACAGCTGTTACTTTGAGATAGACAGCCTGTAACAAAAGTATGCCTTGCATCTCAAATGAAACCATCAGAAGAAAAGATTTTAAACTGCTCTCCTGCTGCTTCTGTCTTGCACTTTAGTAGTACTCAGTATTTTGTTCCTCTGATCTTTTGTAAGCAAGCAGAAAGTGTTAGGAGTAAGCAAACCTCCAATCCACATCAACACTGCTCCTGCAACACAACAACATCACACAGACATTAAAATCAAGAGCAGCACAAAAGTTTGACAATGGACTGCTCAATAATTGATTATCCCCCCCTCCCCCCCGATTTAAATAGAGTATTGACATAGTGTTGTAACTTATGATGCTAATAAATTGTCTAAAATCCAAAGCAATTTAAGATTTTACTGGATTACCCAAGCTTCCTGATCCTTTGAACTTAGTGGCAAAATCTTGGTATGACAGAAAACTACAAGGCAAATACCGAGTACCCCAAATTGCATAGGAGTGCATAGTTTTTGGTAGAGCCCACAAGCAAAAGAGAATGATAGCTCCTTAGAGTCTGTTCTCTCAGTTGTGGGATGGAGGAATAAGAGCATTGCTGAGCCCCTCGGTAATAAGGCAACAGCAGATTTAGCACTGTAATAGCTACTTAGTTTTGCTAACCATCAAATTTACACCACTTGTCATGGAGAACTGCACTTGACTCATGTGCAAGCTGCGTTCTTGAACAATCAGTAAACTTTCTATGTTGTTTTCACTTTCTTTCCACTTTCATTTCTCTTCTTGCTTTAATAGTCGCAGTTTAGTTGAGATTGTTTTACTGTTTTTTTCACCAGAGTGCCCTGATGGCATTGCTAAGTTTTCTGTGGAATTAAAGCAGGGAAAGTCATATCCCTTAATGGTTGTTAAGAGAAGTGATTGTTAACATGTAGCTTCTCATTTCTTGTTTCTATATATGTTAATACTTTTTTTAAAAATACAATTATTTGGCAATCACTATGAAGCATCATAGCATACCATTATGTGGATTCTTGCATGCACAAATAAAGTAGCCATAGTTTACTCTATTTTGATCCTCCCTGAGGATGTGAACCTCCATGGTGATTGGCAGTTAAGTTACAGTGAACCAAGCCTACTTTGCTCTTGAATGAATGCATCTACAGGAATGATTAATGTGCCTTAACATTGATGTCACTCCTGTTGTTGATTTGTCTTAACTTTTCTTAGTATATCAATGTTAGGAATGGTCTACGTTTAAGATTCACAGTATTTTTGTATGAATAATATATCCAAATCAAAGGAAAGTGAATTTCAATGTTTTTTGTGTGTGTGTGTGTGTGTGAGAGAGAGAGAGAGAGTGCGTGTGTGTGTTCTGCTGAGAAATAGGTGGGGATTTGAATTTGGAAAAAAATTGAATATATTTGAAAATAGGGTTTTACCATGGAAACACTTCAGGTTTATCACTGTAACTCTGGTACTGTATATCTTATCATTTCCCTCTGTAGTACCGTTATGTTTTCCATGACCGTAAAAAGCATTATAATCTTTTTTCTGTTCTCACTCCCTGTGTCAAATCTTACACCTCTTTAATAAAGGCCTTCTATGTTCTTCATGTTCTAAAAACCTGAGCAGGACTGAACAGGAAAAATAAATAAATAAATAAATAAATAAATAAGAGTTTAAAGAGTTTATTGCATCAGATGGGTATTTACTTCCATAGTCAAAAACCCATGTCACAGCCCAAGATGCTCCATTTTATATTTTAGACATTGTACAATAAAGAGTAATTGTTGGTGCTGCCCCAGAACACTTGTAGTCCAAGTAGTAACGGAAGAAGGAATGGATGGACACAGTCTGATGAAGAAGTGCAAGAGATAACAGTCAGCATGCTAGCTAAAATAAAATGAACTAAATAATAAGTTTGAATTGCAGTTTTAAAACTCCATGTGTTTGAGAGGGCGTCACTCTTCCCAGCACTGCCATCCCTGAGTGGCAACAGACCATGGAAACAGCAGGTTCCCAGTCCCAGTCGCACTTTGGGTCTGTAAAGCCCCTGCTCATCCACTGGCTGTTTCCTACCACCCCTGATGAAAAATCAGGGTTGATCATGTATATTTCAGCCCACATTAAAAAGAAATGCAGCAGTTGCATTATGGTTGTAACATTTTATGGCAGTAGAAATGAGCAGAATTTGCTCTAAAAAAGAGCAGGACTTGTACTCATAGTCTTGTCTCCGTCCACTGTGCCTTGTCCAGACACAGGAGTTATACTTTGCATATTTCAAGAATATTATATTAAAGCAGTTACAAATTTTGGAAAAAAAAACAAAAACAAAAACAAAAAAAAAAAAAACAGGAAAACCAGAAAAACCATTACAGTTGTTTTAAAACCCTTATGCCAAAAAAGTTTAACAGCAATCATATTATCTAACCTGTTCCATTACCTTCAAAATGTATGCATGTAGTTAACTGCAGGATTAATTAGTTCACAAGTATAACTGATCTATGACTATGTTTCTTAGCACACAATAATTCCATATTTTATCTAAGTTTGCATATAACATGTTCAGTTATGTATAGTGGGTCCTTTCATTGGACTTTAATTTTGTGTATAATTACCAGTGTTCTGAATCAAACACTGATTGAGAAGGATTAATAAACACTCTTTTAAACGTTTAAAGGATTATCGAGGAACCCATACTGTCTTATTAAGGTGATTGTATTTAAAATAGCCTTCCTTTTAACTGAACAAGGATGCATGAATGTATTGGCAGTGCTCCATGGTTAAAAAGTTGAGGTTTTGATGTAACCGTACATGTCAGCAGTGTAATGGTTTCTCTGTTAGTTAACACATAATTACATAGTCACACTGGATATTTCTGGTTTATGTGATGGAGGATTTTCTGGTTTCATTGGTGAATGAAGTTGCTAAGCCACTATCCATCATATTTGAGAAGTCATGGCAGTCCAGTAAAGTTCCCACTGACTGGAAGAGGGGAAACATAACCCCGTTTTTAAAAAGGGAAAAAAGGAAGACCCAGGGAATTACAGGTCAGTCAGTCTCACCTCTGTGCTGGGCCAGGTCATGCAGCAGATCCTCCTGGAAACTATGCTAAGGCACATGGAAAACAAAGAGGTGATTAGTGACAGCCAGCATGGCTTCACTAAGGGTGAATTGTGCCTGACAAATCTGATAGCCTTCTACGATGGTTACAGTGTTGTTGAATAAGGGAAGAGCAACTGACATCATGTACCTGGACTTGTGCAAAGAATTTGACACTATCCTGCACGACATCCTTGTCTCCAAATTGGAGAGAGATGAATCTGACGGATGGACCACTTCGTGGATAAGGAATTGGCTGGACGGTCACACTCGAAGAGTTGCGGTCAATGGCTTGATATCCAGTTGGAGACTGGTGATGACTGGCATTCCTCAGAGGTCTGTACTGGGACCAGTGCTATTTAACATCTTTGTTGGCAACATGGACAGTAGGATTGAGTGTACGCTCAGCAAGTTTGCGGATGACATAAAGCTGAGTGGTGCAGTCAACATGTTGGAGGGATGGGATACCATCCAGTAAGATCTTGACAGGCTTGAGAGGTGGGCCTGTGAGAACCTCATGCAGTTTAACAAGGCCAAGTGTCCTGCACCTGGGCTGGGACAATCCCAAGCAAAAACAGAGGCTGAGTGGAGAATGGATTGAGAGCAACTCTGAGGAGAAGGTCTTGGGGGTGTTGGTTGATGAGAAGCTCAACATGAGCCAGCAATATGCGCTTGCAGCCCAGAAAACCAACTTTGTCCTGGGCTGCAACAAAAGAAGCGTGACCAGCAGGTCAAGAGAGGTGTTTCTCCACCTCTACTCCACTCTCATGAGACCCCCGACCTGGAATACTGTGTTCAGCGGTGGAGCCCCCAGTATAACAACGACATAGACCTATCAGAATGAGTCCAGAAGAGGGCCACAAGGATGACCAAAGGGCTGGAGCAGCCTCTTCTCTGAGGACAGGCTGAGAGAGTTGGGGTTGTTCAGCCTGGAGAAGAGAAGGCTCCGGGGAGACCTTATAGTGGCCTTCCAGTACCTAAAGAGGGCCTACAAGAAAGCAGGAGAGGGATTCTTTGTCATGGAGTGTAGCAACAGGACAACGAGTAGTGGCTTTAAACTAAAAGAGGTAGATTCAGACTGGATATTATGAAGAAATTCTTTACTATGAGGGTGGTGAGACACTGGAACAGGTTGTCCAGAGAAGTTGTAGATTTCCCCTTCCTGGAAGTGTTCAAGGCCAGGTTGGAGGGTACTTTGAGCAACCTGGTCTAATGAAAGGTGTCCTTGCCCAAGGCAGGGGGATTGGAACTAGACGATCTTTAAGGTCTTTAAGGATAACAGATTCTTGTTACTTTAAAGGTCTAAAAAGAATCCTAATGCTATTTTTTTTTTCAAGTGGATGTTGTTTCTGCTGTAACTGATGAATCTGGTTCACATTTATGACTGTGAAGTCACAAAGCAGTAAAACTGACTAAGTGCTGAATATTTTAAGGAGTCTTTTTCTCATGTTTAAACAGCATAGGAATGAAACTACTATTGTTGCTCTGAACCAAGGCAGTCTTGAGCAATATTTTCATAAAGCATGCACAGAGTAAAAGAGAGTAGAGAGAGTGCCCCAAGGGTTAACATGACAACATACAGGCTTTGTTTGTAGATTAAAGCCCTTTAATTCAGAATGAATCAGTTTTGTGTTGGGATATGTTACCTAAACTGCTCTGGTAGAGAAGGGATTTTAGCAACTAGGTCAAATGAAATGAAGGAAATGAGGGCTGAGTTGGGAACAAATACGTGCTTTTTTCATGGCTTCATGGGAGAGTTCAGGCTTCATAATGGTGACTGGGGAACAGTAACTTGTTTGTCCTGCTTTTCTATCATCTGTTATTTTGCCTATAGTGTGAGGGTATGCTGTGGGGGAGTATGTAATGTTTAACTTAAATTTCAGTTTGCAAGACCTGTTGTGGTTTGACCCGGCAGGCAGCTAAGCACCACACAGCCGTTTGCTCCCCCCTCCTTCCCCCCCTCAGTGGGATGGGGGAGAGAATCAAGAAGGAAAAAAAAAGTAAAAGCTCGTGGGTTTAGATAAAGACAGTTTATTAGGACAGAAGAAGAAGTGGAATAATAATAATAATGATGATAATAATAATAGAATGTACAAAACAGGTGATGCACAATGCAATTGCTCACCGCCCACTGACTGGTGCCCAGCTTGTCCCGAAGCAGTGGTCCCCCCCAACCCCGGCTAGACACCCCTTATTAATTGTTCAGCATGACATCATATGGTATGGAATATCCCTTTGGCCAGTTTGGGCCAGCTGTCCTGGTTCTGTGCCCTCCCAGCTCCTTGTGTATCCCCAGGCTTCTTGCTGGCAGGGCAGCACAAGAAGCTGAAAAAGTCCTTGGCTCTGTGTAAGCACTGCTCTGCAACAACTAACACATTGGTGTGTTATCAGCGTTGTTCTCATCCTGAATTCAAAACACAACACCGTACCAGCTACTAGGAGGAAAATTAACTCTATCCCAGCCAAAACCAGGACACAAGAGACGTTTTATACTATGTCAAGTATACCTAGGCAATGTGGCATGGGACTGTTTGTTATTATTTGCATAAAGAAAGACTTGCTTGACATTTATAGTCTAGGTATTTGATATAAAAGTATTAGGTTTCTGCAGTGGGAGTTAGGCCTGTGCTGACAGATGAAGGAATCTAAATAATTAAAAGGACCATAGCTCCAGACTCACTTGAGTTTCAAGATCTACACAAGATTTTTTATGCTCTCAGTCACTATAGTATCTGTGTTCCTTGCAAGTGTCTCCCCTTATCATCACAGATGGGTAGGTATTATTAAGGCAGATTAAACTGTTGGACATTAAAACCTCGTTGAATATTAATGGACACTGGACCCTTACCTGAGCCATGCAGCACAGTACAGAGAAGCCAGGACTGACACTGTGTATGCTAGCTCCTAACAGGTGAGCAGTAAAACCACATCACAGAGCTACTATACACAGGCCTTACAGAACTTGCTCCCATCTTTCAATCTGCAATAAACCTCAAGCAAGGTTTATCAGTTTGGCTGTGGAACTGTACCAGTGCAAAAACACTGAGACAAACTGAGCTGAAAAGAGCCCAGCTGTAAAGAGGAGAAGCAATTGTGCTCCTGGAGTGCTCAGAGGGAAAACTCATGAATGAGGTACTTTGCCTTATGTATACCTCAGATAAGTACATAGGCGTTGAACGGTGTCTCATGGTTCTCCACAGTAGTTGTCAGTACCAACCTGTGCCTAGTTCTCTGCTTCAGATCTTTACTGGCTTTATTCCAAGTAGCACTTTTTGGTAGCATTTCAGGGTTTGCTTGAGTCTGTGCTTTGGGTCCCATTCATGCTGTAAAAATGGAAAATGAGAATGTGAGGATGTCTTCTCTACTGATATTTCTGTGTCTTCTTCCTTCTTTACAGCATTTTGTTTGCAGACATTGTGGGGTTCACTAGTTTGGCATCACAGTGTACTGCCCAAGAGCTGGTGAAGCTGCTGAATGAGCTCTTTGGCAAATTTGATGAGTTAGCTACAGTAAGTACAACATTCTTCTTTCAATGTACTTGAAATTCCTTTCTGAATAATGATGCATGAGTTAAATATGTTAGCAACCTGTAATAGACTGGTTTAGTCCTGTGTATTATGAGTTTCTAAAACTTCAATTTTTTTATTAATATTCTGGAGAGAAAACGGTCTATATTAACTGTTTAGGAAATGAGCTTAAATTGTTTTTTAAATATATTTTTCTTACGCTTCTCTGGAGGCCATCAGTGTTCTTCATTGGTCTTATTTACACAAAATGGAGACAATATTTCAGTATTTAAACTTCTATCCTGCATGGAAAAAAAAACCAACAGAATAATGGAAAATATGCTGCCATGTAGCTGAGCATTGGCCAGAGCTTAAATGTCTTAAAGAGTTTAAATAGCAGCTCTCCTTACTTTCATTTCATTAATGAATTTCTCCTCCAAATGGTAACAAGATATCTAATAAGCTTTTTAAAAATTTACAGTGCTATCATTTGTAGAGTCATTCTAGCCATGAAACACAAGGCAGTGTAATAACACATGAGTATTGTTACATAACAGACATGCACACACAAACGCCCATGTCAGTGACATGCGGCATGGCACTGAAGACAGGGAGACGGCTTCCATAGCATGCTTGCTGCTTTAGTTCTGGCCAGGTACAGTCAGCTGGAGGTGTCAGTGACACCTGAAGCCAGGGTACTAGGCAGATACCAGCTCATGGTGTCAGGTCAGTTGTTTTGTGGGGAAGAAGCAGATCAGAGACAGCAGAGGAGCTAAAAAAACTTTGCTTTTCTGTTCAGCCTGCATACATTCTCCTTCCAAATTTGAAAATAAATCTGGCTTCTTCCAGCTATGTGGGGAAGCGTTGTTATTTACATGTCCTTCTGGTTCATACTGGGTTGAATCGAGGTGTGATTAAGGACGTAATGTATGATCTTTCTTTATTGCCTTCTGATGTGGTAAAGGAGGCTTGTTATTACCTCCTGCAGTCAGAAGAAATGTGCTGAGAACTGTAATTTTTCAGAAGGATTCTGATTTCCTGGTTAAAACAACTTCTAGATATTCATTATTAGGTCAAAACAGAGTACTGTTTTGATTTAAAAACAGTGCTTTGCTTTAGTATTCAGAATGATGAGGGAGGAAACTGAGGGAACTTAAAGACAAATATAATTTGTCCCCCTGTACTCAGCTCTTTGTCCCCCTGTACTCGGCTCTGGTGAGGCCACACCTCAATTCCTGTGTTCAGTTTTGGGCCCCTCACTACAGGAAGGACATTGAAGTGCTGGAGCGTGTCCAAAGAAGGGCAACAAAGCTGGTGAGGGGTCTGGAGAACAAGTCCTACGAGGAGTGGCTGAGGGAGCTGGGGTTGTTTAGCCTGGAGAAGAGGAGGCTCGGGGGCGACCTTATCGCTCTCTATAGTTACCTAAAAGGAGGCTGTAACGAGGTGGGGATTGGTCTATTCTCCCACGTGCCAGGTGATAGGACGAAGGGGAATGGGCTAAAGTTGCACCAGGGGAGGTTTAGGTTGGATATTAGGAAAAATTTCTTTACTGAAAGGGTTGTTAGACATTGGAACAGGCTGCCCAGGGAGGTGGTTGAGTCGCCATCCCTGGAGGTATTGAAAAGACGTTTAGATGTAGAGCTTAGTGACATGGTTTAGTGGAGGACTTGTTAGTGTTAGGTCGTAGGTTGGACTAGGTGATCTTGAAGGTCTTTTCCAACCTAAATGATTCTGTGATTCTGTGATTCTGTAATGGTGATAGGTATGGTCCCTGAGACTCCTAAGGTGTGATCTGTGAACATGCATGCTATGTGCTGCTGCTTCTGAGGAAGCAATGCCAACTGGAAGGGCAGTTTGTGACAACCCTTTATATCACAATTGTCTTGTCTTACAGCTGTAATGTTTTAAAAATCCCTGTCACCATTGTGGGAATTCTGGTAACAGGAGTCAGAAAGTGTAACGCTGCATGTATTTGCTGAGAGTCTCATGAAGAGTCTTGGCATATTGGACCATTGACACATTGTAGGAATAGTGAGTCTTTGCTTTTTGACAATGTAGCTTTGAAGCTGGCCAGTAACAGGTGTTTCAGAGAAAGGTAAAAAAATATTGTTGAGAGATCTGGGACAATTTAATCCCAAAGAAGTTTGTTCTTCCAATGCTTAGAAGCTAATTTATGGCTTGTGGCATTAGATTGTTCCCTCTTCCTGTATGCTGTTTGTTATTATTATGTAAGATAATTAGTTTTGCTCTTTTCTAAATGCAACTTTAACTACTCTTCTTCTTGTTTTTTTTTTTTTTTTTTTTTTAATTATACTATCATACTAGCTTCAACTTTAGTTACAGCTTGTGACAGGAAGTTCTGAAGGCAAACCTTAGGTTTCAGTTTATTGTCTTTCAACTCCTTTGAAAGTTTGCTTGTACATTCTGTTAACAGAGGGAAGAGAATTCTTAATCTTCTTACTTCACAGTAGAAATTATTTTGTGTACTTTTATCACGTCCCTTCTTTTTGGTTCTTTCAGGCAATCATATTGTACAGGTTATTTTACCTTGTAAATCACTGAGTCTTTGAACTCTGTCAGAAGAAAAAGTGATAAGAGTACAGTATTTATAACAATGGCACGTTTTATGTTTTCACAATAGTATTATTAGGTTGGTTTCTTAAAGAAACAAGTCTCAGGTAGTTATATTTTATGTATGACTTAGTGGTCCCCTCAAAAACTTTTGAATCAATGGGCCAACTTCCGTCACTTTCAAGGAAAGAAAAAAATTCTCAAAACAAAATAATGTAGAAAAAATGAGTGACAATCCTTGCAGGAGTGTAATTTTTACCCTACACAGACATTGGAGAATCCACAGGGAGAGGAGCTGTTATGAATGCCTCAGCATTCATTGATAAGTCTAGTTACTGAAGTACTTGTAATATCACAGTCTCTAGGCACCCTGATTTTAGAATCATAGGACAGCCTAGGTTGGATGGACCAGAAACACCATCAGGTCTGGCCTTTCATGGAAAAAGGGAGCCTTAAGGAGATTAGCTAGCACCCTATCCAAACTCTTCTTGAAAACTTCCGATGACGGGGATTCTACTGTGTCTCTGGGGAGGTTGTTCCAGTGATTGATTGTTTTCATTGTAAAAAAAAAAATTCTTATATCAAGATAAAACTTCTCCCAGTGCAGCTTGTACCCATTGCACTTTGACTTCTCCATGTGGCTCCTTGTGAAGAGAGAGCCTCTTTGTAGTTGTCCTTTAAGTACCAGAATACTGTGATGAGGTTCACCCTGAGTCTTCTCTTCTACAGGGTGAAAAAAGCTAACTCCTTCAATCTTTCCTCATAGGACAGGTTCTCTAGATCTTTGATCATCTTCATGGCTCTCCTTTTGACCCTCTCCAGTCTGTCTGCATCTTTTTTGAATTGCGGGGACCAGAACTGGACAGCCTGAGAAGCACTGAGTAGCATGGGATGATCACATCTCTGTCTCTTCTAGTAATGCCCGTGTGAGTGTAGCCAAGGATTTGATTTGCCTTCATTGCTGCAGCGATGGACTGCTGACTTGTGTTCAGCTTGTTGTCCAGCAGGTCCCTCAGGTCCCTTTCAGCAAGGCCGCTCCCCAGCCACACAGATCCTAGCCTGTGGTGGGCTCTTTGATTATATTGTGCCAGGTGCAGAACCTTGTGCTTGTTTTTGTTAAAGTTAATACAGTGCTTGGTTGCCCAGTCTTCCACCCTGTCCAGGTCTCTCTCTAAGATGGCTCTCCCTTCTGATGTGTCTACCTCACCACCCAGTTTAGTGTCATCAGCAAACTTGGTGAGGGTGCTTTCAATCCCATCATCCAGATCATTTATGATGTTGAACAGTGAGAGGCCCAGTATTGATCCCTAGGGAACCCCAATTGTGACAGACTGCCAGCCTGAGTAAAATTTTCTGTAAGCATTTTGGGTAAGTTTGCCCAATCTTCAGAGATTCCCTTGGGACCACACACAACAATAGGAAGTCATCTTTCTGAACGTGTGCAGTTAGTTAAAGTTTTCCTAAGGCCGATGAGTGGTTCAGATAGTGCACAATAGAAAGAATGATTTTGCATTAGTTTCTATTGGATTTTATATGCTGTTCAGGTTTATTTTATTTAGTTTAGACTGTTGCTTCTGAAGTTTCTCAGTTTCTCAGTTTCTTCTGGTTTTGGTTAAGCAGAGTAGCTTTGTGCAATCCCAGATTTTGCCTTAGTGATGGTTATTCTGTGTTACAAATTATCAATAATTGCTTTAAGCAACTGATCTTTGCATGAGGTCTTCAGATGTCTTGTAATAATCCTTCAACAGTATGGCTAAAGACAAAGATGGGTAGTGGGCATTCATTTTCTGTGCTCTGTGCCATGCTTCTCTAATAGCCAGGTCAAGAGTCTCCTGTTTGAGACTTTTCAGAAAGGTGTCTTAAGAGGCCAAATAGTTTATAACAAACACATATGCCTTTGTTTATTGCTTCTATTGAAGTTTTAAAGCACATACATAGGTAAATGAAGCTTGGATTTTTCTTGTTAAAAATGATGTTTGAATAAATCTGATTATATCGTAGAAACTTTTTAATTTTAATTAGACCTTCAGTGGTGTTTCTGTGTAAGGAAGAAACGTATACTTGTGTGTAGATTCTAGATTACTCTTAAATCTTACTGAACAATACCTTCCAGTTTGTCATTCATCAGTTTACTTATAATAGAAACAAATTTTAATGAGAGATACAATCATTTCATCATGTTGGTTTTATGTTCCCAAGGATCTCTTGGACATATGACAGCTAGGCTGGGTAACTTGCTGTTTTAATACACTATATACTTCAGTGCATTTTCTTTTAATGCTTTACCTGTGGAATGGATTTGATGTGAATAAGCTAGGCTTTCAAGGCTGCCATTTCCCATTTGGTGTCACTTAGAGTTAAGCATGTCTCTGCTTGGGTATTGTCATGGTCACAGCTTGTATCTCTTGTATCTTGTGATACAAGAGACAAGATACATTTCATCTATATCCCAAGTATTTTAACTGTCAGTCATCTTATTAGAAAACAGGGGGCATTTCTTTAGCATTCTGTGTGAAACAGATCTGCCTTTCAGAGAAGTTTTGATCTTTAATTGTTCTTTTCTTTGGTAGATTTTCTCATATATTTCCTGCATCTCACCTACATAGAAAATTCATTATGTGAGTTTATAGGTTCAATTATTTCCCTTTCAACTTCTGTCTTACTGCACCTTGGATTTCTAAGAATTTCCTTTTACAAATGGATAAGGTTAGATGCAGTTTAGTCTCTTTTCAAAGGACATTGCTAGAACACAATGTCAATATTCTGAATGAATGATTTTATTTGTTCATGCCACTTTTGGCATCTCATCTGTTAGCCAGACTGACACACTGAAGTTTTCCATGTTCTTTTCATTTGCAGTTGTGCATGCCTTCAGGCTTTGGCAATATTTGTAGGCTAATTCTATTTATTTCCATTTTAATTTAGTATCTTTTCCTAATTACCTTCTTATCTTTTAACAATCTTTACTTTCCAAATTTCAATGTTGCTGCAGTTGATTTTTGTACCTGTTCACCCTCAAAGATGAACATAAGAAAGTTGCTGCTGAGCCCTGGGCAAAGGGTTAGTAAGTTACATTTTTAATCAGGTTGTGTGGGGTTTTTTTTTGGAACTGTGTCAAGGACAGCCAGCCCTTTGTTGTGCTCTAGAACCAGCTAGTCCTAGAAACAATCACTTTAAGAAGTTGATTCTACTGAATCTATAGAATGCTTTTAGCTTATATGATGATAATTATGTTACATTTTAAACATATAAAATATATAAAGTTTTCTGGGTTGGTTTAGATGGGGAAGTTAGTGTTGGAAAACATAGGTATGAACTTACAGGGTGTAACCTTGTTTGTGGAAATTGGTAAGTGTGCACTAGGGGGGGATATTTACAAAGGCTAGGTTTAAGATTTGTCTCCCAAAGTTCCCAGAAGAGTCAGTGCAGAGACAGGATCCCACTGAAGCAGATCATGCACATAAGCTTGAATCCTGTTCTGAACTACTATGTGGAGAGGTCTCCTAGAGAGACCTAAGAAAGCTTCCCTAAACTGAAGTGGTATTAATGGATATGCCTATGTCTATATAGGATCTGGAATTAATTGTGTGTATGGTGTTAAGCTGAAGTAAGTGTCTGTGGGACAATTTTCCAGGGAGGAAGCTAACGTCACACACTTTAGGTATAGTAGGAACATACAAGTGGGCAGGTACCATATAAGAGATAACTTGTCTGACCTCCTTTATGGTACTTTTTAGGTTAGAGAGTAATGTGCTTCCTATGTCAGTTCTGTGTCCTAACTCTTGTCATGATTTGCATGCTTGTTGTGAATTACCAAATTCTTCCTGAGCTCATATTCTGCAAATCTGAAATTTGCTTCTTTGCATTGGACTGTGATGGATTATTCTGATCAGTTCCAGATGCCTGCAGTGTGGGCATTTGTACTGAAATTCCTTCTGCAGTCACCATGGTTTTGACTTCTTCTGCACTCAGCATAGAGAAAGGTATTTCTGGAGTTCAGCGTGTGTCATGCAAGGGTGATGCCTAATTTCAATTCAGAAATGCCGGTTTCATTTCATTATTATAGGGGCAGTTTGGTTGATAACCCAGGTGCACACTAGAGTTGTCTATTGTACTCTGCATACACACACTCCTATCTGGATTCTTTTGCCCATGTGCAGGACTGTTATACAGGGCATGGCAGTGCATCAGGGGAGGAGCCGTCAAGACCTCTCCTCAGACTGGAGGGACCATGTCTCCCGTGCTAGAGGCCAGCAGCACTATCCTTACAGCAGTTGGCTTTGCTCATAACAAGACAGACTTTTAAATCTCCTTGTAGTCTCTCTGGAAACTACTTTCTTTATAGCCAGGTGGATACGATATCTTGCTAGTTCTTCTCATGCAATTATTTTTCAGTAATTCTTGCAAGCTAAGGGGAATGGGCATTTCCAGTGATTAGGTCTTGAATATTTTCCATGCTTTTTTGTTTGGAGCATGACTGAATTTCATGTTTTGGTTGGTACACAAAAGTGACAGCTTTTAAAATCCTCTCTATTGTGGTAGAAGAAACCAAAAAATATCAGTTTCCTGAAATTTAGAGCTTAGTTTTTCAACTTTTTATAGTGCATTTGTTTTAGGCTTATTTCTCCTTGGATATTAGTAAGAAAACAACATCTTAAAAGATACTTAATGAAAGCTGAGCAGGAGACAAATGTGTACCTCAGTCATGATGACTGTGTAAAATATTCTTGCTAAAATCCTTTCTCATTTCAAGTAGGCAAATTAACATACATGACCATTAAATGGGTTCTCACTCTCAAGGACAGAAACCATTTAACTTTCTAGTATTGTTAAATTAGTCTCCATTCAGAGTAGGGAGGGGCTTACAGTAAGAATGGAAATGTGCAGATGAGGTGGGCCAAGAGCTTGTAGGTTATGGCAGATCAGCATATACAATTGCCATTAACATTGAGGGAAAACATTTGAAGCAAAACGTCTTCCTTTTTATTGCTGTCCTGAATAATTCTACATATTTTCGATGCATATGATATGGCTTCCATGAGGGCAGATAGTGTCATGACTTCACAAATACACTATTAAATTACAAGCTTACATACGCTTATATGGAGATGGCTAGCTTTCCTCAATCAGAACCTACCAAGCCAGTTGCTGTGGTGCTTCTTATACTGAAACCAAATTTGTTTTCTTTTCCTACTGTTTCTGTCACTCTGTAGAAGCTCTTCTTAAGTTTATACTCACTGTTATTGTTATGAGTATGTCCCCATTATGCTGCCAAATCAAACATGATGGAGTATTGCAGTTAGCTCATTCTTAAGGTATTTTATGCTGAGACAAGAATTAGGATAGGTTAGCAAAGTTACTATATATTTGCAGGCATTATTCCATTAAAAGGTTATCATAATGATTATTTCAAATTTGAAACCCACAGCTTAAAAGCTGGGTGAAAGAAATATTACAATATGCATGCAGTAATTGAGAGGATTCAGTGAAATTTTTTAACTGGCTGGACAGTTTTCAAAAGTATATCACCACTATTAGTACGCTGAAGTGTAATGGAGCTGGTGGTCATTTCCATGTCATTTCACTACATTTAGGATTTGACTACAAACTTTATCTGATAAGCCAGATTCAATTCTCTCACATATTGTGGCCCACATTCAACACAGTTATTTTAATAGATTTGGATACCACGCAGAGGAAGCACGGTGGTAAATCTTTCTGTTTTACTGAAGAAAAACAGTAAACAAACAGTAAAACAACAGTAAAACAACAGTAAAAAAAACAGTAAAAAAACAGTAAAACAAAAAGTAAAAAAAAAGATAAGTGGCATCATTGTTTATCATTAATGAAAGCATGAGAAAACTGCAGGATTTTCACAGCTTTAGCTGTTAGAAGTTAGATGAAGTAGGCTTTCCTTTTTTTTTCAGCAGACAAAGAGGGCCCTTTCAATGGGGATTCAAAGAAGGGTTCTAAGGACCGTTTCAACATTTGAGTCTAAAACCATTTCTTCATCATCTTATGAATTCACCTACCTGCATCCTTTGTGAATACTGCTGCACTGTAAGAGACTTTCACCGGGTTGTCCTTCCCATGGAATGTTTTTGGCTTTGTTTTTCTCTAAAGCCGTTTGGTACCCAGAACATAGTTATAGAGTGGGGAGGGCGGAGAAGATCTTTTATGCTTTTCTTAATATTATAAGGGAATTAAATATGATAGGAAAGTGTAAATATCAGAAACATAAACTGATCCTTTACAAAGGATCTCTCATTCTCACAGTTGTGGAACTTAAATTAATAACTTGGTATGGTATTGTTCACTTGCACACTAAAGCCTTCTAACTAACTCCATCTATTTCACTGCCTTTTCTTCTAAGTTCCTGAAGGAGTGTGGCTTGTCCTTACCCATTTCATTAACAACATAACACTGTACATGCCCTTCCAAAGGTGCTTGGAGCAGTAAGTCATTGACTATGCCTCTGCGTAAAGGAAGGAGTGGACTAGCAATGAAGGAAGCAGGTATCAACACCCAGATATCTTCTGCCAGGCTCTGTTCAAATGCCTTGAAAGAGGGGACTCAAAACTGGCATTTGGCCCAATGAGACTGTCAGTTTGAACCACATTGGTTAGTATAGTAATAGTCCACAGGATGAATATTCTCATTTGCATTATTGCATATGTTGTGTGTAAGCTTGTGAGAGTATAGGTAAATCTGCAAACTGTGTGTCTGTGCATATATACGTGTACATATATATGTATGGATGCATATATTTGTGCAGCATGATATATTTGTGCAGCATATTAACTAAAATATTGATTTTCCCAATTCTGTTCCAATCTAATAGAAAAGTAAAATAAAATTGGATAAAGACTTGATTCAGCTTTAGAGGATGTTGTAGAAAATACTATTCTTTCTGCAAGTTTCTTTAGTGTCTTTATACACATCTGTAATACAAATAAATGTATGTTTATTTCTAAAGTGATTCAAAGCTTCCTAAGCCAATTTTCTATTGAGATTAATAGCACTTTGGCATAAAGTGCTATCAAGTTTAAATATGCTGTACATACTAAGTACACTGAAAATAAGCTACAGTTGTAACAGTGGTTACTTCGGTCTTATCCTTACTCAGGTTTCACTGACCTCTTTGGAAGCAGAATAAAGTTCTAGGTTTATGAAGAGAGATAAATACTAAATGCATTTTATTGCTGCTTTACATCTGCAGGGAGTTTTAGAGGTACTGTTTTTTGTTTTGCCTTTTCTTTGTTTTTCCCAGTAATCATTTCATACTGCAATCACTAAGGAAGAAATGTAACTGTGATGTGTTTGGCCTGGGTCATTGTATTAGGCTTGGGTCCCTGAGGGTTAGAGGGACAGCTGGTATAAATTAATGTAGTTCCACTGAAACGCGTGATGCCATGCTGATTAATATGAACGGAGAATTTGATACCCTTTGTCTACCTGATACAAGCGGTGACTTCACTCTTTCTGCAAAACACATTTAAAAAACAAAACAAAACAAAAACAACTACAACAACAAAACCTGGTGTTCTTTGTAACAGAAGGCTCCCCCTCTTCTACCTAATGGACAGATAGAATAAACCGCTGTATAAAGTGCTTGTCTGAAAGTGTAAAGAAAGCTCTTCGCAACTTCGAAGGATCCTTTGCTTTCCAAGCTGGGCTCCTACTTCACTCTGACAAACCCTGTGACTGGTGGTTGTGCCAGAGGGAATTCTGCAGATCTGCTAAGAAATATCTCGGTAAGGCACAACAGGTGGGCAAGCTGCCTGGCTAATGCAGTGCTAGCAATCTCTCGTGCTTTTTATCATGTGCATAAACCACATTATCAGCTGTTTCTAAACAGCTGTATCATCTGTGACTAGAATTTATAATGATGACACTTGAATTCATCACTGTTGCACACGTGAAAAATATTGTTGAGTCAAGCGCTTTTTTGGAAGTTGCTGAGGTAACAAAAGAAAGAGAGGAAAAGAGGTTTTTTTTGTTAATTTGCATATCAATCATTATAAAGACTGCTCTTACAAAGCTGCACTGCATCTTCTTCCTGGAAGTTTGTTTCACCTAGAGAGAAAAAGAAATCAAATGATTTTGCTAGAGAGTGCCATATACTAATTGATTATTATAATTAAGGACAGTGAAGATAATATCTGATAAGGAACAGAGTGGTGATTTCAAAAATACCAGGTGATTTAGCCATATGTCTTCCATCAAAATTAATATGTCTCTAGAAAATGCTGTAGTTTTATTCTCCTTTTCTTTTATTTTTCTCTTGCATGAGTAATAAACGGACTTGGGAAAATGGTAATGGATCAAGCTCTGTGGTGTTTTTCCCTTTCTTAAACTATCTACCAGTCTGCTAGACTGTGTTGTGCCAGTCTGACAGAGTAATTTTGGATATCCCGTTATAAAATGTGAAGTACTGGTCTATAGCACAGTAAGGTCTCTAAGAAAACCAAGTAATTTGAAATGAGCCATTTTGGTCATAGACACTGAAGCAGAGAGAACACTGATCAATTAAACATACATATCATCCACCCCAGATTACTGAAATGGCTTTTCTGAATATCTTTCGGTTGGTTCTAATAGTTATTGCCTGTCCACAGACCGTGCATACCAAATTTGAAGATGAAAAGTGCTTTATGGAGAACTGTAAGCTGTGGGCCAAAACTGGATTTATTTTGGAAAGAAGGTACCAGCCTGAACTACTGAGTACCCTCTACTCCTTCAAGATTTGCCCACAATTTTTTAAAAAATGGCTTATTTTGGCAGTATAATTTAGTGGTTTCTACTTAAAAACAGTGGTTTCTATTAAAAAACTTAGTGGTTTCTGTCCAAAAACCTTGAGTTGGAAGGTGTGTTTTGTGTCAGGATGGATTTTGAGGTCTGCAGATTACTTTGTTTGTATCAATAATTCTTTTACTTTTGTAATACCAGTTAGCGAAGGATCTCAAAATACCCTATTAAAACTCCAAGTAAAATTGGTGAGACACTTTGTGGCTAGAGGCTGAAGGAATACTCTAAGGCCCCAGTGATAATGCTTCCGGAATAATTATGCTCACATTCATTAAAATATATATTAGCAATGATAAATAGTGGTATATTTTAAATCATGTTGTACAGGAGAAGAAATTTTAAGTAGTCTCTCTTAGACAAGCCTTTTCTAATAGTTAAGTGTACCCAAAAATATGACTTGCTTCTTTGACTCAAGATATGAATTTACGGCTTAATTAATATGCACATAAAAAGAAGTAGGCAAGCCAATTTTCCCAGAGTGTTAGCGTGCCTTCTTCTACGCCTGAACAAAGGTAATTCTTAATTTTTAACAGTTGCTCAATATTCAGAAGCATATACAGGGATCGGATTGCCAGCAGCTGGAACAGTGTGTAATAACAGGCCCCAAATACTACATATAACATGTTAGACAGAACAGGATTGTTGTGGGTATAACAATCACTTCTGAGCTGGGATACCAGTAATGAAGTGGAGACTGTGGTCAAATTAGGAAGGCTTTGATTCTTGTAGGCAGAAGACTGGATGAGGGTATGTGCTGTTTGAGATGCTGAACCAGTATAGTTAGGCCATTTTTCTCACCCCTCCACCCCCCTTTTTGTGCTACTGAAGACAAGTCTATCTAACACACAGCTTCTGAAGTGGGGGAGGGAGGAGAGGTGATCAGATTTTTTTTAATTCTCTTATCATATTCACACCAGCTAATACACTGCATATGTAATAATGCACTTATCTGCATAGCCCCAGTTGCGTAGGTTGGATTCCTTTAATCAGATTATTTACTTTTTTGTGCCATACTCTAAATAGTTAGAAGTTGGCATAGTCTAGCTGCAAGATCTCATCTCTCTACCATCATCTCTTCATGTTTCTTCACAGCTGATTAGTTAAAGGCATGGCTTTGTTAAAGGCACTTTGTTATGCACTCTCTGTTCAGGAATGAACTTTCTCCTCAGAGTGATGTAGTAATTAACATATCCCATCATTACTTTTTTAGAATTGGAGAGATTTAGACAGGTCTTTATGGTAGTAGAACTTGCATTGTATGCATGCAGTAGATCAATTCAATGGTAATGAAAAGTGGCTGTATCTTCTGATCTGCAAGTGTGTCATATTTATGCTGAGCATACTATATTTTAAGTTGTGATTTATGTACTGGTAATGCATATATATGTACATACCTTTACAGATAAATGTATTGTCTTTCCTGGTAAGCTGGAACTGGATTTGAAACAAAAGCTTCTCAGAATACAAACTTTGCCTGATATTCAGCAGTTCTTGACTTCAATCTTTTCATTTGGATTCATAAAGAAATGAAGTGTAATTGCAAATCTTGAATTCGTACTGACCTAACATGAGGGCAAGGGAATAATTTTTGTTCAGAACGATAATGTTAAGCAATGTTACCCTATGTGTGTTGAACAATGTGGGGCAGATGCCCAGTATGTATGTATATATTTACAAATAAATAAATGTGCATATGTCAGCTGTTTTGTACAGGTAACCCAGATTTCATGAACTGTAAATTATTTCATGTGAACACAAAAGGATTCCCTGATTGACTGCATATTATTGGAGATTTTCTCCTTTAAATGTTTGAATATTTATATGAACAATAAAACTTATCTCATTCTGTTTTTATTAAAGGAAAACCACTGCAGAAGAATAAAAATCTTAGGTGACTGTTATTACTGTGTATCAGGATTGACCCAGCCCAAAACAGACCATGCCCATTGCTGTGTTGAAATGGGACTGGATATGATTGACACCATCACGTAAGTATTGCACATGATGTACCTGGACAGAAGTGCTGCAGCAGCTTCTGTGTGGTATTCATAAAGGGTGTTGTCAGAGGAACAGTGTCTGCTACCATTGCCCACCTAACAATTTATACTGTTGCGTTCACGTCATTGTATACTGATTTTTAGGAAGGGTAATTCTAGACACCAATTTTCCACTCCATTTAATCTCCTTGAGGAAAAAGTGCACAAGTACAAGTATGTAGAAGCACATACATATACTGATTAGGGGATGGAAAGATCATGGGAAATCATGAAATACTCCAGTTGTTATATTCTGCAAAAAAAGAAATCTGAATTCTTGTTTTTAAAGTGATCATTTCGCACACAGTATGCAAACTTAAAACCAATCCTGATGTATGCATGTTGTATATGTTTGTATTCCCAAAATGATAGCTTCCTCATTTCTCCTTTCTGTATGCCATGTTTAAACCTTCAATTTAGTCTGCTTTTCAGAAGTGTAATGTGAAATTTACTTTGATGATAAGAAAGATTTTTTTTATGCTTGAAAGCTCTACATTGATCATTATTTTACCAAGAAGAAAAATGTGAATGTGAGAGAACTGTGAATGAGCTTTTAGCAAGAGTTGGAGATCTATTTCATTACACAGAAGGGAAGAGGTAAAGGGATAGAGATTTCTTCACTATTGCCTTGTTCTGTGTGTATATGTGTGCATGTGCTTGTGTTTTAGAGAGGCTATAGGAGGGAGTGCACACCTGTATTAATTCTGCATATAAGTAAACACTGGTCAGCACAATGCTATTACATTTGGGATGAACTTGCTGTTCCGGTACATCATGTACGATCAGCACCGTAAAAGTGTGTCACATCAGGGCCTTAGCCTGTTCTGTAATGGAAGGTGTTTGGTCACTGTTTCCAGTAGCCAGTTATTCCTTCTCTCTGGTGTTAGCTGGGCTGCTGGGAATATGGGGTTGACTCAAGGTTCTGCTTCCCCTCACTTAATCCCCAATTTTTTGTGTTGCACAAAAAAGAAGACCTACCTTCTCCGCAAAGGTGAATAGACCACAGTGTAATTTCAATTTAAAAATATAGCTAGCTATTACATACAGAAAAAATACACATTTTTATAGAACAAACATAAGGCTGATGAATTCAAATTATGTATTTTACAATCACAGAATCACAGAATATCCCGAGTTGGAAGGGACCCATAAGGATCATCGAGTCCA
>VXAA01003732.1:0-25441 GCA_013399115.1 Anseranas semipalmata | reverse complement strand
GCTTGATGCACCCCAGGATACGGTTGGCCCTCCTGGCTGCCAGGGCACACTGCTGGCTCATATTCAACTTGCTGTCAACCACAACCCCCAGATCCCTCTCTGCGGGGCTGCTCTCCAGCGTCTCATTGCCCAGTCTGTACGTATAGCCAGGGTTGCCCCGTCCCAGGTGCAGGACCCGGCACTTGCTCTTATTAAACTTCATGCGGTTGGTGATTGCCCAGCTCTCCAGTCTGTCCAGATCTCTCTGCAAGGCCTTTCCACCCTCAGCTGAGTCTACAACTCCTCCCAGTTTGGTGTCATCGGCAAATTTGCTCAAAACTCCTTCTAGTCCAACATCCAAGTCATTTATAAAAACATTGAAGAGGACTGGCCCTAAAATGGAGCCTTGAGGGACCCCAGCCTTGAGGGACCCCAGGGACAATTCCAGTTACTATTCAGTTACACTTGAGTGCTACATTAAACAACAAATCTGATAAATCTATATGATACTGTTGTATGTTTCTTTCTTTGTTTCAGCCTGTCTTCCAGTCTTTATCTTATGTATGTTCATGTGATATCACAGAATAGTACTCCAATGTCATTTGACAAATGAATCACTTGATGCATTCTTCCTATCAATCTCTTTCCCAGGGACTTCTCTTAACATTTCGAATTATTAGCAGATTTTTTAAGCAGAATTTTAAAGTCATGTTTGCCTGTTTGTGGCAACAGAAATATTTTGTCTTCAACTCAGAGATGCATTTTTCAACTTCCTCCCCAACACATACACTGTGTCTATTTATTGTTTTAATAAAATAAATGAATATTCATTATTCCTCAGATAACTGGAACAACAAGTTGAGGGATTTGGTCAATGAGAGAGAGACTTAAAAGAAAATTTCTCAACAATTTCCATGCGTGGCACTTGGAACATTCCACCTTCTTCATTATTTCTAATAAATCTTTTGCCACATCATATTTTTCATGTCAACCATTTGTATGTGAGGATGTGTATTCACATAT
Organism: Anseranas semipalmata; assembly: GCA_013399115.1. NCBI lineage: Eukaryota > Metazoa > Chordata > Aves > Anseriformes > Anseranatidae > Anseranas > Anseranas semipalmata. Next base: position 24,439 of record VXAA01003732.1, on the reverse strand, counting down.
ATACAGGTGAACACACAACACGGTTGTTTTTCCATGCATTTTTCCATGCTTATTTGTGCAAAGGCTTGGTTTTGTAGAAGAGTGTATTATGATCCTCTCATTGAGTTCACTATATGTTTTTCTCAAGAGAGCTGGTTTGTCTCCATGGAAGCAATAGCTGGATCTTCAAACCCTGCTAATGCCCTAGAGGAACATGGGCATTACCGCACACTTCTGTGTGACTTTAAAGAATTAAAAATAGGAGAGAAGTATGTAAAACAAATGAAGGCTAGTTCACATTTCCAGTCCAGTCCATGTGTTTTTATTGTAATGTTAATTTATAAAATCTCTCGCAGTGTTAAAGGTTGGGTAAATGAGTCCATGTTCTCCCTGTGATTCAATACAAATTTCTGTTATCTTTGTAAATGTTGTAAGACTGATAAAAGACTTTGTAATCTATGATAATATATGATCATCTGTGATAACATAAAGTCGTAAAAGAATCACTGTATGGCACTTTTTTTTTCCCAACAAACACAACAGGAGGGAGTGATTAACAACATCGTGCACAAAGAAAGAAATCCTGAAATAGAAAAGAGATCCAAAATCCACAAGTTATGTATATGTGTGTTCTTCCATACTACATTTATAAGGAAGCCTTGGGCTTTGGAAGAAGCATAGTTAAATACACAAGCCTTGTACACATTTTCAAAAGTCTTTTTTTAAAATTCCTGGAAAGCAGTAGCTATTGCTCTCATCCTCTTTTAAGCCTAGTATTAATCATTAATTCATTAGTTATGCTATTAGTTATGCATTAGTATGCTTTATGTATACAAATAATGGTAATGGTATAACTGCCTGAACTTTTCTTTTTTGAATTTTCAGTTTGACGAATATTAGAAATGAAATATATTCTCTTTGTATGTTATCATTTATTGGCTGCTGTCATGATAATGTAAAGTTGAAAAAGAAATTGAATTAAAAAGGATAGAATGTTCTGGAACTGTTCAGCCTGGAGAAGAAAAGACTCAGGGGGGTCTTATCAGTGCATACAAATACCTGATGGGAGGGTGAAAAAAGGATGATGCCAAACTTTTCTCAGCAGTATCCAGTGACAGGACAAGAGGCAACGGGCAAAAACTGAAATACAAGAATTCCCATTTAAAAGTAAGAAAAAACTTTTTACCATGGAGGTGGTCAAATACTGGAGAGGTTACAGAGGGAGGCTGTGGAGTTTGCATCCTTGGAGGTATTTAAAAAACTGCGCTAGACACAGTTCTAGGCAACCTGCTGTGGCTGAACCTGCTTTGAACATGAAGGTTCATTCAGATGATTTCCAGAGGCCCCTTCCAGCCTCAGCAATTCTGTGATTCTAAGCAGATGGGCTGTAGTGTGTTATCTAGAAACATCTAGTCAGAAATTTTAGTAGAATGTAATTAAATGACAATTTCAGCATTTTATTTTTAACAGGATATATAATTTGGAAGACTTCAGAGTGTGTTCAGTGTCCAGAGCATGGGGAGAGAGGGCAAGATGGAGAAAAGGCAAGCTTATTAGAGAGCAATAGATTTATTTAGGGTTGTTGAATGATGAGAGACCTATTCAGCATCCTTTGTATATATGCACAATTAATTATTCTTTTTTTTTTTTTTTTTAATGAGGAATTAGGAGTGTAAGGACTGTGAGATCCAGGCTCAGTGCATATTTCTTATCTTAGTTAAATGAATGTGCCAGTTCTGCTTATGATAGAAAACAGGAAAATGGTGCATTCCAAGAACCCTTGCCCTTGATGGCAGATGGCAGTATTTTTTTTTTTTTTTTTTACTGCAAGTGGAGAAACATCTGCTCAAATATTTTCTGGGTCCAGTTCTCTTGGTGACAGAAGCAAGTGGATAAAGTGAAGCAAGTGCACAAATAACTCCAAAGCAGGAAAACAGGTTCTGCTGGAGGTTAGGAAAAAACTCTTCACTCCTTCATAAAGACCAAAGCCAGAAGATGGATTGCCCAGATTAATTTGTTTGAAAATAAGCTGAGTAAATGAAAAGGAGAAGTGTAGAGTTTATGGTGGTAAAGCTGGAATGAAACATTTTATTTTCTAGTTGTATGACTATGAGATGTTGCAGCTCATCACTCTAGTGAGGCAGTCATTTTTGTTTTTAAACTCCTGTTATCCAGTGTCAGAGCTGGATGCCAGCTGGTAATGTTCTAAATGTCTATTTAGAAACCAGGCCCTGGCATTGTAAATTTATGTTTGGAAGTCATTAAGCCTTGTGACAGCTTTGTCATGTTACCTAGAATAAATAAATAAATAAAATCATAATAAGACCATCCAATAAAGATGGATCTGTCTAAAGTGCCTATCCCAGAGATATATACCACCACCATTTTCTTTTTCCAGGAAATCAAGGAATATAAATTTCTAGTGGTTGTTTGAGAGATCTTACTTGAGAGATTTTACTGAGTTGAATGTTATCAGTTCATGTAAATTGATACTTTCTATTCTCTTAATGCTCTGAGTAGCTGTTATTTAAGTGTCCTAGAGTATGGTGCTTCATGCAAGCATCATCAGAGAATGTTGCCTCAATTACATTTAGATTGAGAGTTTCATGATAATTTTCAAAGAACGTTATAAAAAAAAAAAAAACAACTTAAAATTGTCACAATTTCATCTGCCTTCTACAAAACATTTTTTTCAAGGGCACAGTTAAAGTCAGATCAGAATCGTGATGGAAGGATCCTTTTCCTTTTTGTTAAAACAAAACAAACAACAAACAAAGCAGATAGTGTTATATTCTCTTGCTACTCCAAAGGAACTTGTCTGTCAATGTGTTTTGTGTCAGTGCCTCAGTACAAGCCAGCTATTTGTTCTACTTCAGAGTCACTTAAGCCATCACAGCAGTATTTAAGTGGGAGTTAAGTGTTGCATATGACCAATGTTGCTTTCATCAGGTGAGTTTGGACTGCCAGATTTTCTTAGTAATATAATTTAAATAGTCATGTTCATTAGCATCTTTAATGTGGCAGATATTGTCCTCACCTTAGTTTTGAAGTCAGTTAGGCCAAGTATGCTCTTCACCTTATTTAAATTGCTTTCTGCATTTGAAGGTTCCAGTCTGTTTGCTACAGTATTTTACTTTCTCAATAGATATTTACTAGATATTTGCTACGTGGAGAAGTTTTGCCCAGATACTCAAGCTCTTCCCCTTCTTCCCTATATAAAGACTAGAGTTCTGGTTTAAGCTAGTGTGAGACAGAGAAATTTTATACATATTTAATAATAGTTTGCTTTTCCTTACAGAGCACTTCATCAACTGATATGAATGATATTCAATAATCCTTTGGCTCAGTCAAGAAGTATAACCTCTTAGGAGATGAAATGTGGGAGTTAAATGTGCTCAATAAATTGACAGGGCAAGAAGTGAACAGTAATATTTCCAATTGGAAATGAGGAGGGAATCTGGGTGAGCAGGATATAAATACTAGATTTGGGACTGGTACAGAATATTTGGGTTAACATTCATAAACTTGTCATGGGACAAAGAAAACTTAGAGGTCTGGAGTGGTTTTTATCAGTGAATTTCACTGTTGTTCCACATACATTTAGCATGAGGTTTTATATACTGTTTTAAATTAAAAGTTTTTTAACATTAATTTGCAAATAGAGAAACACACACGTGCAGGTATTCTGATGAAGGTAATTATACAGGTACTTAGTTATGCAGGAGAACATAAACAGGTGAGCAAAACATAATCCTGAAATTCTTTGTCTTGCAGGCTACAGGGTATGGTCTTGGTATAAGGTCAGTCTGTTAATGGCATAATACACATGCACAGGTGAAGATACAAAGGTTAAGTTATCATGAGGTGGCTTATATCATTAGCTCCTTTCATTTCCTCAGGGCTTTGTCAAGTACACAGCATACACAGCAAGCCCTGTAACAGTGGAGTCCTTTTAGGACTCCTTGGAGTCATTTTTAAGGCTTGACTGGGAACAGATACTGAATAAAGGAATTCTGACTTTCAGTGGTAGAAATAGGACAAGGAAATACTTACTCTTTTAGGAAGCGCTGCACAAGCCTTTCTCTGCTGTTATATAAAATATGACTGAAAAATGTGGTAGGCCCGAGTTCCCTGTGGGGACAAAAGATCTCCACATTACTCACATTAGTGATGGCTGACACAGTACGTACTTCAGTACTTCATGGCTACGGAGCTCCTTACTTAAATGGAGGCCAGGTATATTGTGCTGCTCACGCCACATCTTGTCCTATGCTGCATGTGCCCTTTCAATTAATTGTATTTTAAAAAGTACAACTATACAAGAATAAAATACAATAGCTACTCCTGGAATAGCTGCTAAGTCCTTCTAAAGACCTCTCTGCCAAATGCATTGTGCCTGGATGATATTTAAAAAAATATATTAATCAATGAATGCCAAGGGAAAATTATAACCAGAGTGTCAGTTTAAGGTTTTCTCCTATTATATGCCTTGGAAAGTTTAAATTTAAAAACTTACAGAAAAGTAGAAAGTAATGTTACACTGATTAGGTAGCTTTTTTATTCTCCCATTTTATCTCTTTTTGGACTGCAACTTAACAGTGGAATGCCAGATGCCTCTGTAACAGGAAAAGCTGCAAAGATTTATGCACAGCATTGTCTCTGCATGTGTGTTTATTGGCTTCAAGGCTTCTTTTCAATGTTCACAAATCAGTGTAGAGTGAGAGTGTACTCCATTCACAGAGATAAAGAATCCTTCCTTACAGTGGCATCAAAATTAAAAATGCTTTTAACAATGACTTCACCAATAAATTCCTCCTTTCCAAGGTATACAATGAAAATCTGTGAAGATTAATTTATGGGTTCAAGTCCATAGTTAGAGGTTATTTCTGTGCCACTCTTACAGGAGCTTTGGAAAGATATTAGTGTTTATAAGTGCTCTTTATCTACCGTTCTTGCACTGATTTGCAGTTTCATCATCTTCTTTGTCCTGTACTCCTATAATAGAGTGGAGTTATTGCTTCATTTACCTTCTCACCTAGTACTTCCTCATACCCCTTTTCCTGCAGAAACAAGAGTGTTTAAATACGTCTGTGCCCTTTCAGATTCACCATAGGAGGTCATGCTTAGTTAAGCATACCATGAAGGCAGAGGCACAGCACAGCTCTGTGTGATTGCTAGTAGTTGCAAGTCTCCTAGCAGTAGCAGAGTGTTCAGATGAAAAATAGGAATTATTAAATAAGTATCACCCAAGAAGACTGACAGTCTGAGACATTTGAAAAGAATTAGTTAATGTTTAACTGAGTACATTTTCATCAAAGTGGAAATGTAATTAAAGGGTGAGCTTAGAGAACATCATAAATCAAAACTGTGGCAACATACATGAGACAATAACATTTTTTTATTTATTTTTCAACCCTCTCTACTGCACAGAGGAAGTGGTAGGATCCATACATCTCTTTTTCCAGATTATGTTGTATTATTTTAATTACAAATTAAATGTTTTACACTATTACTTTGAGACACTGCAAACAGAGGGAATAAGGAAAAGGAAGTGTCCAAAAGAACATTACAAGAGTAATGTCATTGTCTAAAGACTAATATCCTGATGCTATATATTCCAGATCTGTTGCAGAAGCCACGGAGGTTGATCTCAACATGAGAGTTGGATTACACACAGGCAGGGTGCTTTGTGGGGTCCTGGGTCTCCGAAAATGGCAGTACGATGTCTGGTCAAATGATGTGACTTTAGCCAATGTAATGGAAGCTGGAGGATTGCCTGGGTAAGTCTGAGAAAGAGACTTGTATGGGTGAAGAATTTATTTCCTTATTTGCAGCGTTTGCAATGCAATTGCTATTGATAAGAACGATTCAGGGTTGTGTACAGTAAGAGTTATCACTTTATTATATGGTGTCTCCTGTGGAATTGTCTAAATGATCTTAAGATTCATGTTAGTAATAGATTAAATTAGAAGTAAAATGTTAATAAGAAAAATTTCTCTTAATACATAAGCATTCTACAAACTCCTTTTTAGAAACTGCCATGTATAAAGAAAAGGAATCAGACAGCACTAGGAAAGCAGGAATGCTAGAATTTCATCATCATTTCATGTTATAAAAGTAAAGCTCTCTAGTTGTTCCAGGAAATTTTTACCCTTGCATTTGTACCCATGGTGGGGGGCAGGAGGGTGTATGTGTGTTCCTTACTGTTTTTACAAGGCAAGATTTCTAATAGTGGTTGTGTGCTATCAAAAGAAAATATGTGCTTATGCATTCAGATATTGATGGTGTATATGCAAATTATATGGCTGCAAAACCTGCAGCCATTCTATGGGGCAAGTCCTGGAATTTTAAGTACTCCTTGGGTGGTCTTGGACTCAATTTGAATGGACACAGTTCTCTTTCACAAAGGTGCATAGGTGTGCTTCTGTATGCAACTTGCATTTGGACTGGGATCTACGATCTTCTGTTGAATATTTACAAGATTATGATTTGCTGAACAGCAGGACAATGGAACCTCTTAATTTTTGTGGTTGAGTGAATTTCTGTTTGCTGTATATGTCTCTCTGAGACAATTTTGGCAGTGTATTTTTGTATGTTCCTTATCTTGAGGGTTCCCAATGAAAAAAAAAAAATCGGAACATATTTAATAGAAAACAGCAGTACTAGCTTTTCAGATATCTTCTGGGAAGACATTTTGTATATAAGGGGTCCTTCAGGAGAAAATGTGAAGATAGTTTTTGGGATAAGCAAACTCACAAATAGCATCAAAGATGGCTGTGCTGCCAAAACAAAGTGGATTAGAAAGCTGCCTATAAGAGTAAGTAAATGGAACAAGTCAGAGCTGTGAAGGGAAACAAAAAGAGAAGAACAAGAAGTTTCTTCTTTACGCATATGAGACATTTGGAGTGTGAAGTCACAGGTTTCAAACAGCAGGCTGTTTTTCTAAGCAGGCAGTGAGGTAAACACTTAACAAAGCCATACAATGTGAAGGATGATGTGCAGACTTCCACTTTCTACAAATCAGCAAGTCTGCAAGATTTTGAACAGTGTGCAGTTACTGTTTTGCTCATTCTGCTTAAGTTTAGAAAATGTAATAGAAATATTTCTGTGATTTTTTGGCTGAAAAGACAGGCCCTGTTGACCTTTTGCACGAGTGTATTACAGTAGCAACTAGCTAATAACGTATCTTTGCTTTAAAGAACAATGTCTTATTTTTCTCTCCAGGAAAGTTCACATTACAAAGACCACCTTAGAGTGCCTAAATGGGGACTATGAAGTAGAACCAGGATATGGCCATGAAAGGAATAGTTTCCTGAAGAAGCATAATATTGAAACATATTTTATTGTGCCATCCCATCGGAGGAAGGTAGGCTCCACAAATTCTAGCTTGTTTTGTGGCATGTTTTTGTAGTTTAACAACTGTACTATGATACTCTGAAAACAGAGGCAATATCAGTATTTCTTCTTTCTAAAAGCTTTTAAACTCTCGAAATTAGATTTTTTTGTTTTCGATTGAGGCAGGAACACTAAAAAGCAAACCTTGTACATTACCTAGAAAAGATGATCAATATACTTTTGAAGTTTTAAAATTAAAATAACTTTTCACTTTACCCCACAAAAAGGAAAACTTTTGCTTTATTCAGATTCTGTAATCATTGTATCAGAAATGATATTATATGTTAGTCCAAAAATGTAATTCATTCCTATCTTCCACCTCCATTCAAAAGGATATTTCAGAACCTTAATTCTGACAGCTTGGGTATTTCGTCTCTGCTCTTTCATTCCCATATTCACATGCCATTTTACTCATCACCTCCTAACCCTTTCTACAATCACTTGTGATACTGGTGACAACTTTGTTAGGCCTGGAGTCGTTTCTAATGAATATATGCAGAAAAAAAAAAAATAGTATTTACAGACATGTCATGCCCACAGCAGAAAAGTCAGTGAAATGAATTCAGCAGTAATTAAACTCACATTCCTTGGAAATCTGGAAAAGTTGCCATGTTGCCAAGCTGTACAACACAAGCCTTTTTACCTACGTCAGGGGAAGAGGCTAGAGTCAATCAACCTGCTTTCAAATGTATGTACCAGTGTACCACAGATCAGATATTTATGCTCAAGCTGAGTAAATTTTCTAAGATTATTGCAACAAATAATACATTATTTGTTCAAAACATGCATGTGTTTTCTCCTGCTATGCTGAGCTGCTCATGACAAATTCAACATCATTTTCTTTCCTTGCTTTGCCAAATCAGATTCCCACAATGATTTTGGTGATCCCTTTCCTATCTTAGGTGTCCTTCCCCCCAGATTTTCTCAGGCTCCCCCCTCCCTTCAGCTGGAGAAGTACTGGTGAAAGAGAAGTCAGCAGTGATGCAAGGGACAATAACGTTTTCTGCTCTTTTCTTCCTTTTGGTGGAGAACAGAAAACTGAAAATGTGTAAAGAGTAAGATTTTAGCTCGTTTGAGCAGCAACTTCACTTCTTAGACGTTGCTCAGAATTTAGTCATACCTGATAGAGATGGATGTGACTCCTCATTCTAGACAGATTTTCAGGATAAGGAGAGAGTCCCAGCAGTGCAATGGTAATTTCTTGAGTCTCAGCATGCAGTGAGGCTGGTGATAGTTAGCGACCTTCAAGCATGTTCATTCACAGTCACACCTTTCTTCCTCAAACAGTTACTGAGTGCACCTCAAAAGTAAATGCTGAAAAACTGAAAATTTCATCCAACTGGTATGTCCCAATGAAAACAACTAAGCAATGATCCTATTTAGGACAGCCTTTTGTTCTACTACAAAATAACTTCTGTGATATCAGAAGAAGTCTTGAAAGTCCATAGTCATAATTTAAACATGTTCAGTTTGTTCCAACCTTTTCCATATCAGATGAAGCTTATCTTAGAAGTTATCTCTCCTAACATGTTTACAGGTCAAAAGGAACTTTATTACTCTTTATCTTGGCCAGACAACTCAGAATACAGACTTTTGCACCCTTGTTTTCTGAGACTGCCTAAACAAGTTCATTCAGGGATTTGACCTTTAGAGGGAAATTTTAATATACAAGTCTCAAAGTAAGTATAAAAACAATAAAGATGAGGTTTTAAAGTGAATTCAAACTCCATGCTTGAGGATGTTGGCCAGCTTTCCATTAACCTGTGTTTGACAAAAATGTAATGAGGGAAAAACAGATCATTTTGAATTCCAGGTCTACAGTCAGTTTCCTGGTCTGAATTTGATGATCTGGGGAGTTTTTTTGGAAATGCTGGGAGTCAAGTCACCAGAGGATTCTGATAATGTAAACTACTGCTGTTTTATACGAGAAAGGCTGCTGCAAGGGTGTTTTATTATGTGCTTCCTCTAAAGCATCTTGCTATTAGAGAGATGGAATATCCTTGCCTGCTGTGACAATCATACAATCTCATGTTTTATTCTTCTGTTGGTATATATGATTAGACTCATTTTTACATACTATGAAAGAAAATAGGTGGAAAATCAGTGGGCTAGATTCTGTTTCCATTGTCAGTAGAGGTTTTTGCTGGCTTTCTTGAAGCCAGAATTAGTTCCTAAATTAACTACGCCCCCATACAAAAAAAAAACATAAGGGAGGGATTAATTAAGGTAGGTATGTTGCTGATTGCTGCTACATTTGTTTGTCTTGTTTTTCTGCTGTTTTCACTCCTACAGCATTATATATCATTTCATTTCCTGTGTTATGTATCATGCTTTGTTTTCTATTGAGATGACAAATAAGAACTAAATTTCAGGAAATTGTTGATAGCTTGGTGGACAAAGACAAGTAGAAAGAAAAGGGGATAAATGCAGCTATTACATATAGAAACTATTCTCTGTACTCCACTGCATAAAACAGTGATTGAAGAATTTCTAATAGAATCTTGACATTCACATATTAAAGTAAACCAGGCTGATGCATGTTTAATGTGCAAAGATGAGAGCCTACGTGTGAACACCCATTTCTTTTTGTTTGCAAGGCTGCTGAGAAACTACCTCTGACTGCTGAGAAACTGATGAGTTTGTCATCAGCTACATAAACTGAATGCCATCTTACCCATGGGTGTCACTGATGGGTTTGTAGAAGTGGCAGATGCTGTAATGCAGCTTGGCTGACATCAGCTCTCTGGCATGCATCAACGCAGTATGAGCCGGACTGGCAGAAAGAAACACTTCATAAGTTTTACTGGCATTGACAGGCTTCTACACTGGATTCAGAGAACAATCAGCATATCACTTTGCTGTTTGTCACAGTATACCACAGCTGTCCCCAGTTTTTGTACACTTACATACTGATCATTGGACCACAGGATACTAATAAATACATTCATAATAGTATATTTAGCTTCAAAATAAACACCTGCTATCCCCTCCTACCTTGATTCAGTCATTAAACCTTCAGAGACAGAGAAACAGAAGACTGGCCCTGAAGCACAGACAAGATTGAGTATCTTTAGGTGAATTCAGGTATCTGCTAGTTTAGTATTGTATTCCTTCCTCTGGAGCCGCATTAGCTGAAATACAGAGACATTTTTTTTATTCTTTATGCATCATCTCTGAGACTAATGTGAACTGACTGTAGCAGGTATGATGCCAAGAGGAATGAAAATCAATATTATCAGCAACAGATGGCCAAGAATCTGTTGAACTTGAAAGGTAAATAGGCTTTTTTTTTTTTTTTTAATTTATTTAGAAGTCACATACCCCACATTCTCCTATATGATCTGCCAGAAAGGTCTTTCACCAAACAGATCAACTAAGCCAAGAATGAGAACAGTATATAATGACTCATTCATGTACCAGTTACGTTTTAAATGTGAACAAATTATAAAATGTTCCCAATTATTTTAATCTTTTATTCAATCAACTGACAACTACAATTCTGTGATCTGATAAAGATTGCTAGCATGGTGTATAAGCTAAAATGTGAGAGAGCACTTAGAAGAGACCAGTGAGGGAATTCTTTTCTTTTTGTTTTATTGCAGTTTTTATTTTGGTAGAGATTATATTAGTCTATTACTATTACTATTGTCATTATTTATTGTTTATTATTATTATTCAGCAACAATTATGCATGTTTGACTAGATAACATTCAGCTTCTGAGCCCACTTCATCTCATTTCCAAAGACATACAGACTTTTTTTTGAATGAAATTCAATTTTTTTTTGGTCACCCTCATAGTTAAAATCTTACACAAATAAGCTTTTTAAATATAATACTGTGGTGGTTTTACCCTGCTGGGCAGCCAAACTCCACCACAACCAGTCTCTCACTCCCCCTCCTCAAAAGAAGAGGGGGAGAAGAAAGTATGATGGAAAGAATAAAAAGACTCATGGGTTGACATAAGGATAATTTAATTAAAGGGAAAAGAAAGAGGAAAAAAAAAAAAAAAAAAAACAAGCAAAGGCCACGCAGAAGCAAAGATGGAAGGAAAGTGGTACCGTGACACCATAGAATTTGCCTTTCCAGGCCCAAGATGGTGTTTCAGGCGGTGGCATGGTTTACTGGGTACGTTTGCAGCCACCCAGTAGTTGCTTCTTCCATGGCGAGTATGTAACACTTGCTTTGGTGGGTTTGTGGTAGTGGTCCAATATAGTCAATTTGCCACGCCACACCACATTGAAATCTTAACCACCAACCCCTATTCCAGGGAGACTTTACTCGCATGGCTCGCTTGATTTCAGCACAGGTTTCACACTCATGGGTGATGTGTGTGATGGCCTCCATGGTCAGGTCCACCCCTAGATCATGAGTCCATCTGTACGTGGCATCTCTCCCCAGATCTCCTGATGTTTCCTGGGCTCATCGAGCTACAGACAGCTCACCCTTACATTCCCAGTCCAGGTCCACCTGAGCCACTTCAATTTTTGAAGCCCAGTCCACCTGTTTGTTATTCTGATGTTCTTCAGTGGCATGACTCTTGGGCATGTGAGCATCTACATGACGTACTTTTACAACCAGGTTCTTTACCCAGGCAGCAATATCTTGCCACAGTGCAGCAGCCCAGATAGGTTTACTTCTGCACTGCCAGTTGCTCTGTTTCCATTGCTGTAGCCACCCCCCACAGGGCATTTGCCACCATCCATGAGTCAGTGTAAAGATAGAGTACTGACCACTTTTCTCTTTGGGCAGTTTTGAAGGCCAGGTGGATGGCTTTCACCTCTGCAAACTGACTCGACTTGCCTTCCCCTTCCATGGCTTCCACGACTTGCCATGTGGGACCCCGCACAGCAGCTTTCCACTTCTGATGGTTTCCTACAGCACGACAGGATCCATCAGTCAACAAAACAGTGCTTTTCATCTTCTGGCAATTCATTATACAGTGGTGCCTCTTGGGCATGAGTTACCTCCTTAGTTGATACTCCAAAATCTCTGCCTTCCAGCCAGACCGTGATCTCTTCCAGGATTTCTGGGCGGTTGGGTTTCCCCATTCGAGCCCGCTGCATAATTAACACTACCCACTTACTCCATGTAGTGTCACTTGGCTGATGTGTAGCAGGGATTCTCCCTTTGAACATCCAATGTAACACAGGTAGTCATGGTGCCAAGAGCAGCTGTGCTTCTGTACCAACAACTTCTGAAAAGGCTTGAAACCCTCATATGCTGTTAGTATCTCCTTCTCAGTCAGGGTGTAATGGGCTTCTGATCCTTGATACCCCCGGCTCCAGAACCCCAGTGGTCGCCCTCAAGTTTCTCCTGGAGTTTTCTGCCAGAGGCTCCAGGTGAGGTCATGCTCCCCAGCTGCATTGTAAAGCACGTTTTGCACAGCTGGTTCTGTACGGATGGGCCCAAGGGCTACTGCATGAGCTATGTCTTGTTTAATCTGTTCAAAGGCTTGTTGTTGCTTGGGGCCCCACTCGAAATAGTTTCTCTTTCAAGTCACTCGATATAGAGGGCTCACAAGCTGACTATAGCCTGGAACATGCATTCTTCAGAATCTCACAATGCCTAGGAAAGCTTGTGTTTCCTTTTTGTTAGTTGGGGGAGACATAGTTGTAATTTTGTTGATCACATCCATTGGGATGTGGCAACATCCATCCTGCCATTTTATCCCCAAGAACTGTATTTCCCATGCAGATCCCTTGACCTTACTCTGTTTAATGGCAAAACCAGTTTTCAGAAGGATTTGGGCTATTCTCTTCCCTTTCTGAAACACTTCTTCTGCTGTGCTGCCCCACACTATGATGTCATCAATGTATTGCAGGTGTTCAGGAGCTTCCTCCTGTTCCAGTGCAGTCTGGATCAGTCCATGGCAAATGGTAGGGCTGTGGTTCCATCCCCGGGGCAGTCAATTCCAGGTGTACTGGATGCTCCTCCAAGTGAAATCAAACTGTGACCTGCACTCTGCTGCCAAAGGGATTGAGAAAACTGCATTGATGATATCAGTTGTGGAATACCACTTGGCTGCCTTTGACTCTAGTTCATATTGAAGTTTTGGCATGTCAGGCACAGCAGCACTCAGTGGTGGCGTGACTTCATTCAAGCCACAATATTCCACTGTTAGTCTTCACTCTCCATTAGACCTTCACACAGGCCAATATGGGGCTGTTAAAGGGTGAGCGAGTCTTGCTGATCACTCTGGCTCTCTAGTCAATGAACCATCTCATGGATGGGAATTAGGGAGTCTTGGTTTGTGCGATATTGCCGTCAGTGCACCATTGTAGTAGTGATTGGCACCTGCTGTTCTTCGACCCTCAGCAATCCCACAACAGAATAGTCCTCTGAGAGGCTGGGCAAGGTAGACAGATGATTTATCTTCTCTGTACTTAAGGCAGTTATGCCAAAAGACCACCGGTACTCTTTTGGGTCCTTAAAGTACCCTCTCCTGAGGTAGTCTATGCCAAGGATGCATGGAGCCTCTGGGCCAGTCACAATGGGGTGCTTTTGCCACTCATTCCCAGTTAGGCTCACTTCGGCCTGCAGTACAGTCAACTGTTGGGATCCCCCTCTCACTTCAGAAACACAGATGGGTTCTGCCCCTCGGTAGCCTGATGGCATCAGGGTACACTGTGCACCGGTGTCCACTAGAGCCTTGTACTTCTGCAGGTCCGATGTGCTAGGCCATCAGATCCATACAGTCCAGTAATTTCGGTCGTCCCTTTCCTCTTCCTGGCCAGAGGCAGGGCCCCTCTAGTCCTGGTTGGAGTATTCATCACTTAATTCTTGCAAATGTGAAGCCAAAGTCCTTTCATCAGTGTCAGGACTAACATCAGCCCTTCTACGCCTGCTGGGGGACTGCCCAACAGAAACTGGAGCAGTAATTTTCCTAGGAGAACCCCTTTTGGCTGCTATATTTCCTTGTAGTTCACGTATCCAAGCTGCTATGTTCGAGGTAGGTTCACCACCCCACTTCCTCACGTCCTTCCTGTTGTAGTGCAGATAAAACCACAGGGTGCCATGTGCTGTGCATCCATGGTACTCTCTTCCTTGAGCAGGAAAATGTTGACACTTAATAGCTGAGATACTGGTCCATATGGGTGAGGAGGAACATATATGTTCTTCAAGGTGGTGGACCTGTTGGGACAGTTTCTCTACAGCCGAGATGCACGCCTCAGGGGGACAGAGAGATTTTCTTTGTACTGCTGGAGCTGGCTGGACATGAGACCCACTGTTGGTCCCATCCCATCTCTCCAATTCATTGCTGCCAGCATGCTAACGTACGATGATGGTGCACTTCCATACAAACTTCCACCACATGAACCATGTGCACTGGACTTCATGGGGATCTTTGGGTGCCTGGTCATTGTTCAGATCACCATAAACCATCTCCAGCACAGCTAATTCCGTCAGGTGCTGGAGACCTTTCTCCGTGGTGGTCCACTTGTCTAGTTGATATACAGTATCTTCCTTGAAGGATACCTTTCCTTCACACCTGACAGGGATCACTTCCAGAGGCTGAGAACTTGTGCCTCTTTCCCAATTGCTTTGTCAATGACCCTTTCCCTTGAGAGGAATCCCAGCAGCTTGGCTTCCTTGCCTTCTAGTTCCTGGCTACTGGCCCCAGTATCCCAGCATCGGAGCAGCCAGGTGAGAATGTATTCACCTAGGTGATGGCTGAAATCCCTTCGTATATCTTGCAACTCACTCAGGGATAGGGATCAGGTGGTTTCTGACTCATTTATGATTTCTGTCTCTTCTTCCTCCTGTTTTTGCGATGGCTCTATTTTAGAGCTGCCTGCCCCTTCCACTTCTCTCTCCCAGGACTTCTTAGGAGGAACTTCTTCCCTTACTAAATGAGCTGCCCCTGGCAATGTCCCCTCCCCATTTGTTGCCCACCCCCAGAGTACTGGCTTTGGCAGGTCTGGAGGGAGTCTTGATGTTGTGCCAGCACTGCTCAGCAATAGACAAAACATTGATGTGATACCAGTCCTGTTGTAGCTACAAGTGCAGAGCACAACACTATATGGGCTGCTGCAGGGAAAGTTAACTCCATCCCAGCCAGACCCAGTACAAATACAAAATGATACAACCCTGAAAAAGCCAACACATTTATTTTAAATAAAGTTTATTATTTCTTCATGATATTGTATATTGATACTAAGCCTTATAGTGATGTCATCGCAATATTGCACTGAGACAAGATTTGAAAAGTTTGATTAAAGTAACTAGCCACGAGTCTCAACACATACATGAATATCCTCATCTGATCTAGTTAGAAAAACGGACCTTTTTCTAATATATAAAATATTCAGAAATCTGTACTCTCTGCTTTACACACATGGACATTCTCATCATCAAAATGTCCTAGCTTTTGAAATATTTTAAATGTTACTGTATGTGGATGTTTTTTCAGGAAAAAAAAAAAAAAACTAGGCCAGATCCTGTGAATCTCAGAGCCCCTCACGGGAACTTTATACCTCTGCTTAGACCCAGCTAAATAACTTTCACCATTAATGATTCCTCAGTAATCTCTCTCACTAATCCTGTTCCAGTTTTCAAATTGTATGCTTGAAATTCAATTTAAATTTCTTTTAATAGAACAGGTCTGTCTTTCAGTAGAATTATTTCTCTTTTGTTAGCAGCACCAGCATTAGGCAAAGTACCTTTGCCTTAGTTTTACAGCTGGCATAGTTGGCTCCCAGATGCTCAGCTCAGTAGCAAGCTTAACTAGGCTACTTCACTTATATAGTTGCTCTAGGAAGGATTATTCTCCTGCAGTATAACACCTCCTAAGATTTGGCCATGACCACAGTGATAGCCAGGTGGATTTTTCTTGGGCTTACTTATTTGTATTTTCTACATTAATTCACTCTCTACCTGTACCTCTCTAGTTTTGAAAAGGTTCGTTATTTTCACTAGATGAGAAAACAGCCTAGCACAGACAATTAAGCAAATTTCCTAAGGTACTTCTCTGGATAGCCAAACAGTGGTAAGAAATGATCAGTTTTTTCAGAGGGGAAAGATTTCTCAGAATGTGTTAGTGTTTCCATTTACAGAAGTGGGCCTGCCATCACTGTTACTCATTGACAGCTTAAGGGAACCTTCTTCACTGAGTAACTTCGCCAGGTCAAGAGTTAAGGCAAATACAAGTAATGCCATAGACCATTAATGGTAGACAATAGAGCTGTTTCCAGAAAAGGGGGCTATAAAAATTATGAAAATCATAGATAAAGACTATACTTACATTTTATAAATGATTCCTATATATTCATAAATGTATCGTGCATTCTGCAGTATACCTTGATTGTAATGAATAATTAGCTTCTGATAGGTTGCTAATCACCATTCGCAACATTTCTACTAATGTGTTAGTAAGTTATGCACCAACTAACTGTGTATTCAAACATTTGTTATCTTTTATTTGTGTCAATGTAAATCACACAGTATCTGCATCTACTATTTGAATAGCACATGTGATGGATGTTCATGAAAAGTGAGTACCACATCTGTTCACACTTTGGAAACTAGCTGTACAATGAATGTAATGAAAAATAGGATTAAAATATCAAAAGAAACACCAAAAGAGAAAGACACATTATATTTACAACTTCTCTGTTCAAATATCTCTCTGAAAGGGCTAACATTTGTCCTTCCTACCTTACCTTGTACATACAAAGACATGCCAGGCAGTCTCAGAAAATCCTTTCTGTAGCTTGGACAGCCATGATATATTATCTGATCTCTCTGAGTAATGCTAGGAGCTAGGATCACTGAAAATTGCAAGCAAAATGGTTTACATCCTTTCTGAACACTTGTTTAGTTATCCAGCTGGAAGTAGTTGCCGGTTAGTGGAAGGGCGCTCTGTTTCCTACCTATTTTGCTGCAGTGAATCTGCAGCAAAATGTTATAAAGCTGGCAGCTAAAATTTCTATTTTATTTTTGTCCAAAAAATAATTATAAAGAAACACAAATACCAGCAGTCTATTTGAAAAGAGAACTTAAGGCAATAGTTGAAGAAGAGGTCAGTTTTGTCAGTCTTTTGATATTAGGAAAATCTTATTGAAAACCTGAAGGTTAAAGAATCCTCTTAATAGGCAAACACAGCTCAGGAAAATCCTTTGGAAAGTTTAAAATGTAAAAACTCTTGTAAATGTTAGAAATTCCTAGTGCAACTATCTACAGCACACATCTGTGGCATAATTTATTGTGAAATGCAGATGAATTTAACAGCTCAAAAGGTTGATCAGTTAATTTCTTTGACTCATGATCTAATAGGCAGAAATTCAGCAAGCGGAGATTCATTCTAACTTGCATGACAACAGCTGCAAGAAAAGTGGCAAAGACTGTCACATCACTGTCATATTTCACTGTTTCATATTTCACATATTTCACTGTTTCATCTAGCATAAACAGATGTGATTTTAAACTTCCTACATTGTAGTCCTGCCACCAAGGAGTGGCTGGAAGGTAAACAAATTTTCCATCACTCTGTTGCTTGAAAAGGCAGTATTTTTGACTTGGAGCCCAACATCCTCCTTTACTGTTAATCAGCATAACTTTGTTCCATGAAGCAAATGATCTGCCTTTGATATTAAAATTAATTACTAGGCCCCATACTTTTCCACCACAAGCAACAGTTTTTTTCTGCTTATGTTTTTCCTCTGGTTGATTTGACCTTTTTTTCCCCAGTGATGAATTATTTTCATGCAATAGCACAGAGCAGATGAAACAGATTGCTTCATGATTGCTTTTGTGCTTTGTATAGATGAAATACCTAGTAACTACATGTACTTGCCTTTTGACTTTATCTGTAAATCACTTTTATCTATCAATCATTCTTAGCAACTAGTGTATTTCACAAGTTTAACTGCTCATATACACTCTTGAGAGTTTCCTTTATGTCTTAATATTTTCTTCTTTTTTAAGTGAAACAATTTGATGTATATGATCGATGTATTACTACATTTTTTCGTAGCAGGTTGTTAGACTTTGTCTGTCTTGTTTAAAAAAATTCATCTTGGCAAGAAAACATTCTCAAAAATAGTCTCAAAAGTAGATGCTGAAAAATTTCTAAACATCATCATGTGAACAATAAAATAAAGAAAAAAAGCTAAAGGAGTAAACTGAATGAAACAATGGGTCTAAAATTACTGCATTTATTTAATTCTTTTTATTATTTCCATTCAAACTGAAGTTTCATCTATATTTGTAGGAAATTTCCTTCTCTGCAAAGTTAATTTGATTGAATAACTCTGGTTAGGTCTACATGAATGTGCCACACTGTTCTCAGATTTTTCTTTTTTTTCAGCTGTGTTAAATTTGTGTTTTCCACAGAGCACTTATGGCCCAAGAAATCTACCCATAAGGCTAGCAGTTCCCTAGGACTTTTTTTGCTTCTGGCTCTACTAAAAATATTCTGTCCACATTGTCTCAAGAAAGTGTTCATGGTCATTATGCTTTACCATCTTTCTGGACTAATTCATTCTAAGGATATTTTGACATTAGTGGCATATATTTACTAGCCCTTTTGAAGTGCTAGAGCTTTGATTCCTGCTCTAAGTAGTAATAGAATAAGAGATCTTCACAGTTAATGCAGGGCATGTGAAAACTTTTCCAGCTACTCAGACAAACTCTTTCCTTTGTTAGCGCACAACAAGCAAAAAATGTATTTGGCAAATGTGTTCTAACTTGAAATGCACCAAGTTAGGCATCTGAGTCCATAGCTGGGCACACACTGATGATTTCTGTTTTCAAACTGATGCTTGCTTGCAGCTGCCATTGCTGTCATGCCTAGGAGAGTCCAGTGTGGCCTGTGCTCTGAATGGCTGATGACTCCTACTGAGGAATTTAACTAAGAGATTTAAATGCCTAACCTGGACATTTTAACACCCCAGTTATACATTAACTGATTTAAAAGATAGACACACCCTTTCGATAGAAGCTCTAGCTTTCTACTTGTTGAAATACACAAGCCCCAACACTAGAAGTAGCATGTGTTACCACCCAGCAAACAAATTCTACATCTTCAAGACTGCTCCTGCAGTTGCTGTGAAGCTGCTATTGCACCATCATCAATGTGATAGCCCACAGATTGGACTGACATTGATGGTAGAATTAATTATGTGCTGTAATGTTGTTCTCCTCTCTTCTTTTTCTTCCTCCAGAAATGTGGATTCTGTAGCAGGGAGAAATGTAAGGAATTTGTATAAGATTTCTCTCTTGTTGATCTCCCAGAAATTGTTTTAGTCTTCACAGCTGCTAAAAACTTCTACATCTGTGTCAAGAAAATGGCCACACCATTCTGAATGTTAGGAGTTTGTCTTACAGAAGCTGTATTGTTTACTGACAAAAATTACTAATATACTTTCCTGAGGATTAGCAGAGGACTGATAACCAAAATGTATCATAAGGGCAGTAGAAAAGGATGGAAAAGCAAATGCCTAATGATTTTAACTGTAAGAAGAAGAAGAAAAAAATGAATAAATAAGGTTTGCTCACCTATCTCAGGACAAAATAATATCCAGCAAAGTTCAATGGCTTGCAGATAGTAATGGAGTAGACACTGTTCCCAAGTGTCTGTACCTGAAGATAGAAAACACAGACAGACATAATGCTACAGCATTTATGATTTCTGTAAATGTATTTTGAATGTCACTGGTATCTTCTTTCCTGTGCTATTTTTAGCACTGTGGATGAATATAGCCAGGGGAACGATGGTCTACTGCTGTTTCTGAGAATCCCAGATAAGCACCAGTGAATCCCTTCCTGGAGCATCACATGAGATTCAAACACTGGGGTGTTTTCCCAGAATTTTAATCAGTAGTTTTTTGTTTTCTGTGTACTTAAAATGCTCACAAAGCTGTAGATAGTCTGGCTGCTTTCAGAGTGCTCTTAATCCCAGCTCTTAACCTTATTTGATGACTGTTTTGCAGCAAACAACCAGCCTTTCTAAAATTATGAAGCAAATGAACAGTGAACAAAACAAAAGATGATCCCAAGGGTTAAAAAAGAAATGTGAAACTAAAATGCATTGACAAAATAAGCTGGAATGAGAATGCTCTCCTGTAATGCTGTCCAGCTCTCCTGTAATGCTGTCCTGAGCAAGTGCAGAGAAAAGGCAGAGTGAAAGATGTTTTTTGTTTGTTTGTTTGTTTTAAGTCTGTTTTAACAGACTGTCCTGCATTTCTTGCCATTATCAGAGGCTTATAGCAGAAGGTGACCTTACTGGAATGCTCCACTCAGAAGTTCACTGTGTCAAAAGTGTTGTTCTGCTGTAAAAAGAATAATAATAAAAAAAATAAAGGGACAGGACTTGTGAGATGAAAGTGAGAGAGTTCCTTTGTTTGTGCTTTTTTATGCTGTATATATAACAGTAGAATGGAAAATCTGCAGTCCCAGTGCAGAATCTATATGTCCTGCAACCACCAGACAAAAAAAAAAGTATGTATAAAAGTATCCATGATCTAAGAACTGCCACTGTGCCCTACTTGTGTGTATTGCAATGTCTTTTGCATGTTTAGGACCTTGACAAGCAACGAAGAACAGAAGATGTATGTGTTCCACACATTTTCATAGCACTGCACGGTACCTGAACTTAGAAGAGGCCTCTGGAGGGTGTGTGGTCAACCCCCCTGCTCAAAGCAGGGCCACCTTCACAGCTAGATCCACTTTTGAAATTACAATAGGTTTCTCAGGACAGAAGCAGCCAAAAAGATGCAGCAGTTTGTGCAGTAGTTCACTCAGAATGGCAAGAAAAAGGGGGCCCACAGTTGAATTCAGATGACATTAACTGTTACAGATATGGTGGTGACATGCCACTGTTTTGCCAGCGGTTGTTGGAGCAGCTATCCCTGCTAGTGTGGAGGCTGTGAGGCAGACCAAGCTTCAGATGGCAGATGCAGCCTTCCACTCCCAGGCTGCAGGGGCTCACTCTGACGCCATGAGAGATGCTCCTCTCTCCTGCAGGAGGTATGCTGTCTTGGAGGAGCTGTGCCATCAAGTGGAAGGAGTTACTGGAAAAAGTGAGCAGGCTGCACAGCATCAGAGAAGATGAAGGGAAGATTGATGGGATCTTCTCTGTGACACAACAATTTAAAGACTTTCAGACCCCAACTGCAGGAGAGAAGCTGGCAGTGTCCACCCCCCACTGCTGAGGTATATGAAACCTCTGTACAAGGGAAAGGATGGAAGCTGGTTACTTCTGGTGCCAAGAGGAAGGCTCCTAAGGGCTTACATCTACAAAAGAGGTTCACTGCCCTCAATGTTGAAGAGAAGTCAGATGTGCCTATAAGCAAAGAATCTGGTCCCCTAAACCGTAAAACAAAAAGAAAAGGCAAGTCATTGTAACGAGTGACTCCATACTGCAGGGGACAGAGGCACCCATTTGACTTATTAACTAGAGCGATATGCTGCCTATCAGGGGTCCAGTTCCAGGATATTGTGGAGGTACTGCTGAATCTCACCCACCCCTCTGACTACTACCCCGTCCTCTTATTCCATGTGAGCACAAATGATATTGCCAGGGGAAACCTCTGGCAGATCTCTGGGGGAAGTAGTCAAGGGCATGGGCTCCAGGTGGTGTTATCTTCAATCCTGCCAGTGAGGGGAAAGGGCATGAGGAGGACGGCACTGACAGTACGAGTCAATAACTGACTATAGAACTGGTGTTGGTGACAGGGTTTTGGGTTCTATGACCATGGGACCCTGTTTGCAGATAAACATTTGCGTGGGAGAGATGGAATCCAGCTCATCAACTGGGGAAAAGCTACTTTTTTTTCCAGTAGGATGGCTAACCTCATAAGGAGGGCTTTAAACTAAGAATGAGAAGGGAGGGAGAAAGTAACCAGCAGCCCTGTGAGGGAGTGATGGACAGGATTGTCAAGAAAAAGGCATGAGGTGATATGACCATGAAGGATCACAAAATCAGCAAAATGGGGCTTAAGCAGGGTGTTCTCTAGCGTTGTATTTAAGCAAGGAAGTGACTACAAGACACCATTATGGAGAAAATCCCCAAACCTTTTCTGGGAACCCAACATTCTAGGGTGCCTCTCTGAAATGCCTGTATACTAGTGCAAGGGCCATGGTGAATAAATATGATGAGTTAGAGATGTGTGAAGTTGCAGGGCTATGATCTTGTTGGGATCAGAGATGTGGTGGAGTGGGTCTCATGACTGGAATGTTGCAATGGAGGGATACAGGCTCTTTAGGAAAGACAGGCTGGGAAAATGAGGAGGGGATATAGTCCCTCATGTGGGAGAGCAGCTGGAATGCATGGAGCTCAGCCTGAGGATGGATGAGAAGCTGACTGAGAGCTTATGGGTATGGGTTAAATAGAGGAAAGGTAAAGGTGACATTATGATAGGTGTCTGCTACAGGCCACCTGACCAGGAAGAACAAGCAGATGAGGCCCTCAACAGACAGATAGGAGCAGCCTCATGTTCACGGACCCTGATCTGTGAACTTGATGAGGGACTTTAACCACCCTGATATGTGCAGGAGGAACAACGCAGCAGGATAGAAGCAATCCAGAGGTTCCTGGAACGTGCTGACAATAACTTCCTCCTCCAAGTGATAGATGAGCCAACCAGGAGAAGTGATCTTCTGGACCTCATACTCACTAAAAACAAGGGCCTTGTTGGGAATGTGAAGGTGAAAGGCAGCCTTGGATGCAGTGACCCTGAGATGGTGGTTCAGGATCCTGAGGGCAAGGAAGGAGGGTGAAAAGCAAGCTCACAACCCTGGACTTCAGGAGAGCAGACTTTGGCCTCTTCCAAGATCTGTTTGGAAGAGTCCCATGTGTTAAGGACCTGAAGGGAAGAGGGGCGTAAGAAAGCTGGTTAAAATTCAAGGCTCACTTCCTCAAGAGTAGTCCATCCTAACGAATGGGAAGTCAGGCAGAAATGCCAGGAGGCCTGCGTGGATGAACAAGGAGCTCCAGGCCAAACCCAAATACAAACAGGAAGCACACAGAAAATGGAAGCAAAGATGGGTAACCTGGGAGGCATACAGAGATATTGTCCAAGCATCCAGGGATGAAGTTAGGAAAGCTAAAGCACAAATGGAGTTGAATCTGGCCAGGGATACCAAAGACAGCAAGAAGAGTTTCTGTAAGTACATTGGCAACAAAAGGAAAACTAGGGAAAATGTTGGCCCACTGCTGAATGACATGGGAGACCTGGTTACACAGGAAATGGAAAAGGCTGAGATACTGAATGCCTTCTTTGCCTCAGCCTTTACCAACAAGACTGGCCTTCAGGAATCCCAGAGGCCAGGAGGAAAGGCTGGAACAAGGAAAATGTACCCTTAGTGGAAGAGGATCATGTCAGGGAATATTTAAGCAAACTGGATATACATAAGGCCCTGATGGGATGCATGCAAGAATGCTGAGGTAGCTGCTTATGTCATCGTGAGGCCACTCCCAATAATCTGAATGATCTTGGCAACTGGGAGAAGTGATCAAGGACTGGAGGAAAGCAGATATCAATCCTGACTTCAAGAAGGGCAAGAAGGAGGACCCAGGGAACTACAGGTTCATATCTTTCTCTGTGAAAGTGATGAACAGCTAATCCTGGAAACTTTTCCAGCCACAGGAAGGACAAGAAAAATCATCAGGAGTAGTCGACATGGATTCATCATGGGAAAGTCATGCTTGACAAACTTGATAACCTTCTACAATGAAATGACTGACCTGGTAGATGAGGGTAGAGCAGTGAATCTTGTCTTCTGGTCTTCAGTAAGGCCTTTGACACTGTCTCCCGTAAGACCCTCATAGACATGCTGTTGATGTATGGGCTGGATAGGCAGTGAGGTAGACTGAAAACCAGCTGAGTGGCCAAACCCAGAGGGTGGTGATCACTGGTGCAAAGTCTAATTGGAGGCCAGTAACGAGTAGTGTAGCCCAGAGGTCAATACTTTTTCAGAACATTTTTGGGATAGCCAACCATATCCTCGGCTGCTTGAAAAGAAGCATGGTCAACAGGTCGAGGGAGGTGATTCACCTCTACTCTGCTCTTGTGAGACCCCACCTAGAGTACTGTGGTCAGCCCTGGGGCCCCCAATATAAGAAAG
>VXAA01003731.1:17952-39246 GCA_013399115.1 Anseranas semipalmata | reverse complement strand
GTCCAGCGGTTAATTGAAACTGCGCTACTGAAATGAATGACCATGGAGCCACCATCCTACTCAGATAAGATGATGATATTAGAGGAGATGGAAAGCGAAGGAAGTGAAGAAGAGGAAGATATCTACAAAATTACACCTTAGAGAGAGTTTTGCAAAAACCAATAACTTATAAAAGAAGAAAAGAGGGGAATTGTGGGAACAAAAATGTTGTTTTTGCACCTGAATTGGAAACATAAGCACAGGAAGTACCAGGCATGCTGCTTCCTGGGAATGCACAGTGTATGGGGGGGGAAACGACACAAGCTGCTTCCTGGGATTGCCCAATGTATGGGGGGGGAAGACAAGTACTAGATTGATATTCAACGGAAAAACATTGATTGAATGTATGTGACCAGATGGCTACAAAGCCATTAAAAACAGTAAGAAGGTAGGAAAAGATAAGAAGAACAAAGGGAGGAATTAAAGGTTGATAACATTTGTAAGAAACTAGTAAACAAGCGTCGGGTAGTTTGTGAACCTGTAGTACTCAGCCAATGAGGAACCAGGGGAGAGAGTAAGTGTCGGGAAACAGGGCATAAAAGGTGTGAAAACTGCATCCGCAAGCGCTCTCCTGTTTGTGAGATGCCTGCCATTGCAATTGCGAATAAAATGTTACTTCACTGAGATCCTTGCCTGAGCCTGCGTTATTGGCTAACGAGTGTTTCTCACACCTGACATGCCTCCTTGGCCAATCCATTATCCAGGAAAGGGAATTTATTGCATAAAGTGTAATCAAACTGATGGTATATTCCTAGGACGCAGCTCATGTAATTGGACTCTTCAATATGGCCTTGGCCCATGTCCAATGAAGAATCCAACAAGAAGCAATCCTAGAAACCACCGTTTACTGTGTTTGCTGAAGCACCAGTGGAATTGGGTAAATCAATCTGGGTGTGTAGTGACGTTTGAGGAGTACTGGTCCTCAACAAATCTTACCAATATCACCAACAGCAATGAAGCAGTCAGTTGCTCACCTGAAGATGGGGCCTGGAGGTGTAGTAATACCTGGTACAATAGTCATACCCAGACATTTCATCCTTTGGGCTCTGGGAACACGACTTACTTCTATATACCAGATAAAAATGACCCAAGTGATTTATTCCCTAGGGGAGCTGTCGCATTAAAAGGACACTATTGGGTATGTGGGAGCCAAGCTTATAGAGTGCTTCTTGTTAATTGGACAGGTGCTTGTTATGTTGGACTTATCAGACCGCTGTTCTTTCTGATGCCAGAACTTGGAGGTAAAGGATTGAGAATCCAATTATATGATGACCTTGAAAGAAAAAAGAAGTCAATAGACACATCCCTAGCTTCTGGAAGTAACCAGAAATGGGGTAAGGATGAGTGGGTGGCCTCCAGAGAGAATTATCCAACATTATGGGCCAACCACTTGGAACCCGAATGAGGTGGTTGCAGGAGCTCGGGGAGCAATATACAACTTAAATTGCATCATAAGGTTGCAGGCGGTACTTGAAATCATTACCAATCAAACCACCAAGGCTCTTGACTTGCTTGCTGATCAAGCCACTCAGATGCAGGCTGCAATAATACAACATCGCGTGGTCCTCGATTACCTATTAGCAGAAGAAGGGGATGTCTGTGGAAAGCTGAATGATTCAGGTTGCTGTCTTAAAATTGATGATAATGGGGAAAGTCGTTAAAGAAATCACAAAGGGAATTCGAAAACTGGTCATGTACCAGTACAGACCTGGAAGGGCCTAGACTTTAAATGGAACATCTGGTCCTGGCTCCCAGGACCAGCATGGGTAAAACAGATACTATTTTACCTGTTGCTTGGACTCATCTTATTAATGATGATGCCTTGTGTGATGAAATTAACTCAAAAAACAGTAGATGAAGCCCTAAGCTCCAGGAAGATGGTAGCTATTAATGAGCAAGAGGAGAAGATTTTGTTACTAGCCCAGGATCTACCAGATAAAATTGAATTCATAATAATTGAATAGAATGCAAAAGCAACAAAGATAGTGAAAAGAGGAGGGAATTGTAAGAAAGAACACTTCTGTGTTTTTGCAAAGGGACGTTGCAATGTTCGGGGGCAACGGGGCGGTGCCGAGGCGCGCTCGCAGGGACGGAAGCTTTGCGGCACAGGCCCGTGGGGGCGCTGGCAGCGGTGGGAATTCTTGGCGGCGTCGGGCGGGAGCCGTGTGGTGGAGCCAGCTGGCGGAGGAGACGCTGCAGCCTCGCGGCGTGGAAAGCTCCAGAAACTTGAAGACGAAGGGGGTGGCAGCTACACGGCATGGATGGTATGGAAACGAGCGTCGGGTAGGCTGTGAGCCTGGAGTACCCAGGCAGTGGGACTGGGCGTCGTGAGGTAACGTGAGGTACGGTGTGTAAACGGTGTTGGGTGACCTCTGGGGGTGCTCCTGATTGCGGGCTGCCCGGTGCTGACTCGGGCGGCTGCGCCTGGGCTGCTCCTGGCTCTGAGGGGAGCTCACGGCCGCTCACCGGCGGTTCAACGGCTCGCCCAGGCGCGTGCCTCCGCTTCGCCTCAGTGGCCACGCGCTGCTCCCTCGGCCCGGCCCGAGCCGAGGCCTTCGTTTGCTGTGGGCAACAGTTAGAAGTAAAGTGTCACTAAAAATAGACTGATTGGGACAGCAAGTGAACCTGAGAAACCTGAGTGAACCTTTCTGAAGGGTGTGCCTATTTATCGGTTTGGTACAACAAAACAACTTGTAACAAAACAAAGTTAAAATATTGATAATACTTGCTGAGCTGTGTGTTTACATGTAGTGTCACAAAATACAGGGAACCCAGACACAGTGTTGTGCTCGTTATTCGTTTAGCACCACATGTTCACACCTACAGTCACACGGCGGCAGCAGGCTGGGCCCTACAATCAGACAATCGCAGCTTGGGCTGTGCAATTAAGAAATGAATAATGTAGGATGTCAAAAAGTGACCAGGTAATCTAAAGTCCTTATTGTTACTGGAGCTTCAGGCTTTAATTAAAATAATCCGAGGTTAAAGTAAAGCTAGATGTGGCTTGTAACATCAGTACTATCTGTTTTACACACAGGCAACAGGTGGTATATTCCCATCACATACGAAAAAAAATGCCAGAAATGATCCTTTTGGGCAGGGGAGAGGAGAATCTCTCTTTGACCTTGTGGAGAATAATAAAAAAAGAAAGGTTATTTCTAATACATCAGACGATATATATTATAAACCCACAAAGATAATCCTGTTTTAAAATGTGGAGGTGGGGGAGAGTGCTAAGCACAACATCGGAACTTCTGTAATGGAAAATTCTCCCATTACAACCAGCCTGCTTAGATCAAATACAAATTCAAGAAGCTTGAGATGCAACAATAGAGTGCAGTAAATTTATAAACTGAAACAAAATTTAAATAGGACTCCTTGATATATACATAATATTTTCATTAAGTGCTTAGTTCCAGTGAGAGGGAAATCATCCCTGAAGAAACAAACAGAAACCCCATCCCTGCCATAAAGTCTATAATAAAACAAAGTAACATTTACACAATAGATTGAGTAAAACAAGAGCAAATAAGAGTGGCTAATGTTTTAAAAATACAGAAATATATAAACATCTGCAACCGTGTGTGTTCATTTTATACATCCACTCTTCATTATACCATATATTTTCTAAGATACAAATCATGAAAACAAATGAATATGATCACTTTAAAAAAGATACTGATGCTGAACAACTTGTGTAAACACATGGACTACATATTCATACTTCATAATTAATACAGTGAGGAGCATAATTGTTAGCAGATTACTAGACTGGACTATTGTGTAAGCATTGAACTTGCATATAAACTATATTTAAGTATTTATTGTTGTATGGTCAAGTCTTTGCAGGTTAGGAAATGCCATAACTAAGTTTGCACACAAAATGTTAATTCCAGCCTCTCTGTGCTTTATACATCTGAAGGTCTCATGGAAAAACTAATATGTTATCATATACCTGAAACTTCTTCACTTTACAAGACAGGAAACCCTAAACCAGCAGCTGCTGGTTGTTTCATTCTATTCTCATTGTTGATATACAGTATACAACTTTCAAATCATGCTTTCGAAATGGATTATTAATTCCTTACGGCTTTTTCCTCTTTACAGTGCAGGTCACCAGTATGAGTACTTTACAAAGGTGAACTCACGTGTTTTCAAAGACACTTTGGATGACGGATGAGGTCATGGTGTTATTTTATACATGGGCGTAAAGAGACTAAAGTCAGTAGTGTCAACCTGTTTTGAAATCCAACATGAGCTAGTAAAGCTATAATTTTTCTGGCATTAGCACTTGGTATGTTCCGAACAGGATTCCCACTGACTTTACATACATAGAGGAATTTTACATCCCTCTACACATTGTGACATTTTCAGATTGGTCATTTCCACCATTTTTCCAGACATTTCCAAATACTTTTCTAAACTCTGTTGGAATAACTGGGCCAGGATCATATAGGAAGAGAGAAATTCAGTCCTGTTTGGGATTACACAGCTGCCTTAATCCTTTCTCTTTCTAAGGCATTTTTCTACCTCATTCACTGCACATTCATTTTGCATATTCTGAAAACAAATGAGCTGGGAATATCAGAGACAACCTCATTCCCTGAGGATCATACTTCATGCACTGAAGGAAGCAAGGATCTTGAAGAAAAAGTACTAAGTAACCACCTATTTGAGGCCCACACTCCATCACTCTTACAAAAGGTCTCCAAATGAAGATTGCACAGCCAACACTTTCTAGAAGAAGAATCCCTAACTCACAACATTAGCATTCCTTTAAAATTTGGGCCTTGTATGTTGTTTTTCTTTTGCTTTAATATGAATATAACTTCTCAAACATTTTTTTAAAAGGGAGGGAAATACACATGCATGCTGTATGCCCTGCCACTCCAGACACTTCATCACATGGAAATGTATTTACCCTACACAAATTCTGAACAACACTGGACCGTTCAGGCTGGCCACACACAACTGCCCGGTAACTTGTCACTGTCTTCTACACATAGAAATCAGAAGAGAGGTCACATACCTTTTCACCGTTTTCACAGCTATTTGCTGATGGCAGATGTACACATTGACTCAAAGAATTATGGATTAATTCCAGGCATTCAGAGAAGTTTCTCCTTCCTCCTTAGCCATTGTACTTTGTTTTTCTCCTCCTAATCAAGTTCTCTTTGTCTTCTTTAGTAACAGCTGCCCAGCAGAGTTGTATTCCAGTCGGACTGCATCTGCAAGCTCTCCACACATTAGTGGCTGAACAAGGAAAGCCTCAGACATTATCCACAGTCTTAGTTTTAGCACCACTGTAACTTTTAATACCATAACAGGAATGTAAGTTCTTCTGAGCTCTGCAGTCCTCAGACTAAACTACCGCTTTGTTAGCCAGCAGGGAGGAGAAATAGGAGCAGAGCTATAGAAACAGTTGTTGTGAGGGTCTGAGACATGCAAGATGCAGCAGAATAAGAGTCTAATAAATATATAGGAGCTATGTGGCAATGGAGAACTCTACATATAGATGCAATCTTTCTGAAATGTATAAGCCCTACCAGATTTGCATGTAGAAGTGAAGACGATACAACTGGACAATTTATAAGCAGAACTGAGAGAAACCTAGTAGTATTTACTGAACAGATGGAAATTGTTTTTCAGGGGCTTATTTTGCCAAAATTTGATGGCTGTCATAAAAATAACAAATTCACATCATTAATATCAGAGAGGTTCTGCTGCCAAATTCCAAGCCCCTGCTCCAAAATGTGGTGATATTAGACTTTGTAGTTCTAAAATCTCAGTACCAGGGAAATGTGAAAAATATAGTATATAGTGGGAACTATAAACCACTAAGACTGGCCTTCATATTGGGAAAACTGGTAGAAACTATTATAGATACAGTATTGAAAGACAGATGGATAAATATGGCATGCCTAGGGAAGAGTCATCATCACTTCCCTAAGTATAAAATAACGCACATTGGGGAAAAAAATAAAATTACATATATATAAATGGATTCCAAGTCACAATTAATTCTTCCTCCCTCTCCTGAAAAAGGAAGACATGGAAGTTATTGCAGTTAGTTCTCCAAAGAGAAGTAACTCTTAGTTAGTACTAAGTAAATAATGTTAAAAACTGTTGGAAAATGAAAATGAAAATAAAAATAAGCAGAGGACAATAAACAAAGAAAACTACAGTTCAGCAGAAGACATCATTATCTTGCTGTATGCATGGATGACATGGTCACATCTTGACATCTACTTATGGCAATCCTATCTCAGAATAAAAAATAGAAAAGCTGCAGAGAAAGGTGACAAAGATAAAAACAGGCATTGAATTGCTTCAGTTCAAGTCAAGAACTTGCTTTTATTTTCCCCCAAAATACAGCAGAATCCTTCTTATCCAACAGATAAAATATGAGTGACTGGAACACATGAGTTGGAAATTATTATTCATCATTTCTAAAATTAAAGAAACAGGGGGCACTATGTTAGAAGATCAATCAGCCATTTACAACTAAAGTCAAGCTGGAAATCATGGGATATTACAGAAATGAAAAATATTAATGGCTTTTAAAAGTAATGGACAAATTGATGGAGTGTATTTCCACTGGTGGCTAAATATGATCGTGAACCATATCAACCATATCAACCGCAAAGCAAACACAAGCTTCGGAAATCCCTAACTCACCACCTGTCAGAAGCTGAGCATGCATACCAGTGCAAGGATCGCTCTGTACTTGACCTGTTTCCTATATTCCCTGCTGTCATTAGCAGCAGCAGCAGCAGCCTGACATTTCATTTCACTCTCTGGCTGTTCTTACGTTCTTGCATTACTGAGCAATATTAGCATAGCAAGCCTATGCCAAATAAACAAGCAAAAGCATCCATTGATCTGCATGTGGCCTAGATTCTTGTGCTTTTTTCAGTTCCCACTAATTGTATGTTTGCTATGTTTTCACATCAAAGAAAATATTTCTCTGATACTGTGAAAACTCTCCTGTTCCCCGCCACCCAGAACTACCTGTTTATGGAGGCACCTTACTTCCAATAGAGGTTTAAATTCTGGTTTCTTTTTCTTTTATGTTTCTTAAAATTATAATTAGTAGAAATAGGAAGATTACCTCTGCCAGAAAATGTATTTTACTTCTTAAAGTAATGGAACTGGGCTTCTCAACAGTTTTTCCAATGCTACAAATTGGGTGAAATTAATGTGAGAAAGCATTCATTTTATGCAAACCTACTGGTAGTTCAGGATGCAATCCTAACTAGACAAATGATCTGTTAACCTGGTGATGGAGCCAAAAAAAATCTATCCCCCAAATGGATGGCATTGTTTATTATTTATTAAAATATTAATCATTAATTAATATGTTATTATTTATTAAAAATAATTTCAGTAATAAAAACTTAAGAATTCTGAAAGTAATGGAAGGACACAAGCTTAGTCTCCACTGTAGATCTTTTTTGTGCAATTACTTTTTTTTAGTGTGGATATTAATATGGTGTCTCTGTCTTAATGAAATTAAGAAGAGTTGAATATATTTAAATACATACATATCACTCTGGGAGCTCACAAAACTCTGATTGTGGTTAGACATTAATTATGCATACAAAAGCAGACTGATATAAACACCATTTATTCTTCTGTCATGTACGATTGAAACTGGCCAGCAGGTTCAAAAATGATTAAAGGAGGACTGCAGTAGATGACTGTACAAGATTAATTTCCCTCTCAAACACGCTACAAACGTGCCCTGTGAGAACTTTAAGGGGAGAGCTGTACAGAAGGAAAGGGGCTCTGGACCTTACTATAATGAAAGTGATCAAAGGAAGTAAAAAGACAGTGTTAACTGAGTGAAGAAAGAGGCCTCAGAAATATTAAAGGAAACTATTAACTCCAAGAGATATCTCAAAGTGGCATTCTTCTGAATGGGAAGGATGTTTTGCTGAAATAACACATTTCTGAAATTCAGGAGAAGTACCAAATACTGTTGCTCGTTTAGCAAGCGACATGTACGATGATGAATCAAAGGTTTGAAATATATGTCAGTTGCTGTCCAAGTATCAGTCACCTTCAAGACAGAAGGCCTCTGTAAGCACAGACTTATGAGAAAGCTCAAAAAAGAAACATCTTACCTTGACCTGTAGCCATTTAGTACCAATACTTGAACACATTTGTACACTGAAATAGAAGTCTGAAGTTTGATTTTCTTGATCAAGTTATCTGAAAATAATGAGGTCCTTCAGGCCTGTACTGGTCTGAATTACTGTAAAGAGGCTGACAAACTGCTCTTTGGTTTTGAATTTTATTAAAGAATTTTTCATTTAAATTATATCATTAGAGAAAAAAAAAAAAGGACATTCTTAGCAGTTTTACATCCGAGTATATCAATAAAGTAAGTATATCAATGAGAAAATAGGCACAAATAGTACATCTGAATGTGGGATTGTGTCAGTTTGATCTGCAGGCCCTTGGTCTTCCTAACTATTCACTGAACTTGTTGCTGCAAAGAACCTGAGATGAAAAAAGGTGTTGACTTAA
This sequence comes from Anseranas semipalmata, assembly GCA_013399115.1. Taxonomy (NCBI): domain Eukaryota; kingdom Metazoa; phylum Chordata; class Aves; order Anseriformes; family Anseranatidae; genus Anseranas; species Anseranas semipalmata. The sequence continues at coordinate 30,675 of VXAA01003731.1, read as the reverse complement.
CATACTGAAATTATAAATAATTAGAATGCTATATAAAATTCATGGAATAATTTTAGTTTAAATATAGTTAATATTTCATGAATTACATAAATGCAAATTTTATGCACTACAAAGATCTAATATTATACTTACACTAAGGACTCTACTTAAAATCTTCTAAGGCAATTATGTAGAATAAAAGTGTTAATAAACTTCTGAGAATTATTACTCTGGAAAGTGAGGAAGGGGAAACAAATTAGTTTATATGCAAGTTCACAAGTCTATAGAGCTCCAATAGTAAAACTACACCAAAGATAATAATGTTTTTTATCATATTAAATCTTAGCTACTATCTTCCAAGAAGCACTAACAGTTTTAGGATGGTTTTTAAGGCTGACGAAATAGAATATTCTTAGTTTTAAGACTGATAAAATAGAATATTCTTAAGATTTCCAGTCCTTCAGCAAGTAATACTTCATTTGGGAAAGCAAATCCTTTACTCACAGACTTTCTAAAGCATCTTATTTTTTTTCCATTTTTTTATTTAGTCTCAGGAGAATTCTTGCTACAAAACTTAAATATGTTCATTCCTTTTTTTTCATTTCTTTTCAAGATGTTAAGCTATTAATACTGTAGCAATGAAGTCCATTTGATTTTATGTTGGCTCAGTAGTCTCCCAGGTCTATTTGCTGTGTTGTTTGATAAATGAGGAAATTCAGTGTAGTGTCAATATGTTAACTAGTGATTGATCAAATGATATCCAGTAAGTAATGAGAAAAATGTGTTAATAGTGGGGAGGATGACTTTTGGCTCAGAAAACTAAATTAGACTAAAATGAAGTAAAACCAGGTAAGCTGTTTTTTGCATTGTGACAGAAACATTTATAACTATCCTCTCTGACAAGATTCTTAAGTCTACCTGAAATAAAGGTCTATGCTAAAGCTTGATAAAAAGCAACCACATAAATCCGTGTTGTGTAAAAATAATTGAGCTCAATTCCGTTGTGAGTACATAGCTCTTGTGAAGTACTTGGCATAAAAGTATTGCCAGTCTTATGTACTTCCAAGCAATCTGAATTATCTTAGTTCATAGTTCACTATAATACTTTACAACAATTATGAAGAAATATAAATGATGGTGAAGCTACCTAATATTTGTGCAAAGCTTCATCATCACTGTTTCCTCATGTCTAAACAAAAAAAATGCTGCATTTCTACTTGCATCAATGCATTCAACTTGTTAGCTTACAGTGGACACTAAAGTCTCACTGCTGGTTCTCCCGATACTTCTCCTAACAGCATACAAATTATCACTAAGCGTTCTGGCATTAGTTAGTCCTAGATATCCCATGTGGCAAATATACAGAAGGTACTTCACTGTTTTTTAACATTTTGTTTTCATATCAAGTAACTACAGTATGCACCTGGGAACCATCACCCACTTCCACACAGCTGCAAGGCTCTCATATGAAAGTTTTCTGTATTACTCATATTTGAAATAATGCTACTATGTGCTGCTAAATACAGGAGAATGGACATCAGGACTCACGTTAGAATCAGGATAAGGGGATGAGAAAGCTCCTGTCCAGTTACAACTCAACAATCAATCCTTTGGTGCAAGGATTGCACCACTGTGGAAACACAACCACTGTGGAAACAGAGATAGGGAATGCAAGTCTCAAAGATGTCACCTGTCATAAGTATGTGTGGTTCACACCTATTCCACCAGGCAATAGCAGCACAGGAGGTGGGCTGCAGAGCTCTTAGCATCTTCAGTAAATCCGCAGTTGCTGTCATGTATGTCAGAAGGGTACAGAATTTAACTCAGAAGAGATTTCACCAATCAAGGCTGGAATTGAAAGGTCTGGTATATAATTCCATTACAATCTGAGTCAGAAGTCAGTCTTTTGAGACTAGAAGGCATACCAGTTCCTTATGAAATAAGACCATGTTCGAAATGCTCCAGCCACCTAGGGACTCTAGGACAGTTGCCAGCTGTCCTAGACACCAAACTGTTCTTCATCAGCTGTAGTTGGTGTCAAGCCAGTATTGAATAGATTGATGCGAACCTAGAACAGGAAAAAAGAAATGTGACAAAAGGTGGGACATAACACAAAACCCGAGAGGTTATTCCTGAGCCCCATGGTCCTTTTGTTATGGCTAGCTGCCAAAAAAGACTGGAAAATTAGGGTATTTTTAGTAACCATCAAGGCTGTGTGAAACCTATTAATTTCAGCAAGCATGCATTGGGGCCAAAAAATACTATATTATAGGTTGGAAGACATATTCAGCAGTCACAGGTTTCATTGTTATTTTGGATTAATAAGATGTGATATAATTACCATAAAGTAGATGTTCTTTTCATGACTTTTTTTACAGGACAGATATTAAAAAGAGTTTGTAACAGATACTACTCTAATATCTAGAGCCAGTCCTTGACACTCTGAAACCACATGTAGAACTGAAGAATTACTTTAAAGCTATTAGGCAGCAAAATAGTCTAAAACATATGTAAGGCCTTACCTATTGTTCACAACAAATCATCATGAACCTTTGGGTTAAATCCAAAGGTTACTGAGATACACTTCAACAGAAATTCTCCAGAAAGATTCTTGAGATTGTTTCATACATTTTTGCATGCCTACAGACATGGGAGAGTTTTTAGCCTGTTTTTCCCAGAGTCTGTAGCAGAATGAACACATAAGGCATACAGCACAGTATCCATTTTCAGGGCTATTTTTTAACCTCCTGTGGTCAGATGACCAAGAGTTAGACAAAGTTTTTTAAACAAAATAAACCACAAAAACTAGTGCTGCAAAATACATTTTATTTTGATTTGTCTTGGTATTTTCAAAGCTGTTGTTCTTGGGCCCCTCCTTGGGTTGCCAGCACTATTCCTCACCTCTTTGATTTGAGTTGCACAAAAAGCTTTGTAAGGCATATTCTGGTGTTTGTTTTATTTTTCTTTCCTTTAAACAAAAGGAGTTGCAAAGGCAAATTTTGTTCCTTAGATAAACTAATTTTCCCTCAAGGTTTGGTGTAGCTGTGAAAAAAGTGGTAAGCACTTGAAGGAGTTGTCCTTTTATGCAACAAACCCTGGGGAAAGCTACAACACATATTGTTGAATAATGCACAGAAGTTCCAAACTAAAGACATTAAAATTCTGTTCTTTCTGAGCTGCTCTTAGAGCAAGATTCAAGGTGAAGGGGGATGTGACTGCTAAGGCCCAATTCTGACAAAGGAAGTTAAAGCAACTTCAGGGCTGCTCTAGCTGCGTGGTGAAGGTTGCTATTGTGCTGTTGTGCCACCTAGGGATCGTGGCCGTGCAAAACCCAGGGGCATGCTCCAACAAATTCAGGGCCTGGAAAATCACAGTTGTCTTTTGTGTGAGCCTCAGCTACCTTTATTTCAAGGATAACTCTAACCAGCAGTCACACTTACCTTTCTTCCTCCTACTCTTGCATAACATGAAGAAGGAGAAGCGACCAAGACTGGTTCAAAAAAATGTGATTTATTTAGGGGACATCAATAGCTACTGTTTGGAGTTGTGACCTCTGTACTCGGGAACAAATGAGAATTCTTCAGAGTTAGACTGAAAAAGCACACAACTGCTTCCCCCTCTCCCTGTAAGTTGAAGCTCTGAACATAACGTTATTCTACACTTTAGGTCTGCTGATCTGCCAAATACAGTTGTAAAATTCTAGGAGCTTGTACGTCTTATCTTTTAGACAGAAGAAAAAGAAGTAATAGTGCCAAGAGCGTAAAAGTTACAGGCATAGTGTTGCAAATGGAAAGAAAGACAAAGCTCATGTGGGGAAAGAGCAGAAAACACAGTGCCTGTGGAATGGGGAGGAAAAAAAGGAATGAGGGTCACAACAGGAGAAGTAAAAAAAGAGTCATGCAAAAGATGAATGGCAAAGCCTTAGAGAAGAGCATGCAGGGCACACAGCAGCCCTGAGAAGGACTGAGAGCACCAAGCGAATCTGGCTGGTGACAGAAGGATGTTAGGCACTGCTGGAGAAATAAGGGGCACCTGCATCAGCTGATGGATAAGTGGAGGCATAAACACCAAAGAGCCTGGGTACCGTTGGCATGGTAAAAGGTCTGGAAGATTCCTGAGATGTCTAAGTATGGATCTCACCTGAGTGAGGACTGGGGAGATGCAGCCAGTCCTCGACATGTGCACTGAGCACACTGGCCAGATTAAAGTAACTTGGCCAGGCTAGAGTCAGGAATGGGGACAGGATCACAGCCAGGGTAATCCAGGATTAAAACCCAGTGGATGAACCAGTCTGAAGAGCAAGATATGCATGTATTCTGTGGCAAAACCAGAAGTCAAGAAGGAAAGGAGTCACTATCTCTAAGTACATCAGAGGAGCACGTCAGGATAGACAGACTTGTCAAGCAGCAGAAATGAAACCTTGGGAGTGTCGGATAGCACAGACGTACATTGAACAGTGAAGGACAGCTGCTGTCCTAACACTAACACAGCCTGACACTAACTTGGGCAAAATGATAAATCAGTGGCCAGTTCCTAATTAATGGGGCTTGCTAAGCCCTCGGTCACTGAAGAAACAGGCTGCAGCTAGACTTGTACAGGTTTCGCCTAGCCAAAACGAAAGTAGCCAGCCACATGACCTTCCGGTGGTCTGTATTTCAATGTACGTTCACGTCTCATCCGTAAAAGATTCAGTTGCGGTGGAGACCTATTCAAATTTTATATTTCAATATTTTAGTTGAATAGTTGAATGACAAAAATAGGAATGTTTTTAATACAAGGAATTTCTGTTCCTAAGGAGCATGTACTAGAATAGACACCTTTGCTGGACAGTCAATATCTTGTCATTTGCTCCCCTTAAAAAATCTAGTCATAAAGCAGCAAATATGGCTGCAAATAACTTTTAAACTATAAAGGATTGAAATGATTTGATTCTCAAAAATTAATTAATTTGAAGCTAAATAATTTTAGGGGAAGCTACACCAGGAGAAAAGTTAGTGGCTATTTGTAAGGTAAAAGCTAAAGTTCTATGATCACAAAAGAAATTCCATGCTAGTTTTAAAAATGAAGAGGAACCTGACATGAAAAAGAAATAATCAGCTATGAAGATAAAGCATATATTTATAAACTGTTAAGTTCCCCCTTCTTCCATTTGTAGACTGACAACATAACTGTTTTAAGTTGACCTATGTATGTAAGGCAAAACTAAAGACATTTTCCTGCTTTATACCAGAATGTGAATCAAGTTTCTATGATGTTTAATGGTCAGTGTTAGAAGTATAGCTCATCACTTGCAGGTGTGTCATTTACAAACCACCGAGAAGCATTTGCATTAAGATTTTTGTGTAACAGCCTTGCATGCTGTGTGCATTCTCCATCTTTGCTAAGACCAAAAGAGCTCTGGCAATACTTCTTGGAAATTTACTTTGTAAATAGGTATTGTGATCCAGCTGGCAGTACTAGAGCTACTCTGTATATTTTTTTCTTTGTGAAAACTATGGAGTGTTTTTTTTGACAGAACAGAAAGATTATTCTTGCCCCTTGCTAAGAGATGCTGCTACGATTAAGGTCAATAGGAGTGGAAGAAGCAGGGCAGGAATCACAGTTCTTATTGTACACGAGCAGCGCAGGAATGAATGTTACTATCGTATCTGTAGCACATGTTGGAGGGTGGGCAGAGTGGGGAAGGCAAAACTGCGTCCTGCAGGACACAAGATACACAGGACATTAAATGAAAAGGCCGCATCACTGCAACATGGTATGTCTATTAATACATACCTTCTCCTGACGATTGATTACATTTATAATCAACAAGGTAGTTAAGTTTGGTCTTAGTCTTTAGAGCTTTTTCTAACATTAATAAAAAAAGTTAAGAGTAAACACATTGTTTAAACACAAAAATGGGGAAAATGGCAATAAATACATATTATAAGTTAGAATCTCTAGGAAATCAACAAGAATGTGAAAAAGTAAAGAATATTTCTTGAGAAAAAATAGGGATACAAGAAAGAATTTAAGGAAATTTAGGCAAAAAAAATAGCTTGTAGGTATTGCATTTACTCCTGAGTGGTTTGAAATGTTAAAGTTAATAAAAATAAAGCAGAAGTACAGATGTGTCAAGTAGGTGATTTCATATCTGAGAATATGGTGGATGACATAATAATACCAGAGGATGTATATGAACTACTTTTTTTTCCGACAGCCACTGTATTCTGATATCTTAAAAGAATTAATCCTTTATTGTTTGCATCCTGGAATTCCAGATGAGCTGACCAATGAATGCATTGAGCTTGCTGACCAGTTTGTGCTGTCTGACTCTAGTTACTCAGTGAAAGGTACCCAAGTTGAAATAGTATTATCTATATAAAGGCTAAACAAGGAAAAGAAGCTAAAGCTTTTATGACTGCAGTTCAGAGTCTTGCTGAATCTGGAATTGTAAGGGACATGGGCTCAGTCATCTCAGACCTAAATATCCTCAAAGTTGTATGCAACTGTAGGCTTTTCTTAAATTTCCCTTGATATACTCTTCCTATGCTCATCGAGCTTTTGCTGAGTAAACTGGCTTCCATTCAGTGTGTCACCATCACCAGAACATTTCAAAAAAGAAAACTGAACTGTGACAGCATTGCCTTTGCCATACAGATGATGCATTTGTTTACAGCAGCAGTACACTATGAGTGCAGCAGTGAACACTATGAGTGACTCTGGACATTTCTGAGTTGTTTTCAATAGCGGCCCTTCATTCTGAATTACAAACGTGAATTCAGAAAAGAACAAATAAAATCTGCCGAACACATAAACCAGTCAACAGGCAAGTTGGCTGAATGCAGATGGACTGAAGCCATTATTCACCTTGTCTGAATCCATGACATTTCGGCTGAAATTTCCTAGGTATAAAAAATCAGATGGGGAAATTGTCTCCAGTAGTAGGTCATCTAATGAAATCCACAAGGGATCCCCTTAATCATCAGAAAATGAAAACCTGAGAGAGAAGACAACAGAACGTATTTAACAAAGCAGAAGCATCACTTGCATGTTCCCTTGGTCTGGCACAACACACTGTAAACAATCCAACAGTAGCAGCAACTGCTGTGTCTTAGAGTCTGTGAACAGTGCTCACACAAGAACCATTGCAGACATAAAAGAAGAATGCATGCAAGTGAAAAAGATGCTTTAACCGTTACTTTTGCTTGTAAACATCGCAGTGAATATTTCTTCAGCTTCAATTTCATCACAAGGATGAGGAACAAGTCTTTTGTTTCCTATTGGATTGAAAAGCACTGAATAACCTTCCACCTGACATTCCAAGACCTGGACAAAGGCTGATGTGACCCTCTTTCAAATATCAGCACGTAAGCAGGAAAGTGTGCAGAACAATCCCAGTCAACAGTTGCCGAAGTTAAAAGAAATGTTTTCTAGTGAACTTTAATTTTTTTTCTGACTTTGTTCTAAACTCACATCCAGTGAGATCCCCACCAGCTCCAACAAACTAAAATACAGACAACTAAAAGACCAGATTTTTTTTGAAATACATCTGTGCTAACGTGGTGCGGCAACAGTAATCTTTTAATACGCATACTACCACATAGGACCTTTCATATGAACATAGATTTAATTCTGAAAGGATGGCACATTTTGATTCCTACAGCAATACTTTTCAAAACTCACGAAGATTGTTAATGCATAAAAAGATGTAGCTTATGAGCTGACCAATCTGTACAGTGGATCTGAGTAGATACTGTCAGACCACCATACAAGGATGTAACACAAATAACAGGGAAAAAAAAAAAAAGCTGTCCTCAGAAATGTGTGGCACAACTTGGCAACCACCAGCAACAGATGTTTTGGAGGTTTACGTCTGTGTTTTTTTTTTTCCAGAAGACTCCCATGCATTTTTGTTACCAACTGCTTTTCCACCTATATTGACTTGGCTCTTTTTCCACAGCTTTTGTCACTGAACATTATCCTAAAACCATCTGAATTGTCACTGGCAGGACTTATGATGTGGAAGGGATGAATAACATATCTACCTGTGACAATGCTGTAATTTAAATCTACTTGGTCTAAACATAAAGTATTTGAAAATGAGGACCCAGCACAGAGAAAGAAAACCAGCAATGCACTGTTAGTGTCTGAAAAAAGAAAAAAAAACATTTCTTCAAGTGAGATTAATAAGAAAATAAATCCCTCCTGGTGCTCACATTACTGAAGAGTTTGGATGAGAGGAAAATAGTGGTTGATAGGTTATTTGTAAAAAGCAACCTGGATTAGTTTACTAAGGTGGGCACAAGTGAGCAACATGCATATCCGCATACAGGTGAATACAATATTCTTAGAATAATCCTATTGACAGAAGAAGTAAGAAGTGTGACCAAAACGGGGTGACTCTGTAATATGAAAATTAAATTAGCTTGCTGAACACAGGCACTCATAAAGGTAATGCAGCAAGAAAGCAAATTAAATTTTGGGATATACAGAAATGAGATCAGGCGTTACTTTACTTCAGCATGTGGCAAACAGTGTGACTGTTGTTGGCATATTACACCTGTTTCTGATGTCCATGACTCATGAAGCATGAAGATTGCTGATAAACTGGAGACAACTCAGAGAAGCACCACCATCGTGTAACTTCTATAACAGAGAAACTTGTTATTCTGGGAGTCTTACATACCCAGGCAAAAACAGAAGCTGGACAGAGAGAGGTGGAAAGAAGAAGTTTAATAGGTTACAAGGCTTGTGACTTAAAACTGAATTTTGAGTGAGTCAAGTAATCACTGTAACAACTTAGCAAAGATCGTGGGGGATTTTTAATCACTATATATTTTCAGTTAAGACTGAATGCATAAGCTAGGGAAGTCTCATGTCCTCTTTTATACAGTCAGGCATCAATGATCCATTCTTATGCTATAATTTATGAATTTTCCAAATTACAGCAAATCGGTTTCTTAAATTCTTCAAGAGCAATTATGGAGCTATGTGAACCTTATCTACTGAATTAAAATGCAAAATATTTATGCATTTGGTGATCTTTCAGAAAAGAAAACAAATGATAATTTACATACCAGTGGCAAAAGCACTTTGAAATTCTCCAGCTATTGCTGTCTACCAAATGATTTACTGACTAAACAGGATTGATAATTTGCTTCATAAAGACATCAAGAAAAGTTTGTCAAAAGAAGATCAGTGTAATTTGTTTATTACAAGTGTAGAGACAGAGACCTACTTGGAAAATATGGCAGTAGAGTTAAATCTTTATGGGTAAGATAAAGATTAATTGAAATGAAAGATAAAGAGTAATAAAAGCAATTATACAGCAGCAGACTGTAAAAGGTAGTTTTGCTAATTGAGTAAGATGTTATTTGAATGCTGTCAGTTTTAGCCACTTCTTTGCATTAGTTTAAACCTTAAAATATAGCTAGTTTGTTTCTTTGCTCCCACACAGGTATTCTATTTCCCTGTTTTTGAGTAAAATCTCAAGATGAACACTCGCCAAACATTGGACAACACTTCAAAAAGTGCAAATGGATACAGCATGGTGGTGCTCTTTGGAATTATTCTCAAGAACAAGAAAATTGAGAAAATTTGACATCAGGTCAAATGAGAGCCATCCTTAAAGCATGGGAATGTATTGTTCGGCTTTTCTCGGAGCACTTATTCAGATAAAAAAGCTGCAATGTGCATTTCAATCGCTATCTCAGTTCTTAACATTTAGCACTTAATATACCCTATTTTCAGTTAAAACTGGTGATAAAATCAACCATGAGAAAATGACCCTAGCTGGCTTAAGTGTTACCATACACCAGCTCATCTACAGAACTGGCGAGCTTTAAGTCAGAAGGAAATGCGGGATGGTTCAGTTTAGCTGAGCCCATAAAAAGAGAATCCAATCAAATTCTTTCACCTGTGCCACACCACAAGATCCACACAGACATCCCCCAAGGCCTAGCTCACCTGATGTAATTTGCTAAAATGCACTGGATCATGACTAGCTAACATACTTACTGGTGTAGTAAATATAATCGTACTAAAGGCATTTACTGTAAAGAATTACAAAGAATTTGCAAATATGCAGCTGCTACTACTGCAGAGCTGCTAATAGATGTGAATAAGAAAGGAAAAATAAAAGTTTAAAAACCTAAACCAACATGACATAACAAAGAATTTACAGAGAGGGTATGAGCCTACAGACCACAGCCCTCCTCCAAACCATGGTTTGCTCTCCCTGAGGTAGCTCCACCGCCCAACAGAGCTGTGTGGCCCTTTCCACCAAAAAGGGCTGGGTCAGACCCGTGCTGGTTTACGGCAGAGAGGGATGAACATTTAAGTTACGGGACATCACAAGGAGGCTCGGACTTGGCAAAAAACAGGTAACAGGAGAAGGAACCTTCCCAGTCTGCGTGGTCATTCTGGTTCCAGCCCACCTGTGTTCTAACACCTGCACTAACAGGTTTGAGGCGACACTTCAGTAAGTAGTAGTTCATATAATAAACACTGCCATGAGAAATAGTGCTTATAAATTCACTAAATACATGCTAGGAGGAAAGTTCAGATGAGCAACACGGAGTGGTAACGGTTAAGAATAACACTTTTATTCCTTTAAAAAACATGGTGAGTTTTAAAACAAAACAAAACAAAAAGAATCTCAACAGCTACATCTCTTCACACCCATAACATTTAAACTACTGTATATATTTTTTTCTAGGACTTGTTGACTGCTAACAGGCCTGGTTTATGCTTTTTTCATGTCACCCTGCATTTTGGATCCTTCCATTGCCTCTCCTTTCCTATATCAACAATAAGCTTTGCATCTATATATTCAGTGCTATCATAGCCTACATCCCCCCTTATCAATTTTCTGTCATTATAAAAAAAATAATGCCAGTTTTATTAGACTTATGTAGTTCATCTGCTGCTTTTTCATACAAGCTTCTTTGTGCTTTCTTCCATCCTGTCCTTCCTGTTGGAGAAGTCCTCTTTAAAAGGCCATAAGAACAATTAATTTTCTTCATCAGCTCCCACCTTATGTCTTCTTTCCCATGATGTATACACAGAAACAAGAGTTGGGCTGATGGTGCATTGCAAACTGTGCCTTCGTGGCTGATCAATGTAGTCTCATTGTTTCCCTCATCTGTCTGTAGCCATCTGCTGTCTTTTGTCTTACACTTTTGAGCTCGTCAGGGCAGGAATTATCTTTTTGCCCCATATTTCTATATGGTATATTATTGTAATTATAGTCCAGGATTAAGGCTGCTAGATATCATGACAGTACAAACCAATAACAATTATGACAAAATTTGCTTTATGTTCTTTTGCAGATAATTTTTTGAAATTTAAGGCCTAGAAATAGGAGGTGGTTCAGGAACAAAACCCATCAATTTCACTGATTTTTTCAGTGCCCCTGAAAAAGGTTTAGAATAGCAGTGGAGGGGAATATTAATCCAAGCCTTTTAAATTAGTGCTGGATCAGGCTCAGCAGGTCTGACAGCCTGTCTCCACTGTGACTCCTACTACAGGCAGTAAAAAGACTCTCACGGGAAATGAATCAGGCCCTATGGAGCCCAAGAAGCAGCGTACAAGAGGAGCTACGCTATTGCCTAGCAAGGCTGATGGCTCAGATGGAGGACCACATCCTGACATTTTTATGATCATCTCTAATTTAAATATGCCATACTTTCTTCCTATTTATTTATTTATTTATAAGATGAACATAAAAAGAAAAAAAGTTAAAGGTCGTAACACTATACAGGCTCGTAATAAAAGAAAATCCAAGATTATTTCCACAGAAACCATAATTCAGGCAGGTTACTGTGAACCACAAATGCGAAAACATAAACATTAGAAAACGGCTATTTATGTGCAAGAGTCCTAAATTTCAGATGCCGCCGAGCATACTCATTCCAATGTCCTATCTGCGTCTACGTGCTCCCTTACAACACTGTAAGACGTGATGGGGGAGATTTTATCTTGCGCTGAGCACTGGAAGTGTTAGAATTTGCCTGCATTTTCCCAGCCCGGTTCCAGCAGCGAGTACCTGACTCAGCTCACAAACTAGAGACACAGCATCAAATTTCCCAACCCACTTAATTTGAAAGCCTGCCAAGATAGGTGAAAGACCTTATAAATATGTAAAGCAGGAAGTTCAAATTACACAGTGATGTAAATTTCCAGTGATTGATGCCCTTTTAAAAACAATAAAAATCCTCGAGAAAGTACAAGGTCGGTAAATATGCTTCGCTACCCATGGTGTCTGGCGGTGCCGCACGGAGTTTGGGCGATGCATTGTACTTTTCGTGCTGATTTTATTTTGGATTTCTACCACTTCCTGGAGGCCAGGGGGAGGCACAGTGGGAGGAACCAAAAAACTCGGTGCCACAGCCATTTTGTTTGTGGGCAGCATGGTAGAATTCTGTCAGTCAGTATAAGGAGGGGTTTTTAAAACAGTATTTATGGAAAAACTATTCCTGCCATAACGGATGTATCTGTTGAATTTAGTGTTAATTTAGTTCTTTCGTAAGGTAGGTATTTCTATTTGTAAGTAAATGGAGTATTTGCTGGGATTCAAGCCTCCCGCTCCCCAGGAACCAGGGATTTTGTTTCAGGCATGACTGGCTTTTTCCGATGCGGGAAGGTCGCTGAAGCCCGGCGAGGCCAGGTGCTGGCTGCGGGGCCGCCCGATGCCGCCGGGAAGGCGGAGGGATGCGCGTATGGGCACAAACTTGCTCCGGGGCCGGGAGCGGGGGTGGGGCG
>VXAA01003730.1:283265-300500 GCA_013399115.1 Anseranas semipalmata | reverse complement strand
GTGACTGAAATGTGGGCCTGACACCCCTGGGTGGGCTGCCATCTTGGTGTGACTGAAATGCAGGCCTGACACCCCCAGTAGGTTGCCATTTTGGGGTGACTGTAATGCAGGCCTGACGGCCCTCGGTGGGCCGCCATCTTGGCGTGACTGAAATGCAGGCCTGGGATTTGAATCACTGTATTGGTGTAAAAGTGAGTCTCGCAAGCAATTAAAAGGTACTTTTGAAATCACAGTCTGACATAAATAATCTCAGGGAGATTAATATGCAGGCTGGCATTCCCTGAAACTTAACCCTGGGTTGTGTAAATGAAACTGAATACAGATGGGCATCAGACAGTCCAAAGCGAGTGTGGCTCTCTCTAAGGGGAGCTGGGCCCAATTTATGTGCAAAAATTACTCCCGTAAAACTTGCAAGAAAAATGCAATTGCTATAACTGGGATGATCCTCCTAAACAGTTTCCTTTAAAGTGCTTTTTATTTTGATTAGAAAAAGAAAACAACCAAGGTACCACAGACTCAGTGGGATGCCTTTTTTTAATTGGTATGATAGTGCATTAAACAGTGCACTGAGTCACAACCTCAGAGACTAAAAGACTCCCAGGTAAAGTTACAAACAAAGTAAAAAATTTAAGAGAAATTAAACTGATCAAGAAGCTACATCACTTCAGCATTGGCATCTCTCTTACACATATATACTACTACTGTCTGGTACAGCTGGATATTGTAGATGACCTAGGTTATTTTTCTCATCTACTGCTATATCTTCCAGATAACCACTAGGAACAGAGGGAGGAAGTTGACTCCACCACTAGCCCCTGAGTCTGGACCTCTTAATGCCAATAGCAAGGAATCTGAGGTCCCTTGAACTCAGCAACAAAAGAAAATGTTAAGAAAAATGTCAAGAAAGCAGTAAAAACTACACTAAATTGTCCATTGGGAGAAGAAACCAGATCTGATGGCAACTTTGTCTCAGTCCCTGGAGTGCAACTGATTTACCTCTCAAACTACTGGGGAAAAAACTGAGGAATTTGAGGAGCTTCTAATAATAATAAAGTTATAACCCAACCTCGGCTGATGTGGGCCAGCTTCTTAGAGCTGTAGTACCACAAGAAACTTTAGTAAGGCTGTATGACACAGCCAAGTGGCCAGTACAGCTCATTCCAAACACTGACATTAAATCACACAGGGATTCTATTTTGAATGCTATTTTCCAAGTGAGTCCTAGAAAAACAGATTGGGCTGAAGTTTATGCATGCAAACAGTTCAAGGATGAAAATCCAGCCAACTACATGGATAGACTCAGAAATCTTTTTAAGTCATGCAGAAATAGAAAACCTTGAGAAGCAGGCAAGACCTGCACTTGTTTCAGTTTTTGTTCAAGGCTTGAGTTCTAAAATTTCTGAAATGATCCAAAGTATAGTGATTGGCTGGGAAGGAAAAAGTGTAGAGGAATTATCAGCTGCTCAACATTTTCATAACACATCTAAGAAAGCAAGGGAATGCAGTGAAGCTGAATCAATGGCTTTACAAATTCAGCAATAGAAAATGCCTACGCCCCCTTTAGGAAGAGTGAGAGTAGAATATCTGGCCCCTGAGGGCAATTAAATTCAAACCCCATTCAACCTGTGCATGCTGACAATCAATGCCATTTTTGTAAATAGCCAGGTCACTGGAACTTAGAATGATTTTTGCAATACTAGCCTACATTTTTCTTCTGGTACTCACAGAACTGATGCTTCTGAGCAACAATCATATCACCCATAGCACAGGACAGCCTGAGGGATTGTGACACTGCCCCAGTTGCCTTTAGACCCCCCTATACTGTGTCTAAATTGCCATGTTGCAGGAAAAAGCTGTAACCCGTCTCACTGATACTTGGATGCCCGATATTCTCTGACATCCTGATAATGAATGTCACCTCTACTGTGTCTCCTCTCTGGTTGCTGTGCTTTTTGCTGCACTGCCAGGTGTTGAGCTGGGTCAGCAGGAGCTGCTTTTCTGCTGTACCCTGTCTCATGAGAGCACAGGGACCTGTCCTGGTCTTTGGGACACTGAGCTGGAGAGCCCTAATGGCTCCCAGCCCTAGCAACTCACTGTGTTTATGCAGGGCTGTAAGCAAGTGTTGTGTTCTGTATCTGAGCTTCTGCTTTCTATCCCTCCTCACCAGTGATGCTGAAAGTACGATAATTCCTTCTGAGAACTGCTGCATTTAGGCTCCCAAATATTACCCTACACCTGGCAGGAGCCCCTCAAGGGCTTCTGGACCTCTGTAGGTGTCCATATCTTGGTGCCTAGAGCTGCATGGGACCAGTGAGGGTCCTACCTGGTTTCCTTGATGACAATGGGAATGAGTAACATGGAAAGAAGTTGCTATTTAAGGGAGTTTTTTGCCTTCCTAACTTTATTGTCAAATTCACGGTGGCTACAAGCTGGGTGGGGGTTCGAGGCCGTGCTTTACCATTCTGACATCTCCTGTGCCTTCTCATCCACAGCCCCCTGCATCCCGGAGCCATGAGCCTCCCCCAGCACCTGCAGAGCCCCCGGAGCAACCCCCTGTGCCCAGCCTCTCGGTGCTGTTAGTCCCTCTGCTGCGGCCTTCCACGTCCCTCCTGAGGTAAGGACTGTGGCTGTTCTGTCCGTGAAGAGCAAGCGGGTGTGCTAGTGCAGGCGAGAGCCTGATTGTTTCTCGGGTGGTTGCGTCTCCTGCCTTGCCCAGGAAGGAGCTGGGCTTGGGGGGGGACTGGTGCGTTGTGGCTGCCTCAGCTTCCCTGAGGTGGGTGTTTGGGAAGGGGCCTCTGTGTCTTCTTGCTACCTCAAACTTCATGTTGTCTTCTCTCATATATTCTCCATCTGCCCTTTGCAATAAGATTGTTTTAAAGGTTTCTCAAAGAAATTGCGTCTGGTTTATGGGGGACGCGTGGGGCTGGCACAGTGCAAGCTGCTCTCCATCCTGCAGTGCAAGCCCCAGGCTGCTGCAAAATTGGTGTTCACAGCTGAGGAGCAGAAATTGGGTTTAGAAACCAAAGACATGGTTTCTGGTGTTTTGGGTTTTGAGGATTTTAGACCTCTTTGTTTTCAAGCTTCTCCTTGCAAACAGAAGTGTCAGATGTGTGCGTTAATGCATGAGCATTGCTACTTCTCCATCTGTTTAATCTCCTGTGCAGAGGAGCTGGGACCAGCAGAAAGATGTGGATTTTGCATTTTGCGAGCATTTTGCAGGATGGCCAAGGGCACAAGACAGGAGGTCTCCAGCGAAGGTCATAGCAGCTCTTGTGAGCCAGAGCTGGGACCTGGCTTGCCCCAGCTCAGCCCACCCAAAACCTGATCCCCATCTGCCTTTTCATAGCTAGGCTCTTCAGGCCAGTCTAATATAATTTTTCTCCTCAAGCCTACTCTGAAATCTGCAAACTTGGTGTATTCCAGCCTGGCCCATCTACATGCGGCCAAGGGGAAGCAGGGGCTGGTTAGCGCTGACGTCCTCAGCCATAAATATCTCACCCTCTCTAATCCTCCCTGTAGCTCCAGTGCTCCTGCTTTACTAAGAGTTATTTGACTCTTTGTGTTGCACTTCTTAGACAAATGGCTTTTAAATAAAACCCTCTGCTAACTCGTTAGGCCTCCTGTCCAGGCCACTTCCTGTGCGGGTGATTTATAGAGCTGCTTTTAACATTCTTATTAACTTTAAATCGCTGGGGCCAGTCAATCGGAGTCCATCCCATTAGCTGTGGCGAGTGGCAGCCCATTGAATCAGGCTCCCACAGCTTCCCCAGCTCCAAGAGCATCCACAGGGTGAGCGAAGGGGAAGAGCAGGAGGATCCAGATAGGGAGGAATAGATCTGGGAGGGATAAATGAATCGCATAAGGGTTAAGGAGATAATGGAGCTTTAGATCATATCTGGGGAGCTGGCTTATCTCCTGCTGTTCCTACATGATTTCTTGGCTGTGGCGTGCTGGCCTGTGCAGGGATGGGTGAGG
This sequence comes from Anseranas semipalmata, assembly GCA_013399115.1. Classification (NCBI taxonomy): domain Eukaryota; kingdom Metazoa; phylum Chordata; class Aves; order Anseriformes; family Anseranatidae; genus Anseranas; species Anseranas semipalmata. Next base: position 296,525 of record VXAA01003730.1, on the reverse strand, counting down.
AGCACCGGGGCTTGGTGAGGAGGTGGTGGCTGTGGACTGATTCCTGCAGGGCATTGCTGCTGGCACATCCCTGATAGGACGTGCCTGTGCTAAACCCCTCCCGCAGCAATGCCTGCCTCCTTGCCTAGTGTATGCACGAGCCGTTTAGCTCCTGGCTTTCCTCTAGCCTTTCCCCCAGCCTCGCTCCTGGCAACCCGTCTGGTCCAGTCTGGTTTTGTCCGACCCCAAGCCCTGCCCTGCAGCTCCTTCCCCGTTGGAGCAGAGCTGGCTCTGAAAGAGCCCCTGTGCCCCCAGCCATGGGGCGAGCGGGGCTGAGCACAGCCCCGGCACGAGGAAGGCTGCTGGGGACTGAGTAAGCTTCATCTGGGGAATCTGGACCTCCCATCAGCAATGTGAGGCTGCAGCAGCAGCTTTGATTATCTCTGGTTTTGTTGCTGCTCTCCCCCTGTGCCCTGTCTTTGTTCCAGCTGTGCTCGGAGATGTTATTCAGTGGAGTTTTCCAGCTCTCGGTAACAGGAGGGGGAAAAAAAAAAAAACGAACTCCTGCACAAGCAGAGCTAATGAGCTCTCTCTGGAAATAAAAGCATCCTGAGGACAGCCTGGCCATACAGAACAGCCCATGCTCGGCAGCTGCTCTGGCCACCACCTCTGAGCCATGTCCCGGTGCTGGGCTGTTGGGCACCATGCGGGGCTCTTGCCTCCCATCCTCCCTAGCCGTCACTCATTTGAGGTGTCAGGAAAGCCCAAGCCATGGTTTGTTCCTCTGGCCCTTGCTGTGCAGAGCTGGGATGCAGGTTTGGGAGCATCCCTGTGCACCACGGGACCTGTGTGCTGTCCCAAACCCTGATGCAGAGCATGCCTACAGGACAGTGCGAGGAGGGGAAACGCACCCCTTGGGACAGGGCCAGCTGTAACTGGCTAGAAAGGGGTCTGGGTGATGCCCTGGCTCCCATTGCCTATGGAGCACTCCCCTGGCATGGGTGAGTGTAAGGTGGGGGGACAGCCCGGGCTTGCCGCAGCCCCGCACGCATGCGGGGAGAGCAGACCTGCCGTCCCCAGGTTGCCAGGCGCGTGGCCGGGAGGGAATTTATCTCACAGCTAAGCAGGCATCTGAAAGCTATTACTTCTGATGTGCCTAAGATTTGCTGAAACCTATGTCTCCTTTGTCATATTTCTGTCTGTCTCGGCCTCAAATCCCAGAGCAAAGTCTGAGAACTTGCTTGCAGGGAAGAGCATTTTTTTTCCCTCCACCTTTAAGCATTTACCCTGAGCTCTCAAGATGCACACGCTGTGGGGAGGCTGCTGGTGTGCTAGCGGTGCCTGCAGCCAAGGGGCGCTGCCTGCCCGTCCCCTGGGGCTCCCCCTCCTTTGGCTGCCGTGGCTCTCGGTGCTTCTGGGGTCCCTGCACAGCAGGTGTGGATGCAGCCCCTCCGAACGTCCATCCCCTGGGGGTTTAGGGATGGGACGCGGAAGCCCAAGGGGAAGGGATGAGTTTTGCCTGAGCTGTGTTTTTGAGGATGGGGCTGAAGCCTGACCCATACGGTGAGCTCCACCTGTGGGCTGGCACGTCCTGAGGCACCAGCCTCTCTGCATGGCGCCTGGGTTCCCTGTCCCCGGCAGCACACAGAGCAGCTGCTGGAGTTGTCCCTCCTGTCCTTGCAGCTTGTCCTGGCCTCTGAAGGTCACGCCGGTGACCAGAGCAATGCCATCTGCCTTTGCTGTGCAGCATGTACTGCTCTGCTGTGCCCTGCCATGGGTTTTGGAGTCCCCCCCTTTCTCTTCTCTTGCTCTACTTTTCCAAGCCTTCCCACTGCCACCATTTGGGCAAACTGATTGAATTCAGGGAGAGCAGCTCCTTGCTGAAGGCAAGTGGTGTTTAACTCCTGGGTGGCAGCAGGTTTCCCAGCAGCTCAGCAAGGGGCAGGAAGATCTCTGCCTTTCCAGGTGAGCACACAAATTGCTACCTCTGCCTTCAGCTGCTGCAGTCCCATCCACCCGCACGGCGGCTGTCGGAGAGGCTTGTCCCTGTCCCCGCCGGCAGTGCCAGCCACACGCTCCCTGGGACCTGCAAGCATGTGGGCAGCGATGCGTGAAATCCTCCGCGGGGCCTGGGGTTGGATGGCAGGTGCAGCTCTGCCGGGAGATGCCTTGAAACCAGCACGTAGCCAAAGGCAAACAGAGGCAGAGGAAACAATAGCTTATACAGGGAGATTTTTCGAAGAAGAAATAAATGCAAGACAGCTCCCTGGCGCAGTGCTAGCACTGGAAGCCGAGCTCCGGTAAGCTGTGAAGCGATGAGGTTGGGGCCATCGTTGGTCACTGGACTGGCACCGGGACCAGCCCTCTCAACTTGCGCCGACTTTGACTCGAACAGCCTCATTAGTGGGGAAAGTGTCCCCGAGATAAGTTACCGCTGCTGTAACAAGTGCAATTATCTCCTTCTTCTGCTATTGTGACTGTGGGTATTGAAGTTTGTTGCTATTATACCATGTCATTGCAGAGCTCTTGTGCACAGGAGAGCACTTCCAGGAGAAAAAGTCAAATTATAGCAAGCCAGTTTTTCGGAAAGAAGCTCTCATTATCAGTTGTTCCCGCTTGGTTATCTCATTGTGTTGGGATGGCTGTAGCTGTGCGGCGCTGTGCAGACCCTGCCCCATCCCTCCCTCCTGCCTGACCTTCGTGGTGGCCGTGGCACCCCAGTCTCCCTGACTTCAGGATTATTCAGAGTGACACATCTCCAGGGATAGCAGTGGAAGCGTCTCATTGGAGTGGAAAGATGAGGTCTGAGACTTATAGAAAGTATTTCCTTTGCATTTGCGTTTGTTCAGTCTTCTCATCCGCCCTAACGAAACCCTGTGGTTCTCCATGAGAGGCAGGAAAAGCTCCCGGAGCATGAGCAGGGGAAGCTCGCAGCTGGGTGTTGCAATAACTTATGAGTGAGTGGTTAGGATAAGTCATGTCACAAAATCAGCCAGGAAAGATTGCTGATTTGTAATAAACAATGGTGAGCAGTGTGTCTCAGTTCAAGCCAGACTTACTTTTACAGTGATTCATGGATTTTTCCGCAAGGAAAATCACCTTTGTGGGGATGGCTGGTGCGCGGGTGCCTACTTGCCTTCGTGAGTAATTCCCCCCACAGAATGCACAGGGGTGTGTGAAAATGATGAACTTCTCCCTGGGAGCGGCGGGGGGCTTGGGGAGGAAGGGTGTGCTTGGCTCCAGCGCTGGTGCTGATGACTGCATCCTGCTGAAGAGCACTGCAGGAGGTGGGGGAGTGGGAATTTCACCGTCAGGAATGCTGAAGGAGGCGAATCTCGGCAAAAAAGCGTGGCATCGAGGTCCCTGGTCTCTGAGCGAGGTCAGCTTGTAGCAGCTGAGGCTCCCCCTTGCAACGTGCTGCAGCCCTCCCTTAGGAGACCAAGCCCACAAGGAGCAGCGTGCCCCAGCATGGCTTGTTTTTGTTTATTTCGCACCCTTTGGCTCTGTGCTGGAGGCCCGCCAGCCCTGGCCCTGCGTGGTGCTGCGCGGGAGGCGGCAGCGTGCGGCTGGAGGTGCGGCATGTCTGTGGTGCTGCTTTTAAAAACGTGGGGTGGGCTGGGGAAATGCCGGACACGAGTCATCGCTGTGACTGCTGCCTGCGCCTCGGGGGCGGCATCCCTCGCTGCACCTTTGGAGGTGGTTTTTTGTGTTTGTAATTTGGAGATGGAAGCAAAGAACTAAGTTAAACTTGCTTTGATTTTGATTTCTTGCTAAGCTTTCTATCCCTTCTAGGGAGGATTTTGAGTTAGAGCAGCCAAGGATCTCTACCCTCCAGTTTCCCCAAGAAAGCCAAGTCTGCATGGATAGGAAGTCAGCCCGGAGGTCGGTCCAGCCCCAGGGAGCAACAGGCAGCCTTTTAGGGCGCTGGTTCCGTTGCGGAGAGTCCCAAGGAAAGGCCTCCAAAACCTAACCAGTGCCTCTTGGGATCCTGTCGCGGATGCTTCCTTAAGTGCAGGAGGTTTTTTACACCTGCAAGAAATAGTGCTCTGGATTTAGTGGACAGGCAGATCTGGCCGTGTGCCTCCCAGGCTGTTTTGGGTACCCTCACAAAATTCAGCTATGAATATTGATGGGCTCAGAGATGCCTTCCCGCAGAAGCGAGCAGGGAGCAGCGTGCGGAGTGCAGGCTCCTGCCGGGGTGAACGGCTGAACGTACAACCTCAGCCACCGCTTGGGTGGGGTCATCGACCAAGGGGTGGGGGTGACGGGAGCCACCTGAGGTGCTTTGCTGTCCTGGCTCTTGGGTCTGGTGCCCTGTGTGAGGACGGGTATGGGGTAGATCTCTTGATATCATTTTCTAAAGGGTCCAGGGCTTCCCTGGTCCCGTGTTGATGGTGCAGGGTAGCCAGGAGCCTTGAGGAGCTGTGCCCCCATGCTTGTCTGCTCTAGGGGAGAGGCTTGCATGGAAACATCGGAGTGGCACAGACAGGAAATGAGCCTGGAGGTCAGTCCAGGAAGCAACAGGCAGGCTGACACATCCCTGCATGGAGCAACACCCCGTGGCATTGCGGCTCTGCCCAGGTCCCCTGTCCTGGTGGCTGCTCCGTGACATCGGCAGGGCTGCCCTCGGAGGGATGTGTTCCCAGAGCAGCGTGCCTCGTTCTTCCCCAGCCCTCTCTCCACCGCGGTGCCCATCGCGTATTCATTGCAATGCCCCTGTACTTCTCTAAGCCCAATATACTTTGAATTACTGCTCATCTATTCCTCTTGACATCCTCATGCTCATAACTAGGGAGCCTGCATTACCCGTTCGCACATCTGTCAAACTGCGTGTTCCTTGGCCATTTCCAGAGATACATAAAATTGCCCGTGTTTATGACATTATTGACAACCCGCCCCGGCTCCTTCCCCCTCCCCAAGCCCAAATGGCTGCCTCGCTTTATGAGGATTGATATTTGGGCAGTAAATATTTTAGAGCCTCATCTGATGAGTGTGTCTGTGCGGGTGAATACATTTCTGGCTGAGGACAGATGTTGGAGCTATCTTCATCGGGGATGCGGGGCCTTGGCTTTCTCTCTCCACCCTTTGCAGCAGCTCTGTCATTTCTCTGCAGCTCCCTGGTTCTGCCTGTTCCTGGGGGAGTGAAGGGAATGGGAAGGGAAAAGCCACACAGAGGGTGCTGGGTGGGACTGGGGTGGTTTGGCGCGCAGAGCCCTGGGTTTTGGATAACCCCTTGCCACAGGGTCCCAAGTTCTGTCAACAGCAGGGTTGAATTTCTTTGGGCAAGGTGTTTACCCTTCTCCAAGCCATGGAAACGTCCAGTTCCTGCTGTGCTGGAGGAGTAGTTCCAGTCCTTTGGAAAAAAAGGGAAAACAAACACAAGTCTGTCTGGTGCTTCCAAATGATGTAATTTGACTCTGCTGTTCTGAAAAGCCACTTCATCTCCAAAAGTTTAAAAACGCACTTTGGTAAACCTCTCTAAAGAGGAGACAACTTGGAAATGACATGGTCTGGGTGACCTAAACAGTTTCATCTTGCTGAGAAAAGCAAAGGAGCCCATTTTCAGTTCCTCCGAAATGCTTGCTCTCTTTTCCTTCAATCAGCAAAACAAAATGCGTTGCCTGATTGCTAGGGAAGACAAAAAGCAGACGCAGCTCCTACAGAGTGAGCGGTGCTGCAGCTGCCTGGCGAGTTTGGGGTGCCCTAGCTGCGCTGTGCCTTGGGACCACGCACAGCTGGGGGGACATCGGGGTGTCAGCAAGCCTGTGAAGTACAAGTGTGAGTCAGACGACTTGTGTCGCCGTTTTGCTGCTTATTTCTCTCCAAGTTTGGGCTATTTCTCAGTGGACGCGGGTGGGGTTCCCCCAGTCCTTACTTGCCAAGAAGGGAGCAATGTGCACAGGGGACTTGGTGGTGTCACTGCATTTTTAGGAGCATTTCTGGGACCAGGTGCCCAAGCCTGTGCCCTGCCACGTGGGATTTGAACCTGCTGTGTAAGCAAGGGGGTATGTGCACCTCCAAGGACATCCGAACAGCACAAAGGCGCTGGGGAGAGGAGAAGGCACCAAACGCTGCCTGCAAGGGTTTGGTGCCGCCTCCACCAAGCCTCGCACAGAAGCTGTGCGCCAAGGTGAGGAGTTCAGTGGCCTCATTTGCTTGCCGATGAAGGATGCCACCCTGGCCCTGGCCAGTCTGCTCTTTTGTGGCAATATAGTATCTATTTATTTATGATTTCCGTGGGTGGTGTTTTGGATGATCTATTGAGCCAGAGTGAGATATTTTGAGGCACAGTGAGATATTTTAAAAACATCTCATCACTCTGGAAATATCCATGGTGCGATAGCTGCGTATTAGTCATTCCGAAAGGGAGTGATTTCAATGAAAGAAAAAACATTTCATCTTGTCAGAGCATTTTCACTCACTGTCTGCCAGGCAGCTGCTGTCAGTCTTCAGCCTCTGTTGCTGGTTTTACTTTTCTCTGGCTCTGCCCTTTTATTTTTTAACAAGAAATAAACCCCATAATGGATATTGGTGGATACGAACTCATCAATAAGAAAGAGCGTTTAAAAAGATGCTGTAAAACCTCTTTGCTCTGGATTATTTCCAGTGGGATTAGTCCTCCCGGGGACTATCTCCGTTTGGAACTGGAGGCTCCTCCTCCAGGTATTGGACCTTGAACAACAGGCCCTGTCTTTGCCGTGATTTATCCCTGCGGAAGGTGGCAGTAACTCCGGCACTGTCACACACCAGTGGGGACACAGGATTAGGCTCATGGAGAACAAGAGCAAAGGTGGTTTTCTCCTAGAAAAACAAAAAAATCTGTAAGAAAACACAAATGGCAAGGCACCATCCTGCAAGAGAAAACAGTACAAAGCTGTTCAACAAATGAAAAGCCAAATGAGCTTTAAAAACAAACAAACAAAAAAAAAAGGAAAAAAAATATGGCAGGAGAGATTTTCACTGTGAGGGGATCTGCCATAAATCACCTAATATTCAGCTTTGCGTTGCCATTTGGGAAAACGTTCATCATATTCTACTGGTCTTTGCTCTACTTTCCATAGATCTGTAGCTGGGTTTTCCATATGACAGGAGGGGATTTGTCTCTGATCTCGTTTGATCGTTCTCCGTAATCAGGGTAAGAGTAATTACAATGTAGTTACGCTGTAAGTACCGCGCACTGCTGCCTTGTTCTAAGTAATTGCCATTGCCTTGTGTAACCAGAAGATAACTGCTTAAATAACTAAAAATTATCCCTTTGTGGTTAAATGCCCTGTTGCAATTGGGGTGGAAAATCATTGTGTTTGCACCTAAAGTCTTCTCATTTCAATCGCAAGGTGTTTTGCGAGGTGACCGTGCCATAAAAGTGCATTTTACTCTTCAGCTATTACCGTGGCGGAAGGCCAGAAAAATTGCCTTTTTTCCCTCAAAGAGGCTGCGGTGTGCTGAGGGGACACGCTCCGTCCCTGAGGTACGGGACGGGGGGGTGGCTGTGTGAGCGTGTCCCTGCGCAGCGCCCGTGTCCCTTCTCCTCTGGGCGTGCAGAGCGGAATCGCTTTAAGCAGGGATGCTTTGCTGAAGCCTGTTTCCTATCTGCCTGCCAAGCCAGGTTGCCTTAGCTACTGGGTGCTGGCAGGGATGGGCGAGGAAGGGGGGAATAGCGTTTTGGTGACACCAGTAAAAAGTGACCTCGAGTTTCCCTGTTGTGGCATCTCCCCCTCGGCCACCTCGCAGCAGCTGCTGGCCGCGTGTCCTTTGCACCCGTGTGACACGAGCCATGCGGGCCAGCTTGCCGTGTCCCTGTGCCATCCCCTGCTGCCGCAGTGAGAGCCGCTTGAGCCCGAGGTTTAAAATAGAAGCTATTAAATAAAGAGCAGGAGAGGGCGGGAAGGCGGCAGGAGGGGAGGCAGCAGGGCGAGGGGATGCTCAGGCGCAGAGCAGGTCGATGTGCCGGCCCTCCCGCAGGGCATGGGGTGCACCCCCTATCCCTTGGGGTGCGCGCTTCGTCTGGGCTAAAATCCCTCCCAGTCTCTGGGTAGGGATGCGACGCCGGCTCCTACAGCACAGTGAGATGGGATGGTCGGCAGTCGGCGCCGGCAAGCTGGCCAAAGCCGTGATGATGGTCTTGTTTAATGCTCTTTTCTCCTGCTTTTGGGCTCCTCGGCGTGGCTGGGGCTGGGCAAGGCGTGTTTTGCATCACGCTGCTGATGGCGAACGCGGCCCCCTCTGCGCCCCCCGCGAGCCTGAGTCAGCAGTGTGCTGCTGCTGGCGTCGTGCTCTTTAAAAGAAATAAAAAATAAAAAATAAAAAAAAAACAGTATTTAAAGTATTTAAACAGATGGGAAGCCACAAAATACAGTCGGTGTACGGATCGTGTTTCATGACTAACAAAATATGCCAGGTAGGCCGTTCCACTTGAGATATTTTCAGGAATATAATCACTTTCACACATCTTCATAAATTTGCCAAAGTGTTAGTTTTCCCCCATATGGATCTAGGAGGATGCAGCATGTCATGACTGTTGCACAGCATCTTGAATGCCGCGTCTTCATGTTTCTTCCCCCCCCGGGCTGTAATTGCAGTGAAAGTTTGGCTCCATGTTCCCCACACGCGCTGTAATTAGCATGGGCAGAGGGGCACCGGCAGCGCTTGGTACTCGCGGGGCTGGTACTCGCTCCTTGGAGCCCGCCCAGGGCAGGGCAGGGAGGCATATTGCTGGGACAGGAGGCAGGGGCTGGAGCTGCAGCAGCCCCCAGGGCGAGCGGGGCTGGAGCGGTGCCACCAGGCTGTCCCCGACGGGGGAGCAGCAGCAGGGGGGGATGCTGTAAGGCAGCCCCCAAGGCCGCATCCTTCCCTTGGCTTTGAATGGATGCTCTGGCGCAGCAGTGGGGTAAACAAATGCAAAATATTTTGAATTCATTCAGTCTCAGCATTGGATTGTTTTTTCTTTTGGTATCATGGAAAATTAAAAATAAGGACCCGTTTTCTGCATGTTATTGATCTTTCACTCAAAATCTGGGCCCTTTTCCAGGAAAAATGAGCCCTTTTGTGAACAAAGAGACAGGCACCTTCCCAACAAGTCAGCTTTCAAATTCAGCGTTCTGTGTGTTTGAAATCTCGTGTTTCTGATAGGAAAATATGAATTTCACTCAAATTTGCAGAGAAGTGATGCTGGAGGAGGGGGGAGCCTGCCCTGAATGAACTGATGAGCTCTTTAAGAGCGGGTTGGTGAAGGGATTTCAAAGAAAACAAAAAAGCAGCCTTGTCTCTGATTTGTAGCAGCCTGTGTTGCGAGTCTGGAGTGTGGCTGTCCTGCTGGCAGTGGCCTCGCTGTCCTCGTCCCTCGTGACCTGGAGCCTCCGTTGTACAGCCTGCAAGCGGCAGGAGGGCTCCGCCTGGCTCTCCTGCTCACGTCTAGCCCTCGGTGCTTGATATTCCTTTTCTTTTAACATCTTGCCCGTTCAAATGCTTTTTATACTCCCTTCCTTCTGTATCTTGCCAGTTCAGATACTGGACTGGTGCAAACTGGTGCAACCCTGTTACCTTCCTTGGTTGCTCCACCGTGCGCGTCAGAGTCTGATGTGCTATCTCCCTGCTCCGTGCTGTTAGACGAGCCGGGTTCCACCGATGGTGGCGTACAGGTTAAGTCATTAAATCCCTGTAGCTCGTTTATTTGTTCATAAAGCACTTGGGAATTGCCTGGGAGGAGACGTGTTACGCTCACTTGGACTGCGCTGCTGCATGGATGCTCAGCTGTAGGGCAGGGCTCCCAAGCTGGGTATTCCAAACGCATATTAATAGCACGCCCCCAAAATATTATTTTTGGGTAGTAGAAAGGGCGAGGGAATGTGGACGGCCCCATGGCTGGCTCCAGAACATCACCTCGAGGGCTGCCAATCCGGCACACTTCTGCGGCACGATGCTCGCTGACCTTTTCTGCAAGGTGGCACGAAAAGTTTGCCCGGTGCCTCCCAGCACCGAAGTTTCTCTGGGTAAGGGCTCGGCGGGTGCACGCTGCCTCGGCGTGGGGCGCGGCGCGCTGACGGGCGGGCTGGAGCCGGGGGCTGGAGGTGGATCGTTTTTAGCAGCGCGCACGCACGGAGCAGACAGCTTGGGCATGTTCCAAAACACTTCCCACGCCCCCGGGCTGAATTTTAAGAAGCTGGGGCATCTGCACATTCAAAATGCTCTGAAAAAAAGAAAGGGAAGGGGAAAAAAAATCCCAAAGGCGGGCAGAGCACCCACAAACCGATGCCTCGGTGCGGAGGGGAGTTTGTTTCAAAGGCTGAGCAGCTCCTAGGCTCTCTCCGGAGGGGCAGAGCGCAGGTGAGCGGTGGAGCCGCGGCCGTCGGCTCACCCTGCAGCTGCCTGCCGGCTGGTCTTGCTCTTGGTGGAGTGGGGGAAATGGGAAGAGGAGCTTGAGTTGTCCAGGAGCCGCGTCTGGGTGAGTGTCTCTTCCTACCGTTCATCTGGGGTGGTGCAGCCTCCGTGCAGGTCCTTACGTTCTGGGGCTGCTGCATTCCCTGCAGGCCCCGCGGCCTTGCAGGAAGAGGGGAGGCAGTGGGGGGCAGCACGATCCCGGGGAGATGGGGTCCCACCGGGGGCTGCCTGGGGCCCTGCCCATCACGGCAGGATGCGCACCCTGCCCTCAGGTTCCCTGTCCCTCGGCTCCTCGCGGGGACGCACAGCCGGGGAGGGAAACCTCTGGGAGCGGACGGTCTCCGCATACGTGCGTATGGTCTCACGCGCTGGCAGAGGGGATAGCGCTGCCCCTCGGTCTGCGGTTCTGACCCGGCGCGGAGCGCGCGTCTATCCGCGTGCTGTCGAGCTGCCGCCCCTGCCGCCTGCGAGCTCTGCCAGCCCTCGCGGCAGTGCATGGGTTTGTGGCGTCCTTCTGTCCCCCGGCCCTCGGGTGGGAAGGGGCACGTGGCAGCTTGGCCACCCTCCCTGCTGGGAGGCCGTGGCCCTGCTGCGCTGCTCATGCTCTGCAGGGCCCTGCCTCCTGGGCTGCGCAGAGGAGGAGGAGTGGGCAGCGAGGAAGGCAGAGCGGGATGGGGCCAGCCCTGTGTGCCCTGGGGGACTGGCTCCTTCCCGCTAATTAGCGGTGTAACCAGCCATCCAGCAGCCGGGCTCCTGGCAGATAATTACCTTGCTCCGTGCAGGGAAGGGAAAAAGAGACTCGCTGTCCGCAGGGACTTGAAAACCCTTCCCATTCTTGAACTGATTTGGGAAAGGCAACCCAAAAAAATAGAGAGAGAGATTTTAACAAAGCTATTTCTGCCAGTCAGGCAGGCCAATTTGCTACCAAAGTGACACACTTGATTTTAACTCGAAGAATCAAGGGGTTTTAGACTTACTTTTCTTCCTTTTTCTGGTATTTGGGGCTGTTCTGGAGCCCCTTGTCCCCTGCACCCCGGTCCTGCTTGCAGGCACGCTCGCTGGAGGCCAGCAAAGCACCCGTGCTCTGCTTGCACCGGGACCCCCGCTCGCTGCCTCCATCTCCTCTCCCCTCTGCTTAGCTCCAATTTTTCAGCCGCTCGCCTGGATTTTTTCCTGGAAGGGAGAAATCGCTGCGTGAGTCACGAAGGGGCCGAGCGCTCCCCGCACGCCCACCAGGCGCTACCTAAGCTGGGCCAGGGGGGCCGCTCGGGTCGCAGGGGCATGGCAGGGACACCCCGGCGGGGACTTTGTGGCACTGGGGTGGCGGTGGCTCGGGGACAAAGCCCGATGCAGTCCTGCTGGCAGCTGCCCCCTGCGCCCGGCTGGTGCCAGCGGGCAGGGATCCCTCTGCAGCTCGGCCTCCTCCCTGTGGAAGACGGGCAGTAACTCTTGGTCAGAGCTGACTTATGGGTCGTGGCTTTGGAAATCCCGCCGAGGTGGCTGCTTGCCCAGCTCCCGGGCAGCCCAGCACCACCCCAGCGCCCTCGCTCAGAGGGCGGGGATGTTCTCCACGCTGGTGTCCCCAGCCTCTGCCTCACAGCTCTAGGATGCTCCGAGCATCTCACCCTTGCTTTTTATAGCCTGAGCCCGCGCTTCCCTGCAGGCTGGCGAGCTGACCTGGATACGGCCGTGTTTGGGCAGAGCTGGCTCGCGTCCCCCCGCTCCCTCCCTGCGCCGCGGTGCCTGGATCGTGTTCTGCTGGTGCAGAACGTCCGTCATTCCATCTGTGTCCGTAGTTCTGTGTCCGTCGTTCCCTCTGCTCTGGCTGGGTACCAGGGAGGGATTTCTCCGTGTGCTCCCACCAAGTCTCTGCTCCGTGGGGTCCCTCCCCTTTAGCAGGCGCTTTTCTCCCAGAAACCGACCTGCGGAGACGGAGCAGGCACAAAGAGCATCCGCGCTGTTTCTGGCTCTCCCCCTCCTCGCCTGCCGGCCCCACCTCCCTTCTCTCTTTAGAGATTCAGGTCATGCCTGGAATTAGGGCTCCCTGAACTGCAGAGGAACGGTGGTTAAACTGCTTACCATCGATTAGGCAAAGTGCTTTGGGTTTGTTTTGTGCCCCCCTCCATCCCCCTGCCCACAGCTGCAGACGGGTGCTCGCCGCACCCTCTTTAATCCTCCCAAAATGGATGTCTTGGGGTGCTCTCCCCTGCTCTGGGGGGCCCTGGGGGGCTGCTCCCCCAGCTTGCACCCACAAGTTGCCAGCTGCTCCTGACACCGAGACCTTGCAGGAAGGCATTGTGTTTAGCCGGCTTCGTTTATCACGGCGCTCCGGCTGGGATTAGGCGCAGATAAGACGATCGATAAATCCTCCTCTTGGCTGCGATGTGCTGTGAATATTTCGGGGAAGAGTGCGGAAGGCAGAGAGCCCCCGGCCTGAGCACGTCGCAGGGGGTGAGGGAGGACCCCGGCCAGCCCGGCCGCGCTCTCACTGCCGCTCTGTAGCGCGGCGCCTGTACGTGCCGGAGGAGAGAAGGGGCCCTGTGCCGCGGAGAAAGTAGGTCAGGCTGTTGTGCAGAGCCCCGGGTGCGCACAGCAAAGCCTCAGCACCCCCAGGCACCCACCCACCCACAAACCCCACAAAAGTGGGGTTTTATGAAGGAATGAGGCATCCCCTTAAACCTAGGTAAGCCTCAGGCTCCGAGTGCCGGGCAGTGGTGATTTCTGGAGCCTCAGAAACCAAAGCCCCCTGGGAGGGGAAGGAGGGCTGAGATGAGTAACCTGGTCCCACAGCTTGGGCTCAGGCAGGGATGGGATGTCCTGGTGCAGAGGTGACAGTGAGGCACTGGTCCCACTCTGCTTCCAGCCCTTTCCAAAGGGAAAGGAAGAATAAAGACACCCCCCCCC
>VXAA01003730.1:192205-283212 GCA_013399115.1 Anseranas semipalmata | reverse complement strand
CCGTCCACAGGCTGTAGGGTGTGCTGGGAGGTGGGGTGGACACGAGATGGCCGCCTGTGCTGCCAGGCCAGGGTCAGCCCATCAGCACCTCCAGAAAGGTTTCATAGCTGCATGGAGAGGGGAAAATGAAGATGTGCTTCCATGGCAGAGGTGTTTTAAGTGCAAATCAGGAGCATTTCGCTGGCAGAGCCGGAGAGCAGCACTTTGCTATAGCTGCAGGCACCTGTTGTGAGATGGAAGCAAACTTAGAAATTGCCTTTGCAGCACCGGGGCAGGGCCAGGCTGTGCCAGGGGAGGGATGCTGCCTTGCAGCTGCAGGGGCACGGGGCCATCGGGGTCCCCAGCCCTGTGCATCCCCACCAAAAAGCTTGCCTTGTTTTGGGGCAGCCCGTGAAGGTGATGAGAGGGTTTTACAGGTAGCGAGCGTGGAAAGCTTTGGTCATTGTGGATGTTGGAGCGAGCTACTGCAGCGTGCTCGGGCAGATAACTGGTCAGTAAGAGGGCTCTCCTCTTGTGAGCTGCTCCAGAAGCTCAGGCTGCATATTTCTCCACCTCCAGCGAGGACCTGGTCTCTCCAGCTGCTGCTGTTGAGCTCAAACAAAATGAAATCTGTTCTGTTCTGTTCTGCTCGCCTCTGAATCACACGTTTGCAGCTGGGTGAACAGAGCAGGTTCTGCCAAACCCCACCCTGGTGCTCTGCTGCTGTCAGGGCTTGCAGCAGGGCTTGGTGGCCGTCCCCATCTCCTGCGTGCTCGTGACACCCCGCGAGGACGCGTGCTAGCCCGGCTGGTGATGCGTTAGCTGACTGTGCCATCTGGGGCAGCCAGAATTCATCCTGGGTGCTGGCAAGGCTGCCCGAGTCTCCTGCAGCAGCGTGCACAGAAGGGTGTGCTGCTTTCCAGCGCAAACGGGGATGCTGGACCCCGCACAGCACCCGGGGGCCCCCGTGCCGCAGAGCTGCCCCCCTTTGCAGGGCGGCAGCGTGGTCGGGACGATCCCTGTGCCCGCGGAGCCGGAGCAGCCCTCCCCTCGTTGTCATTGAGGGACGTCTCTGCGAGGGCTGGTGGTGAAGATGCTGCAAGCCAGGCGGGGAATAAATTGAGTGCGTATATCACAGGCAGGTCTGGGCTGTATTGATTTTCAATGAAAGGCTGTGTCATGAATTTTTCTCTCCCACCGTATTTGCTGCAAAGTTGCATCTTGACTCTTAGTATTAACCACTAACGAGAGAGCTCATTTTTCCCCTTTAAGAGAAGGGGAGGGGGAAAGGAAGGGAAAAAAAAAAAAAGAAAAAAGGCAGGGTTGCACACATTCTTTTTAAGCACATGATGGATGCAGCGGCTTTACTAATCCACCACCAGAACAGAAAGCTGGTATTAGCAGCGGAAGACGTTCTGTCCAGCACTTCGAGTGACTTATCGCTATGTGGCGGCACGTGGGATGTGTCCGACGTGATGGGCTGCGTTACGCTGCGGCTCGTTGCTCCAGGACCTGCCCGGGAAAGGAGATCCCAGCTCCCTGCTGTCTTTAGGAGGGAAGGCACATCAACGGGGCCTGGGGGATGTTCAGTGCTCTGGGAGTGCCTCGCTGGTTTTCCTTCCCGTGCCCGCCGGGTCCCTTTGCAAGCCTTTAGGCTGTTGTTTAGAACTGCATGGTGCAACCTGGAGGGCTTCAGAAACCTTCCAGCTTCTTGGAGCTGCTCCTTATCTGCTTTGCTCCTGTCCAAGCTGCTCTGCTGGTTTGGAGGAAGAAATCTTCCTCCCGACAACAGGAAGACCCTGAAAGAGAGGGACGCAGTGTCTGTGTCAGAACTTTTGGGGAAGCTGTTGAGACATCTTTTAAGTTGCTGTTTGGAATGTGGAGCGGCTCTTTACTCTTGAAGTCTCTGTTTTTAATCATTAAACAAAGAACGTTTGGAAATGAGCGAGCATAGCAGGAAGTGTTTGAGGAGACTAACTCTCCGGGTCTTTAGAAATTCTGACAAGGCTTTTTTGTTTTTGATGAATGCACAGAGAGAATCCAGGGGAAAGCACTGAAAGCAGCAAAGGGCTTTAAAAATAGATGGCCAACGGAGAACGTTAGAAGGGCTCGGGGTGGTTCTGCCTGCAGAAGTGGTGGCGAGGGGATGTTTCGGCCTGGCGCGGATGCGCTGCGCAGGGGAAGGGTTAACGCTGGTGCGTGAATGGAGCGAGCGCAGCCGAGCTGAAGTGGAGCAGTATGCAAATCTACCCACTTTCATAAACTGCTTAATTAGGCGAATGTTAATGAGACGTTAATTACTGTTGTGCCGGCGAATCCCACGGAACGGAGATTATGTTTCTCTTCAAACATCCAGTCTTAATTATAACTTGCACTTAATCCTGCCGTCTTGCCGGGGACGGAGCCGGGTGCGGAGGACGAGCGCCAGCTCCTGCGGGCCCCTGCTGCGCGCCAGGCGCCAGGGCCACGTGCCCGGTCTGGGTGCCGGCGGCTGGCTCCTTTGCCCCAGGTCCAGCCCGGCTGCAAACCCTCCGGGTGTGCATCACTGGTGGGGCGGGTGGAAAATCCCGTGCTGTGCGTGGAAGCTCTGATCCTTTTCCTCCTCGTGCTGGCGACGCCTTTGGGAGCTGCCCTGTTTCCTGACGCGGTACCACTCGGCGCGGGAAGGGGAGCTGGGATGTGCAGGCAGGGGACTGCTGCCGCGCGTGTCCCCAGGCGATGGAGAGGCTGTGGTGTGGCCTGGGGACCCCGAGCACCTCTCTGGCTGCTCTGCCTGACCCTGCCGAGGACAGAGCACGGAGTGCTTCAGCCGGGCTGGCAATGCTTTCTGCTGCTCGTGGTTTCCAGTGCCTGCGCGGGCTTTTAACCGAGGTTGTGTGTCCCCAGCGCTCTGCACTTCCCAGTGCCTGGTGTGCGCATGTGGGGTTTTTTTAAGCGTGGATCTGACTCGGAGATCAGCAAGAGATTGTTGCGACAATGAGCAGAGAAATGGCAATTTCCGATTTTAACACCTATTTTTTTTTACGTGGCTTCCATTAATGTTCAGGATAATGCAATGCATTGGAGTGCTTTCAAATGAGATGTTAGTGAGCCATGAAAGCTGCATCCTAAGGTTTTTTTGTGCCTGTTTTTCACCCGTGCGTAGCTGGTGGCTTTTCGGGGCAAACCGCGACATTTCCTGGGTCTCTGCTCACTGCGGCGGAGCAGCGCTGTGCCTCCCCAGGCCGGCTGAACACCGCCAGCCCTATTTACCAGTCTTTGGGTAAGGTTCTCCTTATTGGATGCTTTCAATTACAAAGGATGTCAACTTAGGTTTCATTTTTCCTCTTGTTTCTTTTTTATTCTTTTACCCCCTTCTGTTCCCACCCTGCTGGTTGGTTTCCGGACAGTTTTGCAGTTGGCTGGCAAGCTGGTGAGCCCTGGGGACTTCAGAAGCGCGCGCGCTCCGGTGCTGCTGTGAGCGCGGGGAGCCTCTGCGGGCCGAGGCTTTGATCGCCGGCAGCGGCCCTCCCGCCGCGCACAGCTGGGCACCGAGGGCACAGCGCCCAGCCCTGCCTCGGTTTCCCCAGGATTTAACACGTGAAAAGTGCTTGGAGGGGCCGTAAAGCAGGCGGGGGGCGGCTGCCCGGTGCTGGTGCCACCTCTGCAGTGCTCGGGTTGGTACAGAAGCATCTGAGCGTGACTTTTTTTTTAATCTCCTAAAAGGCTTTTCTGCAAGAAGAAACCTGTCCAACAAGGGATTTCTGCCTTTTTTCTTTTCCTCTACATTCGACGTCTATCAATGTTTAAGTCCCCGTTAATTAATTAAGAATTAATTAATTCCAGTGCCTTTCATTTAAAAAAGGAAAAGCTGGTTTGTGGCAAAGCTCTGTTTTAGCAGCAGTCACTCTGTAGAAGGCGCTTACTGAGGTACTGCTTATTAAAGGAGGTCACAGGGCTGGTGTGCAGCTTGCAAAATGGAGACAGCGGATTCTGCTGGAGCCTTTGGGGCTGAAAAGGCAACGTCCCCCCGCTCTGCCTGCTGTCTGCATCCTCCTTTACCTGTGTGTTTGGAAGCCCAGGCTGGGTGGCAGGGCCGATGCGTGGGGCATCCCTGCTGGTCCTGAGCACCCGTGGGCACAGCTGGAGGCGCCCGGCAGGATCCGGCCGCCGCACTGCAACCACACGTCCCCCTCCCACTGCCTCCCTCCCCGCCTCGTACGAGCAAGCCTCGAACAAACAGAGCCCCGCTGGAAAATAAACAGACGCGTGGGAGGCAAAAGGAGCGTTTTGCATATGATTTCAATAAAATACAACGTGTTTGTGAAACACCAGGGATGTCAAACCCAACATGGGGAAAGCGAGAGAGGCTACCGCGCACCGTGGGACGGCGTCGCCAGCTCTCCTGCCTCGTTCACTGCTGGACCTGGGGACCCCGGCTGGTTCCAGCATCCCCTGGCCAGCAGCGACGCAGCTCCGACCGGGTGTTGTGGGGAGAGAAACAGGCAGGGGAGGAGAAGCCTTCGCCCGCACCCACGCTGGAACAACACCACCACCGATGGTGTTCTGCCTGCAGCCGCCTGTCACCTCTAATTGCCAAGCCCAGCACCTGCCGACTGTAAAATAAAATAAAAGGAAGGGAAGGAAGAAAGAAGGCTTTGACTCAGCCGCATGTTTAAATTAGCCTTATTGTGCAGAGAGCCGGGTGTCAGGGTAAATCCATTTCTACAGCACCGTATATCTTTACTGAGTGGGAAGTTGGGGAATAAATGAATGTTCTTCATATATTATTATGGCTTGACAGCGATGAGGCAGACAGAGGCAATGCAAAGGTGATTAATGAGAAAGTTTGAGTTAACGAAGTGTAGTCATCTCTCATTACAGGAAAATGAGTTCCCTTTACCACCAGCCATTGGGCTTGTAAAGTTGGGAGCGTGCTCTCCTTTCCTGTTTGTTTGTTTGTTTTAAATGCCAGATAATTTATTTCCTATTTACCTTCCTGTCGTGGGCAGCAGAGAGCGAAGAAACAGCAGCCAGACCCGGGCAAACAGGTCCGCATCAGCAGCCTGCAATATTAACAAGTCTTTTCATAAAAAATGCATCCGCCGCTCTGATGTCTCGTGGCCCAAAATGCAGGCGGGCTTTTTGGCTCAGCAGTGGTTGCTGGGGGACCTTTTGTTTTACAACAGTTGAAACAAATCTGGAATCTATTTTTAATCCTCTCCCTTTCCCCCTTTCCAACCTCACAAAGGCTGGGTCAGGCTCGGGGGGGGGTTGCTGGGGACGGGGATGCTGTGGCCCTGCTGAGGCCGGGGCTCGTCGCCGTTTGGTAGCTTCAGCCTTGCAGCACAGGAGGATTTTTTCTGCCAGATTTGGGGCAGGCTGGGCAGGATATCCTCGGCCTGGATTTGGAATTGTCTTATGGCAGTCGTGCCCGGAGGCAAAGGTAACGGCTGGGTCAGGGAGTTAGCTCTTTTCCTGTGCTTCTTATGCAGAGATTTATGAGTAATTCCCAGAAAAGCCAGCTATTGCAAAGCCCATCCTGCCAACCAGGAGGAGAAGGGGACGGGGATGGCAAAGCTGTGCAGAGGGAGCTTAGGCCCACGTGGCTCATTGCTACGAGCCCCTGCTGCCTTTGGTCGGAGCATCCCGGCCTGCAGTACACGCACCTGGGGGTGCGAGGAGCATCCGTGGAAGGACAGCAAGGGCTGGGTGCTGGAGCCCCTTCCCCTGGGGAGCTCTGTGCTCCCCAGGGGCTGCTCCTGCCCCGCAGTAGAGGCAGCCCTGCTCGGTGCTGGTTTCCTTCGCACGTCCCCTGGGGCACCCCATTTTTCAGCCTCCGGGCACGCTGAGAGCCCGCTGCTGGCCCTGCCTGGGGCAGAGCCGGCGTCTCCGGTGGGATCCCGCCTTGCTCTGCCCCGCGCTGCTGCCTGCCGAGGAGCGGGTTTGCTGGCTCTGAACAGCGTTCTTTGTACACGGCGTGGGAAGGGCTTTCTGCATGGTCCCTGGCTGCGCTTCTCCTGTAATAAAGTAATTTTGCTGCTGCGGGGAGAGGCTCTCCTGCGAGCAGGCATTAAGGTGCATTTCAGTGTTTGCCTCTTCGCGCGTGGCATTAATGGAAACGAAGGGGAAAGGTGCAGTGCCTTATTCTGAAGCTCTGAAGTGGAAATGCCTCGTGTGAGCTAAGAAGAGGAGGGATTTTGGCTGCAGACCTCTGCAGTCTGCTGGAGCTGAGAACCCGGATCCGTGCCAGAGCCACGTTACAGGGGCGAGGCGGCCGGGGGCTTGCTTGGCGCCAGAGGCAGGGGAGCGACGCGCTGGTGGGCATCCCAGAGCCTGCTCTGGCACCGCTGCAACATCTGGTGGCTCCAGCGCGCTCAGCTGTGCGTAAGCGCATTTACACCGATGTGCACGAGAGCAGAATCCGGCCTGGGACCTCCAGCAGCCATGGAGATGCGGGAGGCCAGCAGCAGAGCGTTTAAAGGCTAATGAAGACGCACTAGAAAATGATTAGCTTTGCAAGCAGCGTTCCTGTGTGCTGGAAATTGGGGTATTGTGAAGTGCGCGCTAAGCCCTTGGAGATCTCTTGAGAAAGAGCGATCTGCACACCGTGCGGTGCTATTCTTGGAAAGGGGCCTTCGCTGACTATCATCTGGCTTTGCTGAGTTAGCTCTGCGGATCGTCGCCAAGCAGTAAGCATCTCCTCGGCCGTCGCCAATCCACCTACTTGGTGTGGGTGAGGACTTGTTTGTTCCTCATCTCAGCTGGAAGAAGTGAGCGTCCCTGTGGGAGGGTGGCAAGAGGGAGCATCGCAGTGACAGCTCCCCAGAAAAGCCGGAGAAATGCTCCGTATCCCACCCGCTCTCGGGATTTGGCCAGCTCCAAAGGTTTCTCAGCGCGGAGGGACTCGGTCCAGCCTTAGCTCAGCCATGGCGGCGGTGCAGACAGATAGGGCTGGCTTCATTTGGTACAGCACCGCACCCCAGCGGGGCTTTGCACCCTTCAGTGTTGGACCTCCACGCAACGCACGCTGCTGAGAATCCCATCGCTAACGCAGAGCACTGTGTCGGAGCTGGGCTTCAGCCCCAGCCCGGGTTTCCCGCTGCTTTCAGGCTCTTGTGTTGCACGGGATGAGCCGTGGTTCCCCTCCCAGCTCCCGCTGCGTCAGAGGCGAGGAGCTTGCAGCGCTCCTGGGCCAGGTGGGAAGCATCCTTTGGACTTGGCAGCGGCTCGGCGCTTCCCTGCGGAGACGCACTCCTCGGGGGACGGCTCCCTCGGGCTCCTGCCGCTGCCAGCCCTCCCGCTGCTGCTGCCAGCCGCGGATTCCCCTCTGTGCCGCTGCTAGCAGCAATCCCCCTTCTGTGTCAGGCATGAAGTGGTTGCTTCGCAGTGAATTAGGGTTGCTTATTTATCTACTTTTAAAGGAAAAAGCTGGGAAGCGTCCCTCTAGCGTCTGCTCACGTTAAGGCTCCATCATAACCTCGCTGCATCCTTCTCCATCCGCCCCTGCGGCGAGAGACGACCTGGCAGGCTCTGGCTGTCCCTGTCCCTGCGAGCCGGGGCGGCCGGCGTCAGCGTTCACTCTGCTGGCACGTGCGTCCCCAGGGGACAGGATGAGTGATGCTGCTGCATGCAGAAAATAAGAAATCCTAAGCAAACAAATAGAGAGGCAATTAGGGAGTCTCTCAGTTGCTCCTGCTTTCTCTCATGCGTTTGTTTCTCCCCTTTCTCCAGCATGGGATGGGACGGGAGGCGAGGTGTGACCCGGTGGCCCTGGTGCCATGGACACCCGAGCTGCACTGACAGCAGAGCTCCCGAGCCAGCCCCATCCCCTGGCCGTGCGGCTCGGGGACACGCACCTGCCTTTGCTCCGCCGGAGGATTATCACATCCGACGTTTTTTCCAAACATTTCAGTTCCGGCCGTCGGCGTTGTGCAAGGAGGAAACCTGTTTAGACAGAAGGTTCCCAACCAGCTCTAATCATAAATGATGCTCGGAGTCACTGGAGGGCCTTGTTTTCCTGCCGAGGGACGGCTCCGGCTGCATGAGGGTGCACGTGGGTGTGCATGCCCCACTTTTTCTATGCGTTGTGTAACAAATGACACCAGGCAAAGAGCCTTCCTAAACCTGCCAAATTTGTAGAAACAGGTTAGAAAGGTCTGACGTGTGCGAGGAGGGTGAGCCGTGCCCCTCTCGCACCCGTGCAGCGCGTGGGGCAGCGGGTCCCAAGGAGCTACTCTGTGCTGCGGCAGGCACTGGGGCAGGTGGAGGTGTTACCTGCGTTGTTTTGGGGCGGTCAGATCCCGTCCTGGGCTCGGTGACAGCAGAGCAATGACACGCGCGTCCCTTGTCTCCTGCTGCAGTTAGTTTAGAGCCAGGCAACGCGTCCGAGTGCCCAAATTATCCCTTCCGCTGCCGCCCGTCCCCCAGCGATGGCCCAGGGGGCCACCGGCCCTGTGCCATACCGTGTGTAGTGGCCCGGCGTGGGCAGGATGTGCCGTGCGGCCCGGGGCAGGTTTCGGCAGCCTGGGGTGCTCGAGCTGAAGCCATCGGCCGGGCCTGGCTTGCTTTTAGAAATATGTATTTTCACTCTTGTATTTTTCCCTTTTCTCCCCTTCTGTTTTCCATCCCCACACGGTTCCTTTTATTTTTTTTCCACCTCTTCCTCCTCCTTTTCATGAGCTATTTTCAAATGCCAGGAAGGGCGAGATCCGGGGAGAGGAGGAGTAGCTGAAAGAAAAAAAAAAAAAGTGGTAAAATTATTTCACACATTTACGGGGGGAAAAAAGGTGTGGGTGTGGGGAAAGAGAAGAGCTCCAAATCCCACGGGACAAAAAGCAACTTCATTCATTTCCCAATGTGGCTTTCTCATTTTCCCGGCGGCAGGTAGGAAGGTTGGGTACGTTTGCACAGCCCCACAGCTCCCGGTGACTTCTCTCGGGGCGCATTGACTGGAGCTGGGTGAACAAACCTGCTCCCGACGGGTATCCCGAGCCCACGCTGGTGCCACATGGGGAGAAGGGAAGGGGGAGCTGCTGGAAAACGTGGCTTTGGGTCCAGCAAAGCCTCGTCAAGCTTGGCTGCAGGAAGGGCAGGAGAAATGTTGCAAATATCACTGGCTTTACATGGGTTTTGCTTTTGTTCGGAGCCACAGCGGCATGTTTGATGATTCCTTGTGTTTAATAAATAGGATTAGGACCAGCAACAGTAGCGCTCACTGAAAATTAGGAGTTTCAGGTAGCGGTAAACTCTTTAGATGGCAATATCTTCTTGTACTGACTTGTTTTCCCATTTAGCCGAGAAAGCTGGAAGTAACCGTTTCGTCTTGATGCGAAACAATCTTTAAATGGGATTAGTTTGGTTTGCCGGCCCCTCTGGAGGACCTCACAGGCGACGTGCTGGGAGCAGCGCTTGGGAAGGGGGGAACAACGCCAGCGGCAGCCGCTCGAGCCATGCCTGTCCCACACCTCGTGCGAGGCAGGAGCTGGGCAGGGCCCCGGGCAGGAGCCCGTGGCCGCCCGAGGCCGAGGCACCCTGGCATTTCACACCTTGGGGAGGGTGACATTTGCTTTGTGGCATTTACACGTTAGAAAGCTGGCATTTCACCCCAAGAAGAGGCTGGTATTTGTGAACGGGGCACTGGCATTTCACTCATTGTTACCATCCAGTGATTCAGACAAGGTCGCTTAGCCAGAAAGGTCAGCCGGGGCTCTGCTTTTCTTTGCTGCTTTCCTTTCTTTTCTTTCCCCTCAAGGGAAAGAGGGAAAAACAAAGCAAAGCCACGCACCAGAACTGCTGATTGCCATTTTTCTTGCCTTAAAAGTGAAAGTCTGCTATGCCCAGTAAAAGCTAAGGCTTTCCAAAGTCTTTCTTGCAAGGGTGTTGTCCGTAAGGTCCGTATTTCTTCTGTTTTGCTTTGAGCTCCTCTCCTACCTCTCAGCAACGCAGCGTCTCCCTTTTGGGCCATCCCTCTCGCCCCACCTCGCCTCTGGTGCAGGCTGCTGCTCTCCAGCAGCGCGGCATCGTCCCCTCCCTTGGCCTGAGCGGCTGAGCTGAAGCCCGGATGAACCTTCATATGTTTAACGTGGCCGAAACGACATCTTTTCTGCCCAGACAGCTGGGTTTGTCCCCAGAGCCAGCACGTGGCGGATGGTTTGGCATTGGGCGAGTCCCCAGCATGACCACAGGGCTCTTGTTGGGCTGGGGCAATATAGATGCTGCCAGGGCCCAGGGAGCGTAAATAAAATCGATAAGAAGCTGTTAAATTGCACCTGAGCCTTGCAAGGAGCAGCGTAGGGAGTGCTGGCTGCAGAGATGTATCTGCTGCCACTCGGCGTGCTGAGGCACATTCATTAAGTATCTTTAAGATGGATACACCCCCCGATTCACCTCCTGCGAAAGCCTGGGAATTTATTTCCTCCTGAACCGTGCCATCAATCACCGGTGACAGCACCGCCGCGGCGCAGCGCGGCTCAGCCGCCGGGCAGCCAGAGCAGTGCGGGCCGGCCCCTGCTCCCCCTTGCTGGGGGACCTCGGCCCCCGGGCCCGGCACCTCCAGGGCCCCCAGAACAGGGGGACCCCTCTGCCCTGCCCTTAGGCACTGCCTCCTGGGGGGCTTTCTCGCACCACAAATGCCCTTGTGCACCTTTTTGCACCGTTCTGGGCACCCCAGGGTGCCACTGCCCTTGTGCAGCCCGCAGCGGGGCTCTGCATGCCACCGGGCGGCTGCTCGCGGCTCCCCACGCTGCAGATGGAAACACAGGAGCCCCAGCTCCCTTTTCCCTGGAAGCAGAGCGGCCAAGAGAGGGGTCAGGGTCACCCTGCTGCCCCACAGCCGGCAGGGTTGGGCCCTGGAGGTCGGCACCTCCCGGTCTCTTCATTGCCACCCCTGTGGGCACAGCTCGGGTTTGAGACGGGCCCTCTTCCCCAGGCTCAGCTTGCAGGAGCGATGGCCAGGACTGGTGCCGCTGGGGCTGGCTCGTGTTTGGGGCACTTTCTGGGGAAAAACACAGGTTTGGCGTTCTGGCTGGGGACAAGGCGGCTGCAGTGGCACTCCTGGCTCCGAGGCACCCTTGTACGGGTTTTACTTCGTCCTGTAATTTCTTCTGATGCTTTTAATTTTTTTCTCCGTATCAGCTGGGAACCTGCAGATGATCCCCTAAGAACAGAATAAAGACTTGTCAACCTTTCTTACACATTCGTTAAGATGAAAATAACTTCCCGAACCCCTTACAGTGCTTTATTTTCTGCCGCTTCTGCTACGCCTGAGTGTTATTTGACTGACTAAAGAATCTTGAAGCTAAGAAAAAAAAAAAAGATAAAGTAGCCTAGTAGTAATAACAATGACAAGAACTGTCCCTGACGGGCGATAAGGGTCTTGAGAGTCACCCACCGTGCCGCCTGGATGGGGCTTTTGTTCCCGGCCCCCGGATCCTGTGCTGGGCGTGGGTCTCTGCAAAATGGGACATCTTCCAGGAGAAGAAAGGCACCGTGCGCCTGTGATATGGAAATGAGCGGGGACGTAAGGGCAGGGAGAGAGGATTTCTGATGGTAATGAGGCTTTCTTTCCCTGCACCGGGCCTGCCTTTCAAAGGCAGGACGGGGTTTCAAGGTGTTGTAGTCTTTCCCTGGGATTGTTTGTTCTCTCTGTTTAACCCTGTCTTCCCCCTGAGGTATCTGAAGACAGATTTCCTCCTGCTCTGAGGTGAGCGGCTGCAGTCGTTAGTGCTGGTGTCTCCGAGCCGTGCCTTATTTTCAGTCCGAGCTTGTCTAGATTCGGCCTCCAGCCCCTATCTCCAGCTCGCCATTTATCTGCTGCCTTGAGGAATGCTCCGCTGTTCTGAAGCCCTTCCTCATGCAGGAGGCCGCACGGTTTGATGAAAAGGGCCGGACACAAATTTCCTGTGCAAACAGTTTCTGATGGAAAGCTGAGTTCTGGGCTGAGCTCAATCCGTCATGTAAAATATGGGCCTTCTGCTGCAGAGGCGAACTCGCTCCTCTGCACGGCGAGAGCTGCAAGCCCGGGGCCTCGGTTCCTGGGAGAACGGGGTGGCAGCGACCACTCGGCCTCTTGCTGGGTGAACAGGGGGCATCGGGTGGGCAGGAGCTGCCGGGAGGAGGAGGGGAGCGAGGGGGCGTGCAGAGGGAGGGAGGCCAGGCACCCCGGCTCCGTGCTGGCTGCTCAGCCGCAGCGTCCCCCAGCACTGGCACAGCCGCGCGGGATGCTCCATGTTATGTTAAACCCAGATCAAAGCGAGGTGGCTCCTCTGCTGCTTTGGGGTGTATAACGCTGTGTCTGAGCTCATAGTGTGAGGGCAGCTTTTACCACCTAAAGCCATCTCCTTGCTCTGCTTCGCGCAGCTGTGCTTGCAGAACAACCCTGTGTCTTCTGTGCTTCAGACTGCGGAGCTGGAGGCAGCTCTCTGCGGCTTCCCCTCCGGGCAGGAATGGTGTCTGGGTGCAGGCTGTGCCCTCATTCACCTGGCGGGGAGGATGCTGGTCCCGTAGGGGGGTTTCTTCTGGGACCTCCTCGTGCACAAGGTCTACAAGGCACTGGGTTGTCACCCTGCCCCAGGAACCAGGGCAGGTTTCCCCCCGCCGGCTCATTCTGCAGCCCTGGGGCTTGCCGTGTGCTCCGGCCTCCCTCTCTGCAAGCCATTGCTTCAGCCCAAGCAGAGTTTTTCCTGTGCTGCTATTAACTCTCCAGCCTGGAGATAAAGGCTCTCTTCTATCGCCTGGAGAGCGCTCTCAGCAGCAGTGCTGTGACAGCTCAAGTCCTTCACCATTTCTGCTGTGTCCCCAGATGTGTCCACTTCGACACCCAGGCAGCCCAGCCGGCTCTGCTCCACGCACCGAGCCAGCAGGAACCGTCCCCTGACGGGCTCTGTGTGCTGTACAGCCAGCAGCATTCACCGGCTGCTCGGCACTAGGTCAGGAGCAGCCCCAAGGACCTGGTTGGGTCCCGGCTGGGGTTGTGGCCGTCACGAGCTGCCAGCTCCTACAGAGGGATGCCGTGCAAGGGCACCGCCAGCTCCAGGTCGGTGGTGCTGGGGGCGATGTGGTGCTGTGCCTGCACTACCTGCCGGCCATGCCGGCATGGGAGGACAGCGCGGGGACTGCTCTCCCTGCTGAGGGCCTCCTGGGGACGTCCCCGGCAGCACGGGGACATGGTTTGGCCGTCACCTGCAGGCCTGCCCCGGCTTGGTCCAGGCACCTCTGCAGGAGCGTTTCTCTGCTGGCATTGCCTTGCAGAGTCCTGGGTGGATGAAATGGACTTTGCAGCCCCAAATCCCTTAATCTCCAGTATACTTAACTGTATTAGCCAGATTACAGGAGTCATATACACAGTAATTGCACTCAGCGGAGGACATGCTCGGAATTTCATGCTGGGAGAAAACGTGTTATTCTTCGCCTCCCGTCTCCCACCTATCTCCCCAGAAGTACGCGGAAGCCGTGCTGAGGACGCGTTAAACACGCAGAGAGCTGTCACATCGGAAACACAGCAGCAGCCTTGCGAGAGCCGCTGGGGATGAGAGGGAGGCAGAGCTTCCTCCTTTTCCCCCTTCTGAAGGAGCAGGGCAATGCGGGGCAGCGTCCCCAAGCGGGGACTGAGCTGCGGGCTGTCCCTTGGGGACGTGGCCCCCTGGGTGCCAGCTCTTCCCGTCCTGCCGTGGGATCGGGTGAGCACAACCTGTTGCTGGCTGCGGCTGATTGAAAGCAACACCCCCGGAGAGCTGGTGACGTCAGGAGCCCGTCTGTCATCTTTACGGCTGGCTGTTGGAGTGCAGCGCGCCCGCCGCTGCTCTGTTTGCAGAGCCGGTAACTGATTGCGGAGCATGCTTTATTGTCTGAGGAATACTTATGCAAACTAACACAATGGCTTAATAGGGAACACCTGGAGAAATCTCCAAAGAAAGCGCTGTAAATTCCCCTTCCCTCGTATTTATGGGAAGATTTTTCACGGGTATTTATAGTTGTTGTGACTCCTTTGCATAGATTTGCATAGCGTGTTAGTGGGGCTGGTGAGGCGCCGAGCGCGCTGGGACCAGGGCGGGTGCCAGCAGCACATCGCCCCGTGACCAGCCGCATCTGCGCCCGATTGCAGCCGTCGGCACAGAGGGAAGTAGGAGAAAGACAGGAGCCACGGCCCAAGCGTCCTCTGCAAGGATGTGCTGCCGTGGCTGGCGTGGGAAAGGGCAGCGGATTCTCAGCAAATGCGAAGCCTGTGCGCAAGAACTGAGTTCTGAGTTAAAAGCCAGTAAAAGTTACCTCCCGCCACCCCGTGCCCCCCAGCTGGGCTCTGTGCTGGAGCAGGGACCTTCGTGGCGATGTCCGGGGCGGCCGGGAGGCAGGATCGCTGACTGCCGGCAGCTCCCACCCACGCAGGGCTGGCGCGATGGCAGCCCTCCCGCATCACCCTTGTAAAGCGCCTGCTGCTGTCAGCAGCCAGCCCACTGAAGCCCACCTCTCTCTGCTCCCTTTCAGGTTTCGTGCCTAGCCAGCAGGTCCTTGCAAGATTTCAGCTCCGGTAAGTGCAATAGCGTTTCCTCCTCGCCGCAAGTGTGCCTGGTGCTAGAGCGTGCTGGCGGAGCGAGGGAGATGTTGACAGCTCCTGCTCGGGAGAGGTTTCCCAAAGCAGAGCCGGGTTTTGGCCGTGACGGCTGGGTTACCTTCCCCGTCACCCAGGCTCTGGAGAGGGTTGCCCCATCCCACCTCCCTTGCTGCTCCCTCCTCAGCTCTGCTCCCCACACGCTGCTCCCAGGGGGCGAAGGAGCTCAGGATCCGGCCCCCAGCACGTTCTGGCCCAGCACAAATACAGGCGTGTGTGCTGGCACGGATATTTCCCTGCCGTGTGAAAACTGGCTGAGATACATTTGTCGCTGTCTTTCTGTAATCCGCAAAGGGAAACTGTGTGGGCATCTTCGATCCTTCCCGGGTAAGCTTTGATGGATGGGAACTTAAAACTTCAATTGAGTAATTGACGTGATGATTTAAATAAAAGCAGGGATGCCTCTGCCACCGCCGCACCGGGGGTGCTCTAGGGTGGGACCGGAGGGGCTTTGGTAGGAGCAGAGGGCGAAGCGACAGGTGGGAGCGGAGCAGAACCTCCCCAGGGCTCCGATGCGGCGTGGTCGGAGCGCTTAGGAAGAAACGTGAAAGTCAGAGGTCACAGTCCTGGCCTCTCGGTGCCAGGCCAGGCAGCGCTGTCACCCGCAACCTTTCCAGCAGCGGGCTCATTTCTGCCGCCCTGGTTGCTTTCTGCTTGCACGGCAAAGTGCTCGCGGGGTGCATCAGGCCTGGCCGATTCCCTGTTCCAGTGATGAAGCTCAGTAAATAAAGGCAAAAATCCTTCGGTTTCTTTATTTTTTAAAGGAATCCACGTTCTTAATGCCGCTGCCATCTCTGAAAGCTCTGCTGCTTCAAGAAAAAAGCGCAATTCTCAAGATGAAACACCCCATGAAAGGCGATGCAGGGCATGCCGGGGCAGCAGGGATGCACGGGTCGGGCTGGCTTTGAACACACGGATGTTGCCAGGGCCAGGCTCTGGGGACACATGGCCTCACGTGGTCCTGGGGATGCATGGCCTCACGTGGTCCTGGCTGGTGCTGGCGGTTGCCCAGTGGGGCAGCCCAGGTGTCTGTGTGTGTACCAGCATCCCCGCCGATGGGGAACCGTGGGTCGGCACTGGGCAGAGCAAACCTGCGGGGAGAAGCGCGACGCCTCCCTTTGCCGTGTGCAGCGAGGCCATCACTGCTTCCTCGAGCCGGTCCCTGAATCTGCTCTGTGCCTGATGTTCTCGCACTTCCCAAGTCACCCTGGGTTTTCTAAATGTAATTTAACCCGGCAGAAATGGCCCTGCGTCTGTGCTGGGAGGAATTAGCAGGGCTGCCTCCAAAGCAGCGGGGTCATCGCATACTGCGTCATCTTCCTATCTGGCCTCTTGATGCATTTTCTTTAAAGAATACGTGTGTCAAAAAATGCATCTTCTCTGTTTGGCGCTACCCAGAGGGCCGATAATTGAGTCCCACCACACGCATTGGCACCGGCTGCACGCCCGAGGCTTTGTCACCGTGTTGCTGGCCCACGTGGCCTGGCTGAACCCCTGCTGCATCGCTTCCACAGACGGGCAAAAAGCTGCGTCTGTGCCGGGCTCCTTCCCGGCTCTGGGCTCTTCCCATGTTGCAGGCTGAGACAAGATGCTCGGGCTTGGAAGGAATTGCTTTGGTTTCCTAAATGGAGGAAACCATCGCAGGCACCTCTGTGCAACAGGTTTGGCTTTCGTCTGTATTAGCCAACAGTGGGTATGGATGCTGGAGCAAACCACAGCAAGCTGCCGCCTGTGCTTGTTCTGCCCCGCAGGGGCGCAGACCCGGCCCCTGACTAAGGCCTGGGTGGGCAGGGACGAGCTGCTCAGGGCTGTGGGGCAGCAGCGGGGACATCACAGCCCGCAGCGCCCGGCAGCAGTTGTGCCGGAGACTGGGCAGGGGGCACACAGCTGGAGACGAGTGCCGGCATGGCGTTTGCTTCTCCCACGGATGACCACGCGTGATTCTCCCTGGCTTTCCCATCTCCATCCGATTCATCCACCCGATTTCCCAGCTGCATTGTTTCCCGGTTCCCCAGGCCGCTGTCCGTGCGGGAGCAGTGCAACCCAAGCTGCTGTGCCTGCTGTGCACCTCCTGCCTTTCTCCTGCCCGGCTGGCACAGCGGCACAAGCTGTTGTGCAGTCGCTTGGTGGCCAGGGGACGGGCTGGGCACCACCCGGTAGCGCTTGGTATCTCCGTTCTCCGAGCAAAAGGCTGAGCCAGGAGCCGTGGGAGAGCTTGCAGCCCTGCATCAGCGTGCGGGTCCTCGAGAGAGCTGCGCCGTGCCGCACCAGCAGCGCTGCCGCCTCGGGCACCGCTCCAGCGCGTGCAGGAACTCCCATCAATGGGTGGTGAGCAGGCAGAGAGATTTCCCGTGTCAGGCCTGAATGACGTCAGGAAGCTAATGCGCAGCTCTGCCTTCCCAGGCGATTCCTCCCGGAGCTGGAGCCGGTGCCGGAGCAGCAGCGGAGCTGCCACGTGGCTGCTCGCAGAGCGGCGATGCTGGGCGCGGGAGCGTGTGCCTTTCTCGGGACAGTTGTGGGGTGGGGATGCACCCAGTGCAACCCCCAGCAAGAGGAGGGGGTGGAAAACGGCCTCAAAGAGGGGCAGCAAGGGGAGAAGAGGGACGCGTGGTGGCAGAGGCAGCAGAGGTAGCGTTGCCTCTTCCAGGCGCGGTAATCGGCTCGCGGCTGCTTCTCCCCAATACTCTTACTCTCCTCCTGCCGCACGGCGCTCCCCAGCTTCGGCCGGGTGTGTTAGCGGAGATAAAAGCTCCCTGCCCACGCTGAGCTCCTCTTCCCCAGCATGCGTAATCACAGCCGAATGTGGCAAGCTGTCCTCCCGGCGCTGCCCCAAGCGCGGCTCCTCGCTGCCTTTTGCCTTCGTCCCCCTGTGCTCGCCGCTCGTCCCCACCGGCTGCGCAGCCGTCACGTGCCTGTGATAAATGAGCTTCATCTGCACTGAAAATTAATCACATTGTCACGCTGGCAGGGGATGAGGCAGCTGCATGAAATGCCCGACTCTCTGGCTAATTTATCACGGTGGCCGGGCGCAGAACTGCTCTGCAGCTTCTGCCGCACGAGGACGCGCTCGGTGCCCCTGGTGCGGGTGCAGGCACCCCGGCAGGAGGTCTCCTCCTCCCTCCCACAGCCCTGCCACTGCTTTTCAGCCAGAGGAGCCTGGCAGGAGGTTGCTCGCATCCAGAAGGCGAAGGGCTGAGGCTTGCGATGACACACCTCCCCTCCCTGCTGGAGGCAGAGCCAAAACCAGGGCTGACAAAAGCTCGCTCCCTGCGCCCCGTGCTGGTGCCCGGGGCACAGGGGTGGGCACAGCCACCCCTCGGGTGGTGCCTTTTGGCTCTGTTGTTTGCTGTAGCTGATGTTTTGCCAAAGCAGCCTGTGCCCACGGAGCTGCCCGGCGTGTGGGGTGAGCAGGATGCTGGTGAGGGAAATGAATGTGAAGAAATTACCCCACGCCTTCCAAAATCATGGTGCTTGTGGATGGTGGAAGTGGGAGGTGCCTGGCTGGGCTGACGGCTCCTGTTCGCTTAATTACTGCAGCGCTGCTCATCAGAAGCAAGGCTTGCAGCGACTGCGTGCCTGCAGCAGGCGTGCACGCCTGCAACGTGCTGCCACGAACGTGTGGGACCAGGGCCAGTGTTGCTCGGCTGCTGCTCCGTGTCCCTCTGCGTGCCAGCTCCTGGTACAAGCCATCTGGGATGGGAGCGGGCATGGTGTTTGCTCCTGGCGTCACACAGGGGGACGCGCGTCTTTTGGGGCTCCAGGTCATCCATCCAAAAATCCCTGCGTGGTCATTGCCAGCTGCTCCTCTCCGTTTCAGTATGGGGTCGAGGCAGAGCCTGTCCCCTCTGCCTGCCTCCAGTGACTCCGTGTGCCACCTCCCTTGCTAGGAGAGGCAGGGCAGCGTGGCACCAGGGTCACGCTCATCCCCACGGGCATCCACACCCTCTTTTCTTAGGTCCATCCCTAGGACAGGCATGGGTTCCTCAAATGTATGCGGTGCCGCTTGTCTTGTGGCAATTAATTACTGGCTGCAGACAAGGCTTAGCTCTGGAGTGCTCGTTAACTAATTGGACGTCTTCCAGCGAGCCCCAGCGGTCCCTCTGCGACAGGGAAGTCGGCCGTTCGCTGTCTGCTCGCCCGCTGCTCTGTCCCACCGCGGTGCGTGGCAGCACCTTGGAGGAGGCGGCGGCACGGCTGGGTGCTTGCTGTGGGACACCGAATAACAGCGAGCGAGCAAAGCACCCTTCAGGAGCCTGCTTTGGTGACGGTGGAGTCCTTCAGCTGGACTCCAGCCGCTCGTGGAAACGGCTGGGAACCTGCTCTGCCCGCTGGTACCTGGGTTTCGCGATGACTCTTTTTGCAGGTGTTGTCAGATGTGGTTTTTACCTTGTGGCCCTGCCGAAATGCACAGAAACACCTGGGCTTTGTGATCTGAGGCCGTGCATTGCCCACATTTTCCTGTTGTGGGGAGAACTGGTCCCATGTTTTCAGAGGCAAGAGGCTTTTATCAATATAAATCGAGTGCTCCCAGCAGCTCGCCCATACAAAACAATGAAAAATCTTTATACTTTTCCTTGAGCTTAACTCATAAGGACATGGGCTCCCTTACGCCCACAGTAAGCTGCCTTTCAGACGAGCACAGTGTTTTGGGGAGGGAAGA
This sequence comes from Anseranas semipalmata, assembly GCA_013399115.1. NCBI lineage: Eukaryota > Metazoa > Chordata > Aves > Anseriformes > Anseranatidae > Anseranas > Anseranas semipalmata. The sequence goes on along the minus strand of VXAA01003730.1, from coordinate 263,986 downwards.
AGGTCTCTCGGGGTCTCCTGCAGACCAGCGCCTGCGGCAGCCCCATGGGGTTTTCTAGCGAACAGGCACCGGCGGCCACGAGCATCCCTGTCACAGCATCGTCCCCAGGCCTTGCTGCCTGTCACTTGCCTGTCCCTGTGCCCTTCTCTTTGCCTCCTCCCTCGCCCACGTGCTCTGGGGCGGGTTTGGGCCATGCCTGTGGCTGTGTCGCAAAGCACGCGGCGGCACACAACCGAGCGCGCAGCGCAGCTGCTGTTTGTCACAGCTCCCTCCGGATGCCGACACGTCCCCTGGTGCCCACTGTCCTGGTGCCCATCCTTATTCTCAGTCCTCAGGGCCTGTCAGGGTGCAGTGCAGCCATTGGTCAGGGCAGGGGAGGAACTACTGCTCCTGGCCCAGCCCCGCACTCAGAGCAGCCGCTGCAGCCAGGAAAGTGCTCCCAGAGGTGCCACCGCTCAGCCCGGTGCCATCCGAGATGGTGCTGGCATCGGCGCTGCTCAGCCCTGCCAAGGCTGCCGGCTTCGTCAGGCTTCCTTCTGCTATTAATATTCTTTTAAAGTCAGCGCCAAAGCCAAGGTACTTATTCCTCGGTCTCCCCATCCCTTCCTCCAGAAAGCATCCATGGAAACGTGAGCACAAACGCAAAGCTCTTCCATTTGGTGCCGTTGCAGGGGCCGGTGGCTCACGTCCCTGTGCGCGTCTGCTGGGCTGCTGAGCCCAAAGCACAGCGTGGTTTGCAAGGGGGCCGAGGTGACCGGGCAGATGGGCTGGCTCGTGCCCCGGTGTAGTGGGGATGCAGGGGGAGGCCGGGAACAGCTCAGGCGCTAGAGGGGGAACTGCAGCCCTGCGGGGACGCCCCTGCACGAAAGGGTTCAGCGGCCTGGGAAATAACCGCTCGGGCTGGCAAAGTGCGTGCTGAGAGGGTGGCGGGGAAGAGCCATGCTGGGCGGCTCCACGAGGTCCCTGTGCGGGGTTTGGCCGAGATGGCAGGCTGGCGACAGTCGTGCGCCTGGCCAAAGATGCTCGGCCACTGCTGGGGCCGGCACAGGCAGCCCTAGGGGTGCACATGCCATGCCACAGCCTTGCCGCGCTCTGCAGCGATTACTGCTGGCGTGCCCGGCCCTACACGCTCAGCATTCGGGCTTCGAGAGGTCCCGCTCCCCAGAAATTCACACGCGATGCCTCTTTGCAGCCCCGTGCAGCGGCAGCGGTGCCGCGTGGTGGCCGGCTCAGGGATGTGACGACGGGGCTGACACCTCCTAATTTGTCACCTGTCTTCTCCTGGGCGCAAATAACTGTGCCACAAATTACATCACACTTAACTGCCCGTTTTCCCCGAGCAATCAGGCGGGTATCCTAATAACATCAGCAGCTCCTGGAGGTGCTCAGGCTGACAGAACAGAAACCAGTACGACGTCCTTTGAGTGTAAACGCAGGGCTGGGCATAGCCGCTCCCCTTGGCAAACGCCAGCGTTTCTGTAACTGTGTCCAGTGGGAGGAGCACGGGGCCGGGTGCGCTGGGTAGTGAGCACTGCGGGGCAGGACAGACGGACATCCCCAGGGACAGGGACAGGCGGAGGAGGTGGGGCAGCTTCACCAGCGACGCGCTCAGGAGCCTCCGCGGCACCTCTGCCAAAGCCCCCTGCTCGTGCGAGCTCTGCCCTGCGCTTCGCTCTGCTTTCCGTTTCCCTGAGCCTTTGCACCGTCAGCCGGAGCTGGAAACGCCGGGCTGCCCCGGGGGCCGTCCTGGCGAGCTCCGCAGCCAGCTCTGGGGAGCTGGAATAACCCGATAGGGCTCTGTGGAGCCCGATTTCTAGTCCCTGTAATTAAACACCCAGCTGCTGAGATCTTTTATGTACATTCAAATTGAAACTTGGCAGGCTCCGGACTAGCAGGGAGCTGGAGTCAGTGACCAAGAAGATCTATTGCGCCCTTACAGCAAACTCCATTATACCCTGGCCAGGACGGGCAGCGACCCGAGCCGGCCAGCAACGCTTTTACGGGCGAGCTGCTGAGTGAGAAGCGTTGCTGTGTTGTTGCTGACACCCTGTGCGTGGGGAGGCTGGGGTTCCTTAGAGATGGGGTCTCTAGGGACCAGAAAGTGTCCCCAGAGCCCTCAGTAAGGCACGAAGGGGACATGCATTGGGACCAGGGAACAAGTGGAGGTGGGGGACCTTCCAGGCAGAGCTGAGCCTGAGCAGCCGCCGTACCCAGGAGATGGCTGCTCCTCTGAACCGAGACCCTGCGCTTGAGATTTGTCCATCACCATCTATAACACACCCAGAAGTAAACGTCACTTACAAAATGTATGGGAGAGATGCCTCGCTAGTCTCCTCTTTAAGGTTATAATAAAAATTAAACCACCCCAAGGGGGAACTGCAGACCGGGGTTGTAAAACAAAACCGTCCCTGTGTGTCGTGGAGCGGCACGTGTGCGCGTGCACATGCGGGCATGCAGGACCGAACGGCAGGGCAGCACAAACGGCACAGCTCACGTGGCTGTTTATCTGAGGAAAATCGTTATTTTTATATGTATATTTTTATATCATCATTTCCTGGCCGCATAAAAAAAGCAGGCAGTTACACAAGCTGGGAGCAGAGATTCCAGTATAAAACCTGGCACGTGGCTTATTTATGCAACCCGAGCTGCGGTGCATACACTGCACCTCCCCTCCAGCCCTTGGATGTGTAATTAGGCTCGTTAAGTGAGGCGGGCGAGGAGCCTTCCTCCACGCTGCCCGTGCCACCCTCCCTGGCCCGCCGGCTGCCTCTGGCAGGGCGCGTTCATCCCGCACCCTGCAAGGGGGCTCAGGGGGCTCGCCCGGGCGCCCGGCTGGGCAGGGAGCCGAGCCTGGGGAGGCTCATCAGCTCTGGCAGTGCAGCTAATGCGATTAAGGGCTTTTCTCGCCCTCCACTCAGTGCTCATTAACATTTCCCTTCTAAGGCGTTTAGGAGCATCACTGTTCATCTGGCCGCAGCTTTGGCTTTTGATAAGACACACGCGTGGGCTGGCTGCAGGGGGGGAAGCTTCCCAAAGCCCATGGGTGCTTTCCGGCCAGAGACGGGGTGGCAGAGGGAGGGGATGCGTCCAGGAGAGCCGCCGAGCCGCGTTGTGTAATGCCTCCAACCCGAACCTTCCCAGGAAGGAGGCTATTTATAGGGGGATCGAGCGCCGCGGTGAGGCAGGTGCCCTGCTTGAGGGCGGCGAGGCTGTGCCTGGTAGCCTGCGAATGGAGACCTACAAACAGCTTCTCCGCGGAGTCACAACCCCGTCCTCTGCACAGGCAGGGAGAGAAGCCACTTTTGGAAACCTCCTTCCCAGCTCTCTCGATCCAGGACCAAGAGAGGTATTTTTATTTGGTCTTGCAAGTAGGTCTTGAGACATCCCTAAGTGGGCGCTTCACAGCCTGCACGCAAATAAAACCCGCCTGTGCGCCGTGCGAACCCATCACAGCAGCAAGCCCGAGGCTTCGCTCTGCTCTCTGCCCCCTGCTCTCCTCCCTTTCCATGTCCCGTCCCAGCTCGAGCCCCCTCGGCCGGGAAGCTGGCAGCAGAGCGTGGGCACTGGTGTGTGCCATGGGCAGATCGCCTGCAGGAGATGCTCCTGGACTTGCCGTGGTTGGGCTTGGGGGGGTCTTTTCATTCTGGGGGAACACCGAGCAATAGAAAACTAAAAATAGGTTTTTTAAACAGAGCGTTTCAAGAGAAACAGCCAGCTGCCACGGAAGTGGACGTGTGGGTTGTGTCCCACCAGTCGTCCTCGTGTGCTGATGGGGCACGTGGAGGCCATCTGCAGCGCAGGGAGATGAGGGCGTGTGGCACCGCGAAAATGTGGGGCAGGGACGTGGCTGAATCAGAGCCAAGCTTTGTTGTCTTTTTCAGTCACCTGAAATGTTTCGGTCTGTGCTGAACCACAGCAGGGAAAGGCGTTTGATTTTTTTTTCTGAATATTTTAATTCTCCCACCAAGAAAAAAAAATGAATTTCCAATGGAAATTGCATTTCCTATTTGGAAACAGGTTGTTACACGGCTATCAGCACTACAGAGGGCTGCTTTTCCAGGGGCTAAGACCCGAAGATTGGCTGATTTCAATATCTGGGAAGATCCACCCTCTGGTTCTGCCTGTCCCCTGGACTGGGGCTTTTGTGGTTTTCCTTCCTCGCTCTCCAGAGCCCTGCAGAACCCAGGCTCCTGCTGCAGCCTGGCTCAGCCGAGACGAGGAGGCCTCTCATCTCTATCTGCCTGCCTATTTTCACGAAACCTCCAGGAATTTAATATCTTTGAGATTTCCAGCTGTCATTCACGTTCTGTTGAGTTTGACTGCTGAGTTGGAGGGTGATTAGGGGAGACAGACAACATGCGGAGCACGTGATTGCACAAACCTTGTTTTCTTAAGGAAACCATGGCCAGAAAGGAAAAAAAAACTTTAAAAATCCCTCTTTTGAAGGTTTTTGCCTCACTCTACCTGCAGGTAGCTATTGCCCACCCCATGACTGTGGCGCCCAGCACCGGGTGCCACCGCGGGCAGGACCGGCACACCGGGTGCTCGGCGCGGTGACGTTGGGTCGGCGTTAAAGACACGACACAAGCTTTCCGGGGGCACTGCGCGTTCTCAGGGCAGACCCATCACGTTGGAGCCATCCTCTCTAAATAAAGGAGGTTTTAATTAAAAGCACTAATTGTTAACAGTCTATTATACTGCACATTAAGGTGAGATGTTAGCAAAATAGCATAACAGCCATTAAAATACCTCTTAAAACACTGAAGTGAGTTTATTAGGTGCCTGTGGATGTTAAAGAGCTGCTGAGGATGTAAGCCGGCGTCCTGGCCTGAACTGCACTGGGGAGACGAGAGGGCTTGGTTAGAGGCAGAGGGTTTGGAGGTGATGCCCGGTGCTGCGCAGCCTGTGCGCTCCCCTTGCTGTTTGCACAGGGAACACCGGTGTCGGGGGGCGAAGGCAGGCAGGGACGTGCCATGGGAGCCACTCAGCTTGTTACTACACGGGGAGGAGGCACAGAAGGCGCTGCCTCCTCACCGTAGGCGTGTGGCCATGCCTCGTGCTGCAGGAGGAGGAGGACGGCAGCGATGGGGGCGGCTGGGCTCCGGGATGCTCGCGCGGCTGTCTGCCCGCGCCTGCTCCCGCGGCCGCTTTTCTTCCCCTTCCCCGCTCCTTTCTCTCCCCGCTGGCTGGCGGCCCAGAGCCAGGCGTTTTACGCTTTCTCTTTTTGTCTTTTTCAATGAGAATAAATCTTTTATCTGTCGGCTGCGAGGTGGTGCTGGAAACAAAGCCCTACAAACCTGGCGTTTTTTCGCAGCCGCCTCTGTCTCCCAGGCTGCCTGTTTGCAGCGTGGGCCGTGCCCGAGCCGGCACCGCCAGCCAGGGAGAGCATCACCCTGCAGGGAGCGGGGCCGGCAGGTCCGAGGGCTGCGGTGAGAGCACCAGGGAGGGGAGCACCAAGGGCAGGGAGGGAGCGGGGCCGGGGGGACCCACAAAGGGGCTTCCCTGAGCCATCGGCATCGTCCCGGAGGTGTGACAGCAGCCCAGGGGCAGCTGGCACCACCGCGGCTTTTCCCCATGAAATAAGTGACCACGGAGGAGTGGGACCACGGTGGGGGCCAGCACCAGCGGGGTTTGCCCCAGGGTACGTGCCCGGCGCCAACGAGGCCACGAGGCCGTGCTGGAGGCAGGGACCAGGGGCACAGGGGGCAGGGGACCAGCCCCCGCTGGCTCCCCGTGTGCCACCCCACAGCCCAAAGCTGCCTCCGCTCGACTTGCAGCGGGTTTGCAATAGGAGAGGGAAAGCGCACGGTCGGGAGGAGGAGGTGGTTCGGCAAGGCAAGGCAAAGCAGCTCGTTTTGCTTAATTATGACTGACTGTGACAGCCCGCATCTTTAGTTTGAAAAGTATCTGCGAGGTGCGGGCTGCTTCTCTCAAACGGGATAATTATGTTAATTAAAATGCTTTCTTTATAGCAATTCTGATTAATAAAAACAGTTCCAGTGCTCTCTTTAAACACGCTAACCTTCTGTTGTGCAGGAAAACTGGCTTTTCCCAGCGATTGATGACTTTTAAAGCGGATCAGAGCAGGACAGCCTGCCGCTCTCCCGCAGCAGCGCTTCCCACGCGGGCAGAGGAAGGAGCCGCCGCCGCGCGCCCTTCCCGAGGGGAACAGACGGCGGAGAGCGGCCGGGCCGCGGCGCGCCCGCGTGGGAGCCGCGGGTGGGAGGCGTCGGGGAGTGCGGCGAGACTGCCAGGGAATAAAAATACCGCTTATTTCTCTAATTGCTGTTTATTTCCTCAGCAAAGTATTGGGATAATTAACCGGCTCCCAGTTAAGAAGAATTGCATGGAGGGCAAAACCAGGTACTAGCGCCAAGATGGCCGGGTTAGTGCCAGGGCACGGGGCAGCGGTGTTGTCCCTCCTGCTGACCGCTCTGGTGGGACATCCCCTTGGGGACGCCAGGGCTCGGGAGGACACCATGGTTCCTCAGGTCCTCGCAGCGGCCGGAGATCTTGACCGAGGCGATGGCGTGCTTCTAGAGGTTCCAGAGGCTAGGAGCTGGCGTGGCCGTTGGCGTTGGCTGGTTGACGCTTTGTGTCTTGGTCGGCTTGCTGGTTCGTGCTGGGTTTTATTGCTTGCGTGTGTCGGCTCAGACACCCTGCGCGTGGCCGGAGCTGGGTCTGGGGAGTGGCTGAGCACCACCACCCTCCTGCGACACAGTGGCAAGTCGGGAGGGCTCAGCATCTCTGGGGGCATCCCTGAAAATACCGAAAGCTGGCGGTGCCCCAGCCACGCTGCAGCGCGCCACAGCTCTCAGCCTGTCTGCTGGGCCTTCTCTCTCTGTTCCCCGCTCACTGGCTGGTGGGACTGTCAGTCTGCCGTCGTGATCCCTGTCCGTCTGCTCTCTGCTCCCCACCAGCTCGGCTTTGCCACAGACCCGCAGCCTTTGGGGTGTCCGTGCACAGGGTGAGGGGCCCTGGCAAGCGGCTCCCACCCGGCTCCTCTGGCCCCGCATGTCTGCGCCCGCTTCCCTGCCCCGCAGGCTCGGCTCCGCTCCGCTCCTCACTGCCCCGTTTACCTCTGCTATATTTACATGTCTATTTTATGATTTCAATTTTTAATGCTTCTGCTCTTTGAAGATGCTTAATGCTTCGGAGTGGAACATTTTATTCTGAGTTCTGAGTGCCAGTTGAGGACAGACCAATAAATCAACTAATAACTGGAACCTCATTTTCTGCTCCCGTGGCTGCGAGTTAACCCTCCTCCCACTGCTCCTGTTCTCCCAGTGCTTCCCCATCTCCCCGGGCAGGATTTGGCTCCTGCTGCTGTGCTGGGCTGCGGTGCTGTGCCTGCAGCGGCCAAGCAGGAGTCAGCCGAGCAGGGGTGCTTTGAGGGTACCCCGTGCTCTGGGTGCGAGTGTTTGCATGCCACTTGTGTGTGCAAACTTGGGGTTCCCATGCTGGGCTGTGTCCTAAAGTTGGCTGCCACAAGCCAGAAGCCAGCCGGCGTCACCAGCCCTGGTCGGGAGAGGTTCGCAAGCTGCCCGAGGAGCTGGGGACGTGGCGGATGGGCCCGGACGGTCACAGGTCACCTAGCGAGACCCAGGCGGCTGCTTGGCGCTCAGGGACCCGCCTGTTCCAAGCCCTCGGCAGCTGGCTGAGCCAGGGGCTCCTGCACGAAAGTTCTGCTTCCGTGTGCCATCCATGCCTCCTTCCCTGCCGTTAGTGCCACTGCATCAAGCACAGCCCCAGCTCAGCTCTGCTCCACACAGCTGAGAATCAAGCGAAGTGTGAGCATGCCAGCCGGGGAGCGCTGCCCGCTGCCGTGCCGTGCTGTGCCAGCGGGAGCAGCCCCGCGCCAGCTCCCGGCTTTGCGATGCCACAAATCCAGCACCTCCGGTTGTGCCCGCTGGGAGCAGCATCCGGAGAAATTCCTCTTCCCTGCTGCTTGCACAGGTGCTCCTGGGCCAGCACTGGAGGAATCCTGCGCGAGCCCTCCCCGCATTTGCCCTGCTCAGCCTGGAGCACCCTGGCCTGGATCTTGGGGTTCTGGCGAGCGGGAGCAGCCAGGGCGGGTGACCCGACGGCTCAGGCTGCCCGCCCCTGTCTCATCGTTCCCAGCGAGCGCTGGGGAGCAGAGCCTGGCGCTCTGCTGCGCTCCAATTGCCCGCGTTGCGTTTATCCGTAAGCATAATGGGGTGACATGGTTGCCGTTTCCAACCCCGTACACAAATGCTTAATAACCCACAGTAATGCTTTCCTGCTCGCTCAGTGGCGCAGGCGGGAGCTGCACCGCCTCTGCCCCTGCGCCTGCCCAGACCACGCGGAGAGGAGCCCTCGGGGTGCTGCTGGGGGACCGCGCACCCCAGGGACATCACCACTGTCCCCTGCGGCCGGGAGGGCTTTGGTCTCCAGAGCTGCATCCCCAGCCAGGAGGAGCTTTGTACGCTCTGGGAATGGAGGCAGAGGGTACCAGGGATACAATTTTCCATTGGAAAATACATTTTTTATCAGCTTGCATTATCAGAACCAGCACGTAGCCATGGAGCGAGCACTCAGAGGGGGGAGCGTTGAAGCAAATCATTTTGACTTCCGTCTGTTGACAGTGTCCAGGAAATTCAAATGTATCTCTTTGATTCGACATGTTTTGACTTTTATGTTTTAATTTAATATCCAGGTTATATTTAACATGTTTTTATGGTTTGGTGTTTGAGAAATGAAATACTTTTTCCCTTACTGCAGCAAAATGCCTAAATGTTTCCCAGTGAAATGAGAGGCCTTGGCTTTTTTCAGAGTCCTGTTCTGCAGATGATTTTGATTCATTTCGTTCAGTGCAAAACAAAACTTTTAATTTAGGAGTCTCACACAGACCGGATATTGCATTTTCTGACAAATTTGTGGCTTTTCCGCTATGTGCGCTCTGCAAAGAGGCACCTGAGCCCCGGAGCAGGCTCCGAGGGGGCTGGGGAGCCGCGTGCATCCTAGCCTGGTCTTTGGAGGCGCTGCTGAGATAACGCAGAGGAAGATTTATGGCTTTGACCTTGCCACCCAAGCATGGAGATGCCCGTGGAGGACCATGTCCTGCGTGCTGGTGTGGGTGTGTGGCTGGGGGTGGCACCCGGGGCGTCCCGGAGAGTTACGGGCCACCAAAACATTTGGTCCCAGAGAGCGTGTCCGGCATCACAGAGCTGGCGTTTGCCCCTTCCTGGCGCAGCCCTGGTGGCTGGCATGCAGGTGGGGGATGGCCGCTGTCGTTTGCTCCTGGGTTCAGAGGAATGACCAACCTCTCCCCTCAGTCTGTGCTGAAGGGTGACTGAGCACGAGCAAACTCCTCGATGTTTTGTCCTGGGGGCTTGGAGCAAAAGAAGAGCGGAGCTGCAGGCAGAGCTGCCCGGGCTGCCCATTGCTCCGGGCATCGTTGCACGCACACGTGAGCACGCGTGTGTCTGGGCGTGCGTACAGGGATAAAGACACTTCTCGGGTTTGTTTTTTGTTAAATAACAAGTGACAGCCCGTGTGCTGCCAGGACCGCAGGGCTGCCTGGCAGGGGCTGCGCTCCGGGACTTCGTTCGGAAGATGCCGTCAGCGAACAGCCAAGTGCATTTGTACGGAATCAGCCACAGCGTGCACCAGCCTCCACCTCTGGCGGGGGAAGACAAACCATCTCACTGCTACATGTGTTTCAACGCCAATTAGCCAAGCCCCATTTGCGCTAGGCTCACAAGTCCATGTCCCATGACATCCAGTAATTGCATTTAAAATCTCTCATTACCCTAAATCTCCACGACGCAAAGTCGGAGTTGCTCAGGCCCAGGCTTTCGGGAGGGCGCGCGCGTGTGACAGCGCTGGGTGCAGGACGCCCGTGCTGACGGCAGGGACCCCTCCGCTCGCGCCACGACCTCGGTGACCGCCTGGGCTCTGGGGACTCGCGGCCGCAGCGGGGTCCTCGCTGGAGGGACCGCTGGAAATGCGGCACCGCCGGCGCCACCGAGCACGAGCCGCTTGCCTTCTCCTTGCCAAATACTTATTGTTCCTGCTCTGAACTTCTGCGCAGCGAGATTTGCCAAGGCTCCAGTATGAATCATTAATTAATTCTTGGAGGGTGGCGATTTTTGTTGTTGTTGTTTCGCTTTGATAATTAAAAACAGGGAGAGGGAGGCATTGTAGGTGCAGGAGAGCAGGGGTGCGGCTGGGGCCGTCTCACCCCGTCAGGACGGTGCCATGAACACCCTGCTTGTACCCTGTGGCACGGTGGCATCTAGGGTGCCAGAGGTGCCCTTTGCTGAGAGCCTTGCTTGACGCAGAAGCCCCCAGGTTGAGCGATGGTGGGGAATTGCTCGGCTGCCTTTCAAAATGTCGTTCCCTAGGGTCATTGCCCCAGTGCCTGGGGGCACCAGGAACGGGCTGCGTTTGCCGTAACGCTCAGCCCCGAGCCTCAGGGAGCTCTTGCCATTTCCACTGTCTTGCTGGTTTAATAACTTGTTCCTTATTGACATTTTTCTTCCGAACACAGGGAAAATGCCAGCACAGTAATTGCAGTACATGTAAAGCAAGGCACGGTGCTGTCTCCTTCAGATAATCTCCTTCCCCCCTTCCCGAGCTTGTAAGGCCCTGGTGGGAACAAGCAGGGCTCCGGTGGAGGCTGGGACACACCAGACCTGACCCTGTGAGGGTGCCCAGGGCTCAGGGGTGCCACCGCTCGAGGTGGTGGGACACGGGGACCTCCTCCGAGGTGACGCCAGGGCTGGGAATGACACCAGGTCTAATTGCCCCACTTACACCTAGACCCACGGCCTCCAGGAACACTGACATCTGCAGATATCTTGTGGTTTCTAATACCATCAGAAATCCCTCTTGCTCTCACGTTTACCAGCATGCAGTCGCAACCCCTTGATGTCTGCATAACAGCCTTCCATCTCTCGGTTCCCCACAAAGAGTGACAGAGCTATCACAATCTGGAGAGAGGCAAACAGAAGCAAAAACCCACTGGGATCCGGGGAAAAATCGGAGTCCTGCAGGATGTAAATCAAAAATAGAAATGCTCTTCCCTCCCCCAAGCAAGTATACGATAAACAGATAACGTAGGAAATTTATAATTTTGCAAAGCCACGTTAGCCACCTTTTCTCACGCAATAAACCAGAAAATGTTTACCGCATGAGCAGAGCAGGAGCTGTAATGTTGTAAAATGATAGTGCTGGGGAGCCATCTGCTTATTGACTGAAGTCTGGAGCACGGGATTTGTGCTACAGCACATTACATAGATGTGTGAGCATGCGTGTGTGCCAGGGACGTACGCTGAATCCACGCCGACCTTACGGTTCCTTACTCCTTCGGTCACGCCTGAACCCCGGGAGCGCGGGCACAGCGCACGTGCAAGCCGCGGGGTAGGGCTGTGCCGCGCACCGGGGCGAAGCCCACGTGGTGGAAGCAGCGCGGTGCTTTGGCAGCCTGTCCCTGCCCACGTGCACCTGCAGCCTCCCCCTCTCACCTTGGCTTTCTCCTCTGCTCCCGACGCCTTTCTCCTCCTGCCTTCACCTAGCGAGCCGCGAGCAGGGACCGGCCCCGCGCGTACCTGCGCCCGCCAGCGCTGCGGCCCCGCTGCGCAGAAACCTGTTGGCAAGCTGCAGCGCCATGAATCGGGTCTGCAGCGTTGCATACCTCTGTTTGGATGGCAGGAGTGGTGAAATAACACCCCTGGGACAGAAATGATACCAAAATTATGATATTGCCCTTTGGAATTATTTCACAGTCAATGTAGCTTTCCTGTCCTCTCGGTGATATTTTACCCAGACATTGCTCAAAGGATCACTGTCTTATATTAATCCATTTCTGTTGATGCACCGAATAAAATGCTCTATTCCCCCTAGCACTCCTGCTGTCCATTTTGTTTCCAAGCAGCAAGCTGCCACCGCTCATGGGCAGCAGCGTTTGTCTGCTGCTGTGAGTTATGATCTGATCTTGCAGAACAGGAACGGGGTACGGGTTCGCTCGCTCCTCCGTTCTCTCGCGAGCTGCTGCTGTATTATTGATAACCCAGAGCTGAGTGATTATTACATATATAAATTCATGTTAATTCCTTGTGATTGCTACTGTGATTACATTATGTGCCAGGTTGTACTTACCCTGGCAGTGCTCAGCCACTACAAGCCACGGCAGAGTTTACGTACAGGGCTGGCTTAATGAGACTGCTAAATGAGACAGGTCTGGTTTTTCCATGCGGGACTTCGGCCCAGACCCACGGAGGGATTCAGGTGCGTGCAACTGCTTGATTTCGGCTTTGGTGGCTGCTTGCTTTTGCTGGCCCCGACGTCGGTGCATTGCGACTGGTTTGAAGGCACGTCCCTGCGTCTTCGCCCAGCGCGGGGCCGCGGCTCTGCCCGGGCTGAGCCCCAGGCCCAGCAGCACACGAGGGACACCAGCTGCTTCGCTCCATGCTTATTTCCTTTGCAGCTCACAGTTCGCAGCCTTTGTATCAAGACCTTTTAAAAAGAAAAAAAAAATCTCTCTTATTATATAGGCAGCGCTTCTGAGCTGGCCAAGGCGCTGCACCAGCTGACATCCCCGGCAGCACGTGTTAGCATGGTGGGATGGATCCCGCGACATCCAGCGCCGGGCTGCGGCCACGGGCTGCAGTTCCTGCCCGCAGCAGCCACCCCCGGCATCCTCTCAGTCCTGCAGGGACACCCGCTAGCGGTGCTCCCCTGCGAACGCCTCAGTTGAAGGCCCAGGGAGCTAAGGGCTCGGGCACAGGGTTTGCACATGCTGTAGACCCAAATCCGAACTGTGTCCTCGCTTATTTTTTCCAGCCTGTTCTATTTTCTGTACAATGACAATCTTAGGGCCAGAGTTACAAAGGTACTTAGGCACCTAAAGATGCAGAGAGAAAAATTAGATGTCTGCACCCTTTTTATTTCCCCGGTAGATGCCCACCCGCATTTCCAATGTCTTCCAATATCTGGCTATTAGGGCCAGGTAAAGCTAATTGTATGAGTAATTCTGTTGACTTAGTTACTCCTGTATAAACATTGACAGAATCAGCCCCCCTGTTACTCAACAGAAAACACTTCCCAGCACAAAATACAAACAAATTGCTTTTCGTATCATAACATTTTAAAATAAAAATATCAATAAGGAGCTAAGTCAAAACTGCATTTTAGATTCAACAGATTATTCAGTAGAAAAAACGAAAACAACAAAGCTCCTCTGAGTATGATAATAGCAAACACAGACATATTGCTTTTTCAGATCACAAAATCTCAATACCCAAGATCAGTAGAAAACTAAGTAGAAAATGCTTTTTATAGGATTCAAATTCCAATTAAATTAGAGCAGATTATTCAACAAGAAAGCCTACAAAATGAAGTCTCAGTTTATGTGTTGGAAAGCAAAATGCAAATATGTTGCTTTCCGGCTCACAGGTTTTCAACCCAAAAGACAAACTTACTTTAAGTAAAAATTATTTCATTCAAATTCTGGGGGAATCGACTCAAGGAACTGATCCTCAGCTGAATTATTCAGCTTTTTTATCAACAGACTTAGTTCTTCCCTCTTTATTCTTAATTTGCCTATTCATAAATTCCACTGCTTTGTCAGTCATAAGAAATACTTTCCAGTATCTTTGACAAAGCAAAAATTAGCGGGGAAGAGAACTGGCACATAAACGCTTCACTGCAAAATCCTTCCTTGCAATGTAAGGCACTTTTCTCTTCCTGGAGCTTTAATGCCAGAAGAAATCAATGGGATCATCTCATCTAACCTTCCCGCGAGCTGCTCGCCGGCAGCTTCCACCCAGGGCCGTCCCTGCGGTGACCGCCCGGTACCGCGCTCCCCGGAGGCCGCAGGGCCCAGGGGGAAGGGGCGCCGCGGGCAGGCGGTGCCGGTGCCGGTGCCGCCGCTCAGCCCAGCGTCCCCGCCGAGGCGTGGGCGCCGCCGGGGGACCAGCAGTGCTTTTAGAGCTCTGCTTTGGGCTGCCGGGTCCCGCTGGGCAGAGCGGCGCGCGCCGGCGGACAGCTCTGCTTCTCCATTTCCTTTGCTCTCAAACAGCGCTATCTCCTTTCCAGCTCGCAGCCGCCCGGCTTTGACTCGCAGCCGTTGGATCTCATTACGTGAGCTAGTGTGGGTCGCGGGTGTTTCCAGGGGAAATACCGGTGATCATGAATCTTTCCTTTTGATCTACAAACATCAATCTCTGCTGATCTAAAGAAGACGCAAAGGTTACAGTAAGAGTTGGAGTCAGAGGGGTAGAACTAGATAAAAATCTTCGTTCTGTAATTTTATTAGGAATTGGGAAATATTTTAACAGGGGGATTAAATGTATCTTTAAATACAGAACTTAAAAAGAAGGATGGGATTTGTTCAACTGACACACCAGAGGAACCGTAGGACCTCAGAAACAATTTGTAAAACCTCGTTAAAAAGGAGATGGTTCCACGAATCCATCCCGCTTTCGCGAACGGCTCTGCGCCTTCCCTCGTTCTCCAGTCTGCAGCTGCTCGCCGCTGTGCTGCAGGTACCACGGGAACAGGGGTGGACCCGGTCCCACCTTTGGCTCGCAGGGGTGACGTGCACTGGAAGGAGAGGGCAAGGAAAGTGGTGCAGAGCCTGGGAGCAGTGGGCAGAGAAGGGGCAGCTCACGGAAGATGCCTCGTTCCCCCAGGCCGTGGCTCCGTGGTGCTTTATCAAGCGCTCAGCGCTGCCTGTGCCGGTTGCTTCTAGGTCCTGCCTTGGGCACAGCGAGGGCACGGCTCAGCCTGTGCTGTAAGGAAGGGACAAAGCACAGGGCAGGAGCTGCCTGTGCTCCGAGGAGCTGGGGAGGGAGAGGCAGAGCAGGAGGGGGATAGGAGGATGGGGACGGAGCGAGGCAAAGGACTGCTGCCTCCATCTCATTTTCCATTAGGGCGGCTTGAACAGCCCACGGCGTCCCCTCCGCACGGAGGGTAATGGGCTTTCTGCAGAGCTCTCTGCTCCACCAGGAGGGAATGAGAAAGCAATGTCAAATATATGTTTGAAATGTCAACAGAAGGGCCCTGCAAGATTGACTGCAGTCTCGTGAAATATTTAATTCTTTCTCTCCTTATGAAGAGAGACGTTAGTCTGGATGAAAGATTTATGTGGGGGGAGCGGGACGAGAGAGGAGGGCAGAGAGAGGGGGAAGAAGCGTGCAGGGAGAGGGAGGGGAGCGGCTCGCTCCCTCTCGCTGCTACCCCTAACAGGGCGCCTGTTTGATCTGCCTGCCTATTACTCATCGCTGGAAATGTTGGATGCTGCTTCATTATCTCAGCCTCGTTTATTTCTATCAGCATATTTTTCCCTTCTGCTGCCTTTATCTTCGCACAGATGTCTATCGCAAAGCGCCTGCCCACCTGCGTGCCCGCCGCTGAGCCCCAGGCAGCCGGGCAGAGCCCAGCCCCAAGCACCGGTGGTGGCACGGGGCCCCGGCGGGACGGCCGCGGGGAGCCATCTGTGCTATGGGGC
The DNA here is from genome assembly GCA_013399115.1 of Anseranas semipalmata. NCBI lineage: Eukaryota > Metazoa > Chordata > Aves > Anseriformes > Anseranatidae > Anseranas > Anseranas semipalmata. Next base: position 248,511 of record VXAA01003730.1, on the reverse strand, counting down.
AGGGGGTGCTGAGCAGGACACCGCTCTTCCAGGCCTGCAGGCTTTGTGCAGGGAGAGGTCTTGTTTCCCAGGGTGGGTACCAGTGATGCTGTGGAGCCGGGGGGACACGACTGCATCTAACCAGGCGGAGGGGGCGAGGAGGGCAAGGAAAGCACGCACGCAGAGGCATGGTGTCATCTGCTCTGTGCCCAGGGGTTCGCTGCCTGTCCGTCTGTTTGGGGTCTGCTGAGCGGGGAGCCCACAAACAGCCACCAGCTGGGGCTCCGGAGCGACCGCTTCCTCTCAGCAGCTTCCCCCGGGGCTGTGTTTAACCAGCACGGGCTGACGGCAGCGGGGAGCCTCATCCCTCCCCTGCCTCTGTACCCTGCGTCCTGCCCCGCGTCCTGCAGTCAGCTGAGGACGGTGGCGGCTGATCCCACGGATCTCGTTTATTCAGGGGAGCTGCCTTTGCTCAGGGAACCAGCTCTCTGCGAGACCAGAACCAGCCGAGGAAGCGACTCCCCACCCCTGCAGTTCTGGAGATTTTATAAAAGAGAGGAGTTCCCACCAGCAACAGGAACAGAGATGTAAAATTCAAAAGCAAGAAAAAAAAACACCAACCTTTTGATTCCGCTGAATAGGGTTCTTTAAATAATTTCAAAACATTTTGATACTTGCTTTTCATTTCTAGTTCTTTTTGCAAAACTATAAATTACCTTAGATTTATTAACCTAAAAAATTGATTTTCTTTCATTTTAAATGTGTCAAAAAGGGGACATTTTGACCCCTCCAAGTCTTTTTCCAGAATTTTTGTGAAATGGGTAATTTGTCACAATTGATCCTTTTCTGGAAGGCTTTGAATTTCAACAAACTGGTATTTACTGATGAAAACCCATGTAGCCGACAAATTCCCCAAGCAGTTCCGTTCAGCGGCTGTGCTTCCAGGCCCGCAGAGCGGGGGAAGGTGTTGGGACGCTGCAGGAGCGCCCACCTCCCGCTGGGGACACGGCGCGCGAGCGGGCGCCTCTCGGAGGGTCTGAGCACCCCGCTGCCTGCCGAGCCCGGCCCCACAGCAGACGTGGTGCTGAAGGGGGCGGCGTGGCCCCTCTGCAGCCCCCGGGCCGCCCGCGACCCGCCTCGCTGTGCAGGGCTCCCCTTGCGCCTCCCCGCTGAAAGCACACGCACCGGCATCGCTGGCGTCCGAGCTGTTACGCTCGCTGCAGCGTTAAACCTTGATAAATGCCTTTAATATTTAATTGGTCTTTAAAAAACATAAATAGGCAGGCTGTTAAATGCAACTCCTCAGGCAGAATAGGGCAAGGAATGTGTTACCCAGCGACCGGTGGCCTCTTGCAAAATGCACTTAGTGTGGTTTGAAACCTAGGGCTGGGGAAACGTTTCCTCTGTCTGCTCACGGGAGCAGGAAGCTGACGGTGCCCAGAAGCCTGCTTCTTTCCGCCCCGTGCCCGTGTCCCGCAGCCCAGTGCTTGGCTGCCATGCCCAAGTGCACGGTGATGGGGCGGTGGTCAGAGAAGCCCGGGCAGGCTCGCGCTCGCTCCCAAATGCAGATGCATTGCCTCTGCTGCACAGCCCCCCGGCACCACGCAGGTCAGTGCCTCGCGTCTTCCTCCACGTGGAGTTTATAGGTGCTGAACCGTGGGACTCCACCATCTGCAGAAAGGAGGCGCGTGCCTTCGTTACGCATCCTCTGAGGCCGCGGCGCGTGCTAACGAGATCACCAGGGGCCTCCCGCTGTGACCCCCACCAAGCGGGAGCTGCTAGTTCCAGCCATTAAAAAGCGCTCCCGAGGGCCCGGCCCTCGTGCCATCTGCAGCAGCAGGCAGGGCCGAGCGGCACCGGGGAGTGCAGGGGGCGTACAGCCAGGAGCCAAACGAGGGGGCTGAGTCCGGCGGCCGCGTCCTCTGCAGGTGACAGCAGGGGCAGTTCCTCCAGCCGCAGTGCAACAGTGCGGAGTTGCAGCTGCTCAGGATTTGGCAGGGTTTGCCTGCAGCTTCCCACCTCCGGCTGTGCCAGGGTTTCACGGGGCTTTAAGTCCAGCCCCGCATGTCCTGGCTTGAGTCGACCCTTTGGGAAGGCAATTCCCCTGCCCCAGTGAGACACCAGCAGGAGATCACGACCCAGGGCTTGGGTCTGGCTGTTGCTGAGAGCAAGTTATGGCCTATAAAGCAGATGTGTGGGTAGATAACACTTGGGAAAACTGAAACAAACCAAGGAAAAGCTCCTACTAAAACATCTTTAGAAGTTCACAGAAGGTTCAGCTGGTGTGTTGAGGGAAAATTTAGGTTTATTAGCAAGACTAGGGTTCAGCCATTCCGCGCTAACCACCGGAGCCAGCAATCCTTGCAGCAGAGGTGGGAGCGATGCAAAGAGCATCCTCCCCTGCCATCACCTGCACACTTGTCCGACTCCTTCAGCACTGCCAGCACAAGTGGTGGGTGAACTTCCACGCGTCTAGAGGCTGATTTTTCAATCAGACGAGCACTTAAGCCTCCCAGAGTTCAGGTACTTGTCTCTCCACTGCTAATCCTGCCTCTTCAGCGCGAACAAGTGGGCTGGAGATCCTGAGAGAACAAGCTTTGCTATGAAGTTGCTAGCGCAGGGGGCTCGCGGGTTGGGGGTGGCATGAAAATAGCCGCTCTTCGAGCTCGGCTCCCCGTTGTTCACCCACAGCAGTGTCTGAGCCACCAGCAGCTTCTTCTAGACATGGAGAAAGGCTGCAGGCCTGCAGCAGCAGCAGCGCCGGGGAGCTGCTGCTGAACGCCCAGGAATAATGATCCCACTGCTGCACAGCCCCGGGCACAGCAGGGCCGGGGGAGCGGAAGCGGCAGCAGCAGTAACAAGCAGAGAGCGCTCCGGCGCTGGAGAGCTTGGGGAAGGCTTGGGCTGAGCGCTGGGTGCCAGGTCTGCTGGGCTCCTTCCTGCACAGGCTGAGGGAGGGACCTGGAGCCTGTTGGAGGCAACAGGGGAAGGGAAGCAAGCAGCCGGAGCGGTTTGCACCTCAGCCTCGTGGCGTTCAATCACCTGCAGCGTGCCTCTGTGCGCAGCAGGGAGACCCTTGCGCAGGCGCAGCCTTCTGCTCCTCCTGGCTGCAGACGGAGTGGACAGGGTTGGTGTGAAAATCTGGCTCAGCCAGACCTCGCAACTGTGCCGTGCCATGCCATGCTGTGCCGTGCCATGCGGGCAGTGCTGCCTGCCACCCAGCACCAACCGGCAAAGCAGTGTTCCCCACCCGGCCCAGAAACGCTGTCCTATGGGATCTGCTACACACGCGCTTGTCCTTCTCCTCCCGTGAAGCCCCTCCGAACCTGCCCAAAGCAACACAGGAGCTACTTTTAGTCTTGCAGAAGCTGGCAGCTTCCAGCTCTCTGCCTTTTCCTTCCTCTCTCTTCGTCCACTTTTATTCGCCCTCTCCTGCAGAACCAAAACATTTTGGAGACTCTGCGCTCTGTGCTAGCCTATTATTCACAAAACCTCCTATCTCCCTGCTTCAGGATGCTGCCTGGATCCGACCAATTACCAGCTCCCTTGATGTATAACACCATAAAACCCTTAACCTCATTATAGAAAATTTCTTTTGAATGGCCTTTAAAAACCATCTCATTACACAGGAAGAACTGTAATTACCTTTAACAAGACAGAGATATTGTGCGAGCGAGTGCGTTCGGGCTGTCAAAACAGCAGCGGTGGGAGTTCATCTCCAGCCGGTTGCACCACAAGGGCAAACGCTTTGTAATTCCTTCCCCTGCCCTGCGCCGCGTCCCAGCCCTCCTCCTACCCATCTCTCCTCCCCTCTGCCCGCCTTCGGTGGGCAACCACAGCTCCTCGCTTGGCCTCCGCTTTCCAAGATAAAACCTGGCTTCCCCAGGTCTCGTCTCTCTAATGCTCTTTGTCTCTGCAAAGCTGAGATAACACACGGTCAGCGGTGCCCAAGGATCGCTGGGGTTCCTGGCCTGCGGGTTGGGCTTGGCCAGGTGGCTCCCGGTGGGAAGGAGGTGATGGTGCGGTTCCCAGGACTTGCTGTTGCACAGCCCCAGCACCCCTGGCATGATAAACCTTGCCTGAGCAAGGCCACCTGCGTTTGATGGGGAGGGCTGCATACTGGCGTGCCTCTGCTGTGCTCCAGGGAAGAAGAAAAGGGCTTCTTTGCAGGCAGGTCTACCCTTGCTCTGCTAGTTCTGGATTTGGCCTCCACTGACCTGAAGGGGCACGGGTCTGTCTCTGCCACCCCTCTGGACTCGGCGCCTTGCTGCTGTGGCGCAGCTCATCTTGGAGGGGGACTGGAGGGGTTAAGTTGTTTTCGTTACCGCATGCATGTGACTCAAAAGACGATATTTTTTCCAAACAAAAATTTTCCATCCCATCTGTCACTAATGTCAATGCACTCCTTTCCCCAGATCCAGTTTAAAAAAAAACAAAACACACTAAAATCTAACATTATTTTAGAAAATTCAGAGTACGTGTTGCCAGAGCTGTGATATTTTCCATTTCTCAGAAAGTCGCTGTTGCAGCGTTTAACCCTTGCTGCTCATCCCCAAGGGCTCCGCTCTCCTCGCCCCTGCCGGGCGGCTCTACCTCTTGGTCTCCTTTCGCTCCTGGGGGCTTTCTGGTTGCTTGTTTCTTGCTATCCTTTATTTTTGCTGCCTTTGGGGTGGTTTGCATTTTTTGTAATTGACAAAGGAGAAGCTAATTGAGTCATGTTTACCCACTTCCAGCATGTCTGCCATCAGCAGCTCTGGCCACGCTCGTCCCGGCAGTACACTTTGATGGAGAAAGCATTTGCCGTGTATTTGCCCTAGCTCTGGACATTTCCGAGCAGGTAACGAGCCAGCAGGCTGATCCTATCGCTGAGCCAGGCCCGCTGCCTCCCCGACAAGGTTCTGCCCCGCTGACAGTGGGCACGAAGCTCCGGCAGGGGCTTGGGCTCCTGAGGAGGGCGCAGCCGCGGCGACAGCGGCCATTTTGAGGGCCCCAGCAAACAGAACACGCCTGGTTAGTGCTGCTCTTCTGCTCCTCAGGGAGGAGAGGGGGAACACTAACGGCCCAGCTGCACTGCTAATTGGCCTTAATTGTCCTGAGCAGCCCCACCTGGAGCCCCCATGCCACATCCACCTGGTGTGCCAGGAGCCGTATATAAGCCCAGGCCCTGCCCCTCCCTCCTTCCCTGAGCTTTGGTGGAGGTGCGTGCATCTCCAGTCTCGTCTGCTTTCCTCCTGCCCGGGGGGATCCTGGAGCCAGTCCCTTGCTGGCCGGGGCTGTTGGCAGCCCCTGCTCTGGCTCTGACAGCTGTGTTCGGATCCGTGGGTCTGTGCCCTGTCAGGGAGGCACCCTCAGCTCCCAGCTCACCGTCCCCGAAGGAGCAGCCCGCCCTTGCCGCTCCCTGATGCGCTTCTGAAGCGTTATGGTGAGTTTTGACCCCACAGCAGAGCTCTGGAGAGGCAGTGGTTTTCCTGCTGCCCCCTGGCTAGCAGCCTGCTGTCTGAGGTGCCCAGTGTGCCTCTTTAGGGGTGGGCTTTCTCTGCACGTTGTGCACGTAACTCCTGGGCGTGTTGAGGACTGGCGTGGAGAGCCAGGCCCGGCCTATGTGCGTTGTTACCTGCTTGTGGGCCTGCTCGGGACCCTCAGCCTCACCGAGGGCATGGCTTGTGGTGCCTTCCGGGGGCTGGAGCCCATCTCTTGAGGAAGGTGCGCTCCTGGGGCGTGCACGGGGCTCTTTAGCGAGGTGGTATTGTGCTCTTGTGTTGTGAAAAGTGCCTGAGCTGGTCTGTGGTTTACCAAGGGCCTGTGAGTGCAGCAGCTGTGCTGCTTGCATGTTTGCTCCCTGCCCGGTGGCACGCTGTGCTTGTCTGCCTGGCTGCAGGCAGCTGGCAGAGCTGCGTTTCCCTTTTGCTCCCCGATGCCTTAGGGAGGCTCCAGACCCTTGCCTTGTACCCCTACTAAAGGTGGCTGGCAATTGCCTTGGGCAAGGGCCTTTGCTATCCCAGCGTGCCAGAGGCTCTAGGGATGTCCTTTGTCTTCTCCCTGCTGGCAGCACCCGAGTGGGAGCACTGGGGCTCTCTGCCACACCAGTGTGACCATTGCTGCAGTTTCTCCCTGTGGGGTAGGAGCAGAGCCCTGGCTTGCCCTCTCTTGCATTATTGCAAATTTTCCCACCAAGCCTATTGCAGGGTGCTTCCATGGGCAGGTCCCCCTCTGGAAGCAGGTGGTCTGTCTGGGAGCAGATGTGGCTGCTGGCAGGTCCCTGCCACCCCAGGGACGCTGCCCTCTGAGAGCAGCTTCGCCCAGCCTCCATCTCTGACCTTTGCGGTGCTGTGCCGCGGCACTGGCTGCCGGAGCCGTCTTCGGCTCTGTTTGCTGTCTGAGCCTGTGGGGATCAAGGAGAAATGGGCAGCCAATAAAAATACAGGGCGTTGATAAGGTCAGAGCCGTTTGGTGTGACACAATAACTCACCAAACCTCTGAGGTGCGGCGTTTCCACGTGCTGCCAGCCCCTGGTGGCGTGGCCAGGCACGGCGCGTTGGGGCCGCAGTGCATCCCTCTGCGTGGGGCTGGCAGCTCGGCCACGCGGGCTTGCGTGGCTCTCCCAGGGGTGGGTCAGAGACTTTTGGTGTGTGCTCGTGAGGTGGCGATGAACTTTGCAGGCATGCTGATCCCTCTCTTTTGCACATGGGTCGTGCCTCTGCAAGCTGTGTAATTCACCCCGCTGTGCTGTCAGCTGTGCGTTCCCTGAGAGCAGCCAGCTGAGGCTGTGTTTGGAGGAGGCTTTTCTGAGCCCCTCTGGCAGCCGAGCTACAAGGGGCAGCTGAGTGTCTCCTGCTTGCCAGTAAGGGCAAAACCTTCCTGCAGAGCTGTGCTGCTCTAGCAAACCTGCCCCTTCTGAGGGCGGGGGGAGACCTGCATCCAGAAGTTCTCAAAGTGGCTCCACTTCTCCAACAGGAGCACGTACGGGAGTGCCCCGTTCTGCTTCTGACCCTGTCTGGTTGTCCACCTGTGTCCCAGCGCATCTGTTGGCTTGTCCTCTGCCAAGCACTGCTGGCCAGCGGGGACCTCCCCTGTCCAGCCAAGGTACATTTGGTGGCCCTCGTGGTGGCAGAGCAGAGCCCAGTGATCTTGCCATATGTCTGACGATGGGAATNGGGGGTGGTGGTGGTGGTGGAAGCAGCCAGGTGTGTGCAGCAGAGGGAGAAAAAGGTCTTGTTAAAAAACACTTATTTCATCCCACCGAAGCCATCATGATAATTTACCACTGAAGGCTCCGTATCGGCCCTGTGTCACAGTGACAGTTATTGAAAATATCAAACAGCACTTCACGCAGTTCCCTTTCCTGTGGGCAAGAGGCACTTGGAAATGACAATGCACAGAGCACAGGAGTGAAAATCTGTAAGTTCTGGAAGTGAAAACAAGGGAGCCGGGGGGGAATCGTGGGTCAGCGCCAGGCGGGCAGCAGCCAGGGCCGTGCGCTGGCACCAGGCAGGTCTCGCCCTGGTCGCTTCGTTCCTCGCCTGGATGCTGGTTTATCTGCAGACTGCGTGTGCCCAGTGGCTGGGCCTTGCCCACGTTTCTGGCAGAGGAGGCCGAGTGGTTTATGTCGCTCCCTTCGGTGAAATGCAGTCGCTGGATTATCCCATGTGCTCCCGCCTGCACCCCAATCCCGTCTGCGGGCGCTGTGGATGTCTGCCCACCCTGGTGCTTTTTACAGCCCTTGGCTTTGCCGTTTCCAAGTTCTCGTGTGGTGTCCTGGGGACAGTCTTTTGTGCGGTGTGTAGTTCAGTGAATATGTAATGTGTTGTTTCAGGGCTTTATTGCTTTTGTGCGGCACTGATGTGATGGTATTCAGAGAGCTCTGGCACTCCTATTAGCAGCTGGAGTGGAGCAAAGGAAGGATGTTCTTCCTCTCCGAGCCCATCATCTTCCCCTCCTGATGCTCTCAGCCATGATATAGTGGTCTAAAGGAGACAACTTGTCTCTATTAGCACTCAGTGCAAAACAGTCAATTGGATCGTTAGAAGCAACTATGGATTGGCCTTGTTTTCAAAAGGGATGTAAAATATTTGGCCAGAGCCCCATTGGAGCATTGTCAGCTATTGGGAAGCCTTCTGCTAGGCAACTTGGCTTCCCTGTTTCTAGAGCCCCTACCAGAACCATGCTCTGAGGTTTGTGGCAATCTCAGTGTGGATGTGCGGGCACTTGTGAGGGCTTCAGCAGTGTAGCAGGTGTCCCTGGCACCCTGTCCTGGCCACGTGTCACCGCCCCTGGTGCAGGGGAGGAGAAGGGACCGTGTGGCTGTAGGAGGAGCGCCTTACCTCGGTTGATGCAGGGTGACACAGGTGTTGGGGAACCTTCGGGGGCAGCCCCTCAGGAACTTATGGGGTGGGCAGGCTCTTGCCTTAGCTGTGTGTTGGCTGGGGTTGGAAACGTTTCCCTCCTTGGGATTTCCCTGATTCGGGGTAGGACTTAACTCAGGTTCCTATAGCTGGACTGGAGTCAGCTTCCTCCAGGCCGTTCCTGGGCAGGGCTGTTACCTGGGGGGCAGTGCCTGCTCCCCACCGAGCCCCTTGGCCCCGTCCCACAGCGCTGCAGGTGCCTGGGCTGACATCTGCACGGGTGCTCCCAGCGGGTTGGGTCGCTGTTTCTCTGGGGCGGCTCTTCAGCACCTTGTAGGATTGGGCCCCTCGCACCCAATGATTGTAACATCTAATTTTAGCATAATGACACTCATTCAATCTGCAGTTGCCAGAAAGTGTGAGTGACACAGATTAATATTACACAGAAAAAGTCGAGCTTCTGGTGCGAGATCAATAGATCATAACTGGGTGACATTTGCAAATACATCTTATTAGCAGTTCATATTTTGGCACTTTCCACGTATTCCCATGACCCCCCCTCCCTGCCATCCCGGGGAGCTGCTGCGCATGTGGCTGCTGATGGCCTCAGGAGTTCTGTGGGATCGTGTCGGCCCCGTGGATACTGCCTTGTGGCTTTTATCCTGTGGAGAAGCGATGAGAAGAGGTAAAGGAGCTGTTGGTCAGCGCGGTGCAGAAAGATCCCGGCAGTGATGGCCAGGGCTTTTCCCGGGCTGGCTCAGGGGCCAGGTCCTGGTGAGCACCTTGCTGTTGGCATCGTGGTGCTGCCGTGATGGGTCGGAACAGAAAGGCGAGACTGGGAGAGGCTGCGGTCCTGCCCTAGAGGAGGAGGGAGGCTCATTGGAAAGGCTGCGCAGGGCACGCCTGCACCGTTTGGTAGATGAGCAGAGGCTTTGTGCTTTAGGGCATAAACCAGCACCTCGTAGCAGTGCTGATGAGGACAGGTAACGCGAGACCCTGGCAGTGACCCTTCTCAGCCCCAGGGTCGGGATCTCTGCACAAAGGCCCTTGTTTGACAGCTCAGGTGACTTTCTCGAGGACGAGGCCAAGGTAAAGGCCAAGTCTCCTTCTGACTCTGGACAGGGGTCTCCCGTAATCCCCGTGCTCATCCTCTGCTCCCACGTGCGGTGGCTGGTGCCGGGTTGGTTTGTGTGAGCCGGGCTCTTTGGCGATGAGTTCGGAGCTGAGCCTTGCAGCCAGCTGCAATCCTGTCTCTTCAGGGCACTCGCATGCATGCACGCTGCGCTCCTCACGCGTCTTGCTCTGCTTTCCCCTCGGTGGCTGGAAGCTGATCTCCTCCACAGCCCTCACCCATCAGAGCAGACTGGAGCCGCTCTCGGCTCCTCCTTCCCTGTGGAGGAGTTGCCTGGATCAGGGGTTTGGGCTGCGGCGGTGGGATGATCCCTCTTTCGCTAAGCCTGGATGAAAAAGGTGGTGTGCAGCTTTTCTGCATCAGCGGAGTGTGCTGGAGAAGATGCACTTTCCTCTGGTCCCCAGAGTCGCTGGGAGCTTCGCTGAGCGTTGCTCAAATGGAAGATGCTTATGTACACTTCTGTAAGCAATGAAGTGACTCGGGTTGCCCACTCAGTCTTCTCCTTCCACAGATTGTTCCCAGCGTCCCTCCGGATGTGTCTGAAGCATCCTAAATAAGACCTGTGCACACTGTGCTCCGAGGTGGAGGCTGTACCGAGCTGCTCAGAAAAAATAGGCCACTGCTTTTCTCACGCAGGCAGGCATTTAAAGAGCCTGTGCAGGAGGAGTGTGGGCATGTGGCGAAATGAGAAGCGAGGAGCCGTCCCCTCCTTTGGCAACTCACCTGCCTTGCATGAAATGGGGACTCTGGGAAGCCAGGCTGCGGGCTGGCTGCCTTTCTGTAGCTCGGTGGCACTGGCTTGGCACAGCGCTCCTGTCATGCAGCAGGAATCACTAGGGAGAAGCGGTTTCCTTTTGGCATTACCTGTCTGGGTAGGATTCCCAAAACTGCTTGGGTTTTACCTCTGCACCCAGGAAAGTCGATGGCAAACCTGGCTTGCCTGAAATGGGATTAGGTGATGGACCTCGCAGGAATGCCTGCCTCGCTCCCCTGATGGTGTCTCCAGCCAGATGCCCCGGCAGAGCATCTATCTTTGTCTTCCAACCTGAGATGCTGTCTTTCCATTAATTAAATGAGGAATATCATCTCTTTATATTTCTGTCAGCTGATTTCAAATTAAAAAGGGACCTATAGGATCAAAAAGAACCTTATCCTCCCTTTGGGGATTGCCTTACTTCTTATTTAAGTTTTTTTTTGCGGACTGATAATTCCATCTGAAGGTCTCCTGCGGTACTGCGGTAACCCTTGGATGCTATTCAAGTGCATCCTGGCCCCCGGCGTGTGCTCATTGCCTCCTAATTGCTCTAAATAAGTTGGGAATGATGAAATTAAAGTGCCATTGATATCAGGCAGCCCTGGCACACTGCAGTTACAGGCATGCGAGGGAAGCGGACAGATGGGGAGATGTTAGGATAATAGGTATTAAATGTGGATGTTACCCTGTTTGGGATCCCCAGCTAGGCACAGTTCAACTTCTCGGCTCAGCAAGTCTGGCAGCCTCCACTCTGGCACCTCTGCTGAGCCTTTGGCATAGCTCGGTTACGTGCGGGACAAAATCGTTCCCGAGTGACCTCTTGGTTCCCCAGGGGTCCCTGGATGCTGTGCTCTCCGGGGCCAAAGGTGTGTGAAATAACCCTGAAGCCATGAACCCCCCAGTCTGTAAATCCTCGGTCACTGCTCCCTGGGGCGGTGTGGTCAGGCTGACCCGAGGAGGTGCGTGCTGCTGGGGCTGCGCTGCTTCATTAAACAGGCAGGACTTAAGTTCCTCCTGTAATTTCTTCCTAAATGCTGATGTGGTCTTTAACACATCTGTGCCCACACATGAGGCTGCTGTCTTGCTGGAAGTGTAGCTTTCATGCAGCTCGTAGTTTCCTTGAAGATGGATGGCAGGTACAGCGCAGCGGTTTTCTTTCCAGGAAAATGCCGATCATTTTAATCACTTGCCTAAGGTTTGGGCCAAGTCCAGCCACCTGGATTTGGATAATAACTCTCCCGATGCTTCTTGAGCTTGTCTTGCGAAGCATCGCTGTTACCAGCACACTTGAGATGGACGGGAGGCACGCTGATGTGGCAGCCAGCTGGCCTGCAGGACGGGTGGCTGGTTGCAAGTGATGGAAAGTTACGTTTGTTCGGTCTGAGCCAACTCTGTGCCTGTAACTGGCCTCGGCTGTGGTTTCCCCATGGCTCACAGGACGCGTGCCCTGTGACATGCTCACCCAGGGGCTGTGGCACACACTTGGGTTGAGACAGCAGGATCCTTTGCCCCAGGCAGCTCTCCAGGCTCGGGGCTGGTCTTTCAGAAGAGTTCAAGACCTCTGAATTCCACCCGTTGCACATTTAAAGGCCAAAGGAGAGATGATCCGTGCCCCAGTGGCCTGACCTGCTATGTAACAAAAGCCAGAAATCGTCCTCTGCTGGCTGCTTTGTCAGTGCAAGAGCTCCGGGGGGCCGAGCACGGGGCTCCCGGAGCCATTTGTTCCCAGCCCAGCGCCTGGAGCAGCCCTTCACCGCATCTGGCCGGGCTCAAGATCCCCTCTCGGCACGCCCTGCTGCCTTCCTGTTGGCTGGAGCAGAGTCGATCCCTTTTGACTCCTCTCACGTGCGTGTCGGCTCATCCGTGCCCTGGCCTCGTCTTCCTCTGCTTCCCGTTCGCCTCTGCCGCTCCCAGGGGGTGCCCGCCTCCTGCCTTGTGTCCCTCCGAACACGGCACATCTCAGACCCTGTCTGGAGCCGAGCGGGTTGTTGCCGGTGCCCAGGGATGTCCTGGCCCGGCCCTGCAGGGCGGGAGGTGAAAGGCAGGGCTCGCTTCCCACCTCGTTCCCTCCCGGCTGAGATTCCACGGAGCATTTCACCCCAAGGTGAAGTCGCTCTCTGCAGCCACCTTTAGCAGCTGCTCCTCTGCATTGTGGGTTGTAAATGTCCCCTTAATTTAGTGCCTGCGGTGCACTAAAGCAGCAACCTTAGCACAGCCTCTGCATAATAACCCAAGAGGCTCTGGAGCCTTTGCTCTGGCGCGTGGCTGCTCCCTTTGACTGCCGTAGCCTCAGCGGCTGACATCGCCCTTAGCCCTGGTCCCTGCTGCATGCCGTGGCCTGGTCCCTTCCTGGAGGTGCCCCTGCCACCTTCACTGGGAATGGCAGCGGGATCCTGCCCCAGGGCCAGAGGTGCAGCAGGGCTCCCCGTGCTGCTGCTGGTCCGGCCCCATCCTGTCCAAGCAGGTACTGTCCCATAGGTGCTGGGCTGGTCACTGCAGCGCTGTGCTCCTGGCTCATGGCAGGTCTCTGCCGCGATGCTGGGCCTCCCCCCAGCTATCTTCTGAAGGATAATTCCCTGTTAAACACAGAGATTTAGCCTAGCCCAGGCAGGCAGGTCAGTGCGGGCAGTGGTGCGCTTGCTTCCCCAACATTTCATTTCTTCTGGCTAAACTTGCCAGCAAAAGGTGTTTTTCTCCTTCACAGAAGAGAATAACAGCTCTGACCTTGAGGAGAGAAATGATGAGGGTTCAGAGTTTTCTTTCCCTTTTTGTTGCTATTTTTCATGCAAAATACTCAAGTTGAGAGGGATTTTTGCTTAAACAATTTATGCCCAGTGGATAGATTTATTTCATTCAGCTGCCAACCACAAGAAAGCCCTGTTATTCCCTGTGGTGTGGCGTTTTTTTCAATACTCATAAATACCCCGTGCTAAATCTGGGTTTGTTCTGTGCAGACAGGAGGGAGCAGTGCTCCTGCCCCGTTGCCCGTGCTGGATGTGCCTCTTTTGCTGGCGCTGCCCAGTCCCAGGTGCCCCGAGCGGAGCTTGGCACCTCCTGAACCTCCCTCAGCTTGCCCACGGTCTCCCCGAGGAGCCTTTCCTGAAGCTCTGGGAGCTGCCTGCCCACGCCTGATCCCGCTCTGCTCCCTATTTCTGCCTCTCGGGGGTAAAGGCTGTGTAAAAATGGCTTTTTTTAATGTCCTTGGCACCGAGAGATGCTTCGGAGGCAGCTCGGCCAAGTCCCACCTGGCTGCTCTCTCCCACACCTCCGCCCCCAGGCAGCGCCCCGCTGGCCTGGCTTTTAGCAGGAGCTGGGCAAACAGCGCGCTTCCAGGCTGGCGGGTTCAGCGTTGTTCGTCAAGGGAGGGGGGAAATGTGAAGGTGCAATCTGGGACCTGGACAATTGATTTTAAAGTACGTATCAGAAATGCAAAGCGAGTCTTTAGGCTTGTCAGCAGTGCGTGGAGCTGGGGTTAAGGAAAGGAGATTCTTGAATTGAAAAGTGGGCTTAGAGGGAGACGTTTTCTTTTAAACATGTCAAAGCTGGCCATTTTTAATGCTGATGATGGATTATTTAATATTCTTTTCTGGAGCAGCGTTCCGTGCGATGGGGTGCGTTTGCCAGGCTGGGCATCGCTGCGGCTGCAGGGCTCGTTGGGCATGGGAGTGCCAGAGCTGGTACGGCATCGTCTTCCCAGCACCCTTTGTGCCGCTGGTGCCTGCCTCAGTTTCCCTTTCCCTGCCCACTCCCCACACAGCTCACGAGGGAGGTCTGGGGAGCCTTGTCCCATCCCTGCCAGGGTGTGTTAGCGCAGGAGGCTTCAGATTGGAGCGTGCCTGCCCCTTACCCCCCACGGCTCCCCCAGCCCTGCTGCCACAGAGCCCTATAGCGGGGGCTGGCAGGAGCCCCTCTTCGTGCCCGGGGGCTCCGCAGGACGGTTTTTCTCTCTGGGCAGGTAAATCCGTCTCCGTGTTGCCGGAGCAGTAGCAATGGCTGAGCATCGTCATGCGGTTTGATACTGTTGCGATGCTTAGTCTAAGCTCCATCTAATCCTCTTTCATCTAGCAATTGGGCTAGTGATCTCGCAAGAAGAGGTTTTCTGACACCAGCCTCGGTATCTTGTGGCATGCGCTCGTGCTGGAAGGGTAACGCTGCCTCTGGTATCTCAGTGCTGCTGCCCCTGAACTGAGCCAGAGGCAAGAAGGGAAAGAAAATGAGCCAGAATCTCTAACCTGAGCTCTGGATGTGACTTCTGGATCTCGGGCTTAGGTGTCAGCTCTTGTTTTGGTGAGATTTTACAGCATATGATTTCCTTGGTCTCTTGTGGAACATAAAGCACGTTTTTATAGCCATGACTTTGGGATGGATTAAAGGTTTGGGTTTTTTTCAGAACATCCTCTGAATCTGATTTTTTTTTTTTTTTTTTTTTTTTGCTCCTCTGTTCCATGCTGCTGGTGCACCCCGGGATTCCTGCAGCTCTCGGGGGAGCATTGGGAGTCACCGCACTTGGCAAGGAAGTGCAGGGCTTTGGGTCAGCCCTGCGGGCGGGCTGTGGGCCGTGCTGCTGGGCCCATTTGCCCTTCAAGAACCGCAGCATGACCAGGAGCATCTCCCCACCACGCCGCGTTCCCAGCTGATGTTTCTTCCCAGGAGTTTGGTTACCCCAGGGGCCAGGAGCTGCAGGGCTCTGTCAGCGCTACGGTCACCCTGTTTTGCCCAACACCCCTCCTATGCCCAAACTGGATGTTTCTCCCTGCAGCACCTCCTCACGCTCTCCCTCCCCTCCTGTCTTGCAGGGCTGAGCGAGGCGCCCCGCTGCTCCGCGCTGGGTCCCATGAGCCAGGCAGGACCGCCTTGCCCTTCCCGCCCGGGGCCGCGGCACCCCTGTCTCGCTGCGCTGCACAGGAAGCCCCTCCAGCGCCCGAAACGAAGCCGCAGAGGTCTGCTGCCACGGTAGGTCCCTGGGCTTCCCTCCCCTGCGCTGCTCCCTGCAGAGGGACACGCTGCAGGGTTCGCTTTCCTGCATGTGCATGTGTCCGCCTGCTGCAGCATGCAGAGCGAGGGGCTCGCATGAAGGCCTGCAAAAAAAAAAAAAGCTTTGAGTGAAGACTTCATGCACCGGATAATTCGGGTTTCAGTCAACAGAAACTGCTCACGAATTCAGGTTGTATTTAGCAAGTGGTTTTGGCTGGAGAAAAAAAGTGAAACACTGAAAAGTTTCATTTTGACATTTTCAAAATGAAACCTTTCAGCCATCTGTTTCGAGATGACATTTCATTTTGAAAATTTTCTAGTTTTTTTTTCCAGTGTGGGGGGGAAGCCACCTACAAACAAAATGAAAGCTTCATTTCAGACCAAACAATGTTTCATTCAGCCCCAGATTATTACTGGGGTTTTAAAATTTGGCCAAGGAAAACATAAATTATTTCAGTCAACCTGAATTACTTCTCTGTTTTGGCCACCAAAACAAAGCAAACAAAATAACAAAATACCCTGGTTTCCCAGCCCAAACCCTTAGAGTATGTTGCTGCTGGGGCTGAAAGCTGGAGGAATGGGTTTTGCATCGGGGTTTCTGGACGGGCGGGCAGCGCAGGGGAGCCCGAGCAGCCCGGCAGGCAGGAGGGCGAAGCCTTGCCCTGCAGAAGGGAGCGGGGAGGTGGTGGCTGCAAAGCCGGCGAGGTTGTTTGCTCTGCGTGCGCGGGCGTCTGCTCCGTGAGGCACATACTACGCACTGACTTTTTTGTGAGTGAGAGCGCGAGCTTGGGAAGAGCCTGTGGTGGCGGAACATGTTGTACCACTGACTTAGGGAAGGCAGGAGAGACTTTGCAGGAGCTAAATTTAGCTCTGGCGGAAAGCTCACGCCTGCGAGGAGAGCACGTCGTGCTGAGCCCGCCCAGGAGCAGGCATCTTCCTGCCTGTGGGACGCGGCCCCGGGGCTGCGGTGGCCCCATGGCGGTCCCGGGGCAGCTGCAGGCGCCCGAGCCCTGCCTGGTGCTGGCCCCACTGGGTCCCTGCGGGGCTGCAGCCAGGAGGGTGGCTGGTGCTGGTGTGCAGCCAAAGCACGGAGGGGAGGATGTAGCTCGGGGGTCAAACACATCAGCTTGGTTTGGAGGCAGCAAAGCCACGGCAGTGAGGGAGAAACCCCATCTCCAGCAGCACCCCGGCTCGCAGAAGAGCCACAGCTGGGCACCGTGAGGGCCACAGGCTGCTGGTGCGAGGCAGAGGGAGCAAGACCTCACCCATGGAGCTGCAGAGGGAGCCTGTGTGGGCTCCTCTCGGCCCATTGACGACAAGGGGGAGGTGATCTGGCTGTACTTGCCAAACCCCATCACTGGTAGTGCCTGGGTAGCCCTTAGAATCATAGGGTCGCTTAGATTGGAAAAGACCTCTAAGATCATCAAGTCCAACTGATAACCTGGCACTGCCAAGTCTGCCAGTAAACCGTGTCCCTAAGCACCACATCTACATGTCTTCTGAATACCTCCAGGGATGGCGACTCAACTACTTCCCTGGGCAGCCTGTTCGAATGCCTCACAACCCTTTCAGTGGAGAAATTTTTCCTAATATCCAACCTAAACCTCCCCTGGCACAACTCGAGGCCATGTCCTCTTGCCCTAGCACTTGGTTGGGAGAAGAGACGGATCCCCACCTTGTTACAATGCCCTTTGAGGTTGTTGTAGAGAGCGATAAGGTCTGTCCTGAGCCGTCTTTTCTCCAGGCTAAACAACCCAGTTCCCTCAGTTGCTCCTCGTAAGACTTGTTCTCTAGAAACCATGCTCTCTTCTCAGCTGAAAGCTGAGGCTACCTAATTAGAGAAGGAGGCTGCCCTTTTCATTTCCCACACCCTCTCCGCCCCCGGCTTATCCCAAATGTGACCCTACCAGTCACGTTGCAGAAGCGCTGGAAGGGGGATTGCTGTGCTCGGTGGGGGCTGCCGAACTCCTCCCCAGCGTGGGGCTGTGCGTGGGGCTGTGCCGTCCCCACGCTGACTCGTGCTGTCCTGAGGAAGGAGGAGGGAAGAGCTGGATCAGAGTGGGAGAGACCCAGAAGCGTGCCATAAACAAAACCTGTGCCGCAGCAGGGATGCGTTTTCCACCCATGTCCTAGGAGGAGCGTGCTGCTGGCACGTCCCCGGCTCCTGGCAGCCCGGGCACGCGGGAAGGCTTAAAATACAGAGAGCGGGCAGGTGTCTTGGTACGTGGTGGGACAGCAGGTGCTTCACATCCGCTCCTGCGTGCTCCCCGGCGTCTTGTCAGCGCTAGCTCCCGGCTGGAGCGTTGCCGGCTTGCTGCCTTTGTCACCGAGGCAGAAATGGGCCGGTCAGAGCTACGTGGGATCGGAAGGGCTCGAGGGTTGTTGCGGATCTGAAATCGGTGCCTGCCCTGCTCTTGCTGGGAGCCAGCTGTGCCGGGGCCACGTGCCATCTCGCAGGTGGCCTCGAACCCAGGGCCTGGCGTTGGCGGGCTGGGGAGGTGGTCGGGGGTGCAGGAGCAAGGACCAGCCTGCAGGATGTGGGGCAGACCCACGGAGATGGGGCTGTGGGGCCGCCACGGGTCCGAGCAGGAGGCAGGATGGGGCTGATCCCGCAGGGATCCCTGCAGGATGGGGAGGGTGTGAGGGCCTTTCCCTGAGCCCCTGAAGCCTGCTGGATCGCTTACCTCTGGTCTCGCATTTATTGTTCCCATCTTCCCTTCTCTTTCTCTCTTCTTTTTCCCCCCTTCATCTTTATCAGGAGCTAATGAAACAGGCAGGGAGAAACCCAATTCGTACAGTAATTAAATTTACTTAGTGGGTATTCAGCTGGAGTAATGAGAAGTTTAATTCAATGATTAGTTTTTTCTTTCATTAATTAAAAATGGAACAACGGTGCAGTTACAGTGGGCTGCATTGATCCTCCTTGTGGAAAGCTGCTGATGGAGGAGGAAGAGGAAGGAAGACTTTTTTCTTTTTTTTTCCCCCCATCCTTCCTTGAAAGCGCTGCCTGGATGCTCTCCCCACATACAAATGCTCTTGTTGTCCCCCTCCCAGCTGACTCCTTTTTGCCCAGGTGTCCCCAGATCCCCCTGGGGGCTCACTGAGGGCTGTGGTGGAGGAGGGCAGCCGAGGAGCCCCGCTCCCCACGCAGGAAGGGCCCCATGCCCCCTCCCCATCTGGCCCCAGAAGCAGCCTTGCAGCTGAAGAGGGGGCTGGAAATACTGGCTGTGGGTGGCAGATTGCAAAGCAGGACCCAGCCCACGGGAAGTTTGGGGTGGGAGAGTTGTTTTCCTTCCTAGCTAAACAGATTTTGAGCTATTTAAATACATTAAATTCATAAACATGTTTTTAGGGTTTTTTAAACAAGGGATGTGTGATAGCAAAAAAAAAAAAAATTTAATCAAGATGTTTCCCAGTTCTCAATGCTTTCTCCAGGCTCTTAAACAATATTAGGATCTCTGTCCTTTGAAGTGCGGTTGGGCAGGTTACATTCCCCTAAAGCAGAGCCACAGTTTTGCTCCTGTGGTTTTTGTTTGTTTGTTTTTTTGTTGCATTGAAGGTTTATTTTGGTAGCTTTTGGGATCGCTAGGATCTGCTATATGGCAGTTCATAAGGAAGTGTAGTCAACATGGATAAAAACCAGCCTGGGTCCGAGCTGCCTGCCCTGGGGAGGCTCAGCGGGGCCGGTGCAAGCCCTGCTGGCTGGTGAGCGCTGTCCGGCCCCGCAGACAGCTACAGCGCTGGTTTACATCAGGGTTTTTAGGAGGGCTTTTGCACGCGTGTGGCTCTTGAGAGAGCACTGTGAATGATTCCCAAGTGCTCTGGCCCAAATCTGTCCCGGTAGCTGTCAGCAGATCAATGCTCTCCTAAGTACAGGTCTGCTCTATTTCCATGGCAAAATGGCTTCTATTAAGCAGTTCATTTGGGTTCTTTCAGAAGCAGGTCCACTAAATTTTGGTAGTTGTGTGTTTCTGTCCTTTGCAGCCTGATTTATAGCTCTTAAATATCAGCTCAGGTGACGATTAAGCTCAGCTGAGCTCTCTTTTGGGAGGGAGAGGGGAAAAGTATTCACAGCTTTTTAATTTCTCTCCCACTTGCCTCTATTGAATGCCAGGTTTAAAGCCCTAATTGCGGTATCATTTCCCCCACAGTGCATGAGCGGAAAGCAGAGGAGCGGCCAAAGCCCAGCACGCGCCTGGCATCTGATCCCCCAGCATCCTGCCTGCAGCTGACCTGGGTAGGTGGCACACGAGCTCGGTTGCTGTTGTATCGTGGAGCGTATGATGCTTACATGCCTTGGTCGTGCTGAGTCCGGTTCTGGACTGGTTTCTGTTGCCACAAGCGCAGTAGCAATGCCTTCACTCCCCCATGGTCCAGGGCTGCCACCCAGCCCTCCTGGGGCGTAAGGCAGCGCAGCCTGCAGCCGGAGCCCTGGGGCAGGCCCTGCCCGCGTGTCTGCAGCAGGTGGGTGACACATCTGTCATGCCTGCACGGGAGGGGATTGTACCCGGGGGAAGGAAGGTACCCAACGTGTCTCGAATGTTCGGGCAGTGCTTTGCAAATGGCACTGTTGAGAAAGGAGAGTCTTTGTCACTCGGCTGTACAGCCCTGCTTAGTCAGGTGGCTTTGCTCCAGCTCGGATTGCTTGGTGAGGGGCAAATGCCTGCAGGGAGCAAACCGGCACGGATGGCCACGTGCTGCAGCCTGGGGGATGCTGGCCAGAAATAGCTCCATCCTCCAGGAGAGGGCAAGCGAGAGGGCCCGCGGAAGGCAGTGTTTTCCGAGATGTCTCTATTACTGTCACCCGGTGCCGCGCGTTCGCCGCCGACTCAGCCTCCTTGCAGCTCTCTCGCCGGGACAGTCAAAAGAGACAGGAGCAGGTTGCGGCTTGTACTGTACATACCAATGCTCAGCTGAAATCTGTGAGCTGTCAGTTTGATGCGAGCACCGCGTGAGACTGCAAACATCAGAGCTGACTGGGCTGAGGCAATTTCCCAGGATGTCAGTCCTCAGGAGGGAACAAAGGGATCTCGGTGAAGAGCAGAATTCGGTTTCCTAATGAAACAAACAAGGGGAAAATTAGGATGATTCAAGCATCTTTTATACACCAGAGCTGGGGGGAATTGTTCAAATTGGGTGTTGTCCGTGCTGGAATGAGATGGCGGGGTGTGCTGTGATCTCTGTCCCGTAGGTGCCACCGGCAGGGACATGTCTGCTTGTGGCAGAGCACGGGGGTCACCTGGGGCTGCCCAGGAGGCAGTGTCCTGCACCCATGTCAGGTGTGGAGAAAAGGGGGCCAAAACAGCGAGGCAGAACTGGCTTTCGTACTCACACACACACACACACATCGATATGTAATTTCCCTTTACATCATGTTCTTTGCTCAAAGCAAAGAGCAGGCTGCACAGGATCAGCCTGATGCATGCAAAAAGGGACCTGTGTCCTCCTCTTGCCTCACGTTCTTGTGTAAGAGGGGCCAGCGGGGAGGTGTTTCTGGCTTTGAAGAGTATTTCCAGCTTCTCGTTGCTGTCGCCGTTTTACAGTAGGGCTGAGTGATGTGTGAGCACGAGAGCAGACCCCAAAACGCCTGATGGGTACAAGAGAGCAGGCGGGCAATGGCAGTGGGGTTTATCCTGTACTTAGAGAGGAGGCAGAGGGAGGGGAGCCTGTGAGGGTCGAGCACTTGCCTCCCGGGGAAAGCAGGCGGTGCCTGCCGTCGGGCTGCAGAACAGGAGCACCCCGGGGTGCTGGGGCGCAGTCCCCGCCGTGCCGGTGCCGACAGAGCGGGTGAAGGTGCCGTGGAAATGGCACTTTTATGCCAAAACACCTTCTCAGCAGCAAGCCCTGGAGCACGTTTATTCGTGGCGGTCTTCTATCGAAACAAAATGCTGTCAGGAAACGGTCGTGCTGCTTGAAGACCTCCCTGGAAAAAGCACCGAGAGCCATTGGGGTTGGGCTGCAATTCGGAGGGCTTCTTCCAGAGCGCCATTTGCAAGAGTTGAAGATTTTTACTAAGAATAGTATTTGGAAAAACGGGTGTTTGTGGTTTTGCTTGATGCTTTTTCTTCTAAGAAAAGAAAAAAACATTTTCTTCCTTGGAAATTTGGGATGACGGAGGGTGGCGAGGTCTGTTTCTCAGCCTGATCTCTGCTGTCTGGCGCAAGAGCAGGGCAACCGGGCACCCCACGGCAGCGGTCACGCCTGCCCCAGCTGCCTCGGGGTCAGAGCCCAGCACGGAGCAGGGCCCCCCCCGGAGCTGGGGGGCTCTCAGGCCTCGAGGCACATGGGCCCTCTCCCCAAGGAGACTCTGCCCGTGGGGCCGGGTGATGTGCTCAGGGGTTTTAATTCAGCTCTGAGGCAGGGCTGAACCCGAGTGGATTTTTAATGCATGAATTTTATTGTTTAAATTGAAGGGATCTTTGAACCTGTGTGGTTTCAGAGGGATGCTTCTCTTCCTCTCGGAACGCATGTGCTGTAAATGCTTCAAAAAAATCCTCTCCTTTCCGCTGTTGCTGGTTCTCATGATACAGGAACAAGCTTGCAGTAGCTCGGGTTTTCTGTTAAGCCACTGTGTCACAGGAGCGTCTCAGATTTTCATTTTTTTAAAGCAAATTTCCAGCATCAGGGTTATGGGCAAAGCCTGTAAATGTGAGCATGGGCGCCCCAGGCTCCCCATCTCCTGCTGCAGTGCGCCTGAAACCCCTTGTGAGGGCGGTCAGGGGAGGGGGATGCTGGGGACATGGGGTGCAGGAGGTGCTGGCGGGAGGAAAGGGGCGGTGTGGGGAGCGGGACGGAGCCGGGGTTCGCTCGTGTCTCCGCTGCTCAGTTCTCATCCGCTCGCAGACGCGCTTTGGCCTCGACTCTCAGGGCTGGTGGGCACGGCTGGTACGGGCAGTGCGCGGGCACCCTCAGGGCCCGGGTGCAACTGGCTGCCCCTGCCTTGGCGAGCCGTCCCCGGGCCAGGCAGCTCTGTTCCTTCGCCAGCAGGGCCAGGAGGGCCCCTGCCTGAATTTGTCCTGCCTTACCTCATTCCCACCTGGCTCTCTGAATTAAACCAGCTTTCTCTCCAAGAGTCTTGCTCGAGGGCCGACACAGCCATTAACATTTTTGTTGTTTAATTTTTTTTGTTAGCACGTTAGCATTTTGCACCATTAATATTAATTTTTGCAAATAAGCCGGGGAGGGAGCCAGGCTGCGCCGCCTGGCGCAAGGCTGGGTGCCGCTGCCACGGTCCAGCAGCTGCGGGGAGCTTTGCGGTGTCGGGATTTCCCGCGGGGAGCCTGGTGCTCGGCGGATGTCTGTGAGCCCCGGCAGGGCCCCACGTGGGGCTGGAGGCTGGGCGCCGCCTTAGCGAGGCTGGAAGGCACTCGAGGCTTGCCAGCAGACGGCTCTTGCCACCTCGGGGTGGGAGATGGGATCGTGGCCCCGCACCGCGGGTGTCACATTAGTGTTAAGCACGGGGAAGAAGCCAGAGCGAGCGGGAGCTGGGTGCGCGTGGCAGTTTGTTTCGTTGGGTTTATGCTCCGATACTTTCCGCTTAATTACACCCTGACAAGCACAAAAGGGGGGTGGAGGGGAAGGGTTTTAAAAAAGCTTTTAAAAAAAAAAAATTATCTCCCATGAAATATTCAGGACAGGCTGGCTTCTTAAAAACTGGCATAATGATTCCTGCAAGGCTTTTTCCAATTCTCCTGGTTCCACTGTGTTTGGAGAGAGGCAGCAGAAGCCTCCTCGTTAGCACGGGGAGCAGCCGGGCTGGCTTGCTGCTCCAGGGGAGGCTCCCGCTGCATTCAGGTGTTTGGAGATGGGCGACTTGGGGGCTGTGGGCTGGTTTGTTCCCGACCATGTTTACCGGTGATGGCCTGGGACCTTGGAAGGGAAACGGGCGTTTTTAGTGACGTGTTGGGGTGCATGGGGAAGGCGAAAAACGCCCCTCGTGCTCTGGGTGTGCCAGGATGCGCTCCGGGGCGCGTCCCACCCCGATCTCGCCGCTCCTTCCCTGCCGCGTCCTTCTGCAGCCCTGGGGAGGGGGCGGTGGGAGCGGGGCCGCCGCGGGAAGTGCTCTCCTGCCGCTGCAAGGCGGGATCCAAAATTAGCATCCCATTCACCCGCTCGCTGCTGTTAGCTCCACGAGGCTAATAGGGCTTAAAAAAAAAAAGTCTCTTGTCACTGAAATCAGCAGCTCTGACTCAGAATACGCAGGGGGGGGGCAGACTTGCTGAATAAGGCAACCCTGCTGCTGGGAGGGCTCGCCTGGCAGCACCCGCGCTGTGGGGCTTGCCCCAGGCCAGCCCGGGGCTTGGGGACAGAGCTGGGACGGGGCCCCCTGTTCCCATCCCCATGGCTGAATGCTGGGAGAGGAGGGTGAAGCGTGAGCATCGCAGCCAGCCGAAGCGAGGAGCGTTCCCTGTGCCGTGTGCCATGTTCCACAATTAATCACGTCCACCCACGTTGCACCTTCCCCCTCCCCTAAATCCTCCCTCGCCTGGTGCTGGAGTGGGGAATGGAGGCAGCTCCGGTTTTATGAATTAATCAGAGACAATGCCTGCTTCTGAGAGCTGCTGATTTACAGAGCCCTTTGCAGGCGTGTGTGCAGTGTGATTTCTTAGTGGAGCGTGGCTCTGGACGAGCCTGCCAAGAGGAGCTGTTCCAGCTCCCGGCCACATCCTGGGGAGACGGGCTGAGTGGTCTTTTCATCTACAAATAAAACAAACAGGAACAAAGAAGGCAATAATATTGACTTTCATCATTGATATTCCCATTTATCTCGGTAATAATTAGTAATTCTAGTGCTGTGAGGGTATAGCTCATAATCTCGCCATTTCAGGGGAGCTTGTTAATGTCATCTCCAAGAACAGCCAGCCATGAAGTGCTGGGCGAGCGGGCGGAGGCTGGAAGAGGAGCAGAGTGGCACGTGGGCACCGCAGGGAGCGATGGGCTGCGTTGCTGGGGAGGGTGGCAGAAGTGCTCCTGGGCCCGGGCAGGATCGATCCCGCCATGCGGGGCCGAGGTGGGAGTTGCAGCACCTTCCCTGTGGCATGACGCGGGTCCAAGCCGTGACAGCGGCCCTGCCTTTGTCACCGGCACGCCAGGCGTGGTGGGAAACCAGGGCGCGAGTACTTGCGTCTGTCCCCGTCCGCCCCCAGGGTGCCTGTGCCATTCATGCACAGCGTTCCTGCAGCATCCTCGGCGCTTGTTATTGCTGCTGCCTCATTAGTCATTCCCTGGCCTCCTTTAAAAACCCCTCCTGGTGCTGGCTGCAGGTGCCTTGTTGTGTCAGGGCCCTTTACTCCTTTGGGATGAAATGCTGGGGAATTGAGACACCAAGGTTCCCGTGCTGCTGCTGCTGGCTCTCCTACATCACCGCGAAAGCTTTGGCACCCGACTGCTCCGCGCATCATCCCGGAGCGGTCTGGAGGTCCATTTCCTGCATCTATTTTTTATCGTCCCATTAAGCGTGCGTCCTGACCCCGCCTGTGAGGGATGGTTTCCGGCACGCAGCGTCCCAAGCATTATCGATTCCACAGGAACCGCTGTCACAGCAGCCGCAGGGACCGGCGAGCAGCGAATGCAAATGCAGGGCAGTGTTTTTATTAGGATTTAAATGAGTTTAAGGCTGGTTAGAATTACAATGCGATTTGAGCCAGGAGGGGCTTATAAAACCGGTACGAGTTCATATATTATACAGTAAACAGGCCAAAGCCCATGACTCCGGCTGAGCACCTTCCTCAGCGAGGTGGGGAGCGGAGCAGGCGGCTGCCAGGGCTCAGCCCGGTCCCCTCGTCACGTAGCTGCCTGGGGGAACGGGGCCGCTGGGGGTGCGAGGAGGGCGGAAGGGCTCGGCCGGGCAGGGTGCCAGAGCCCGCTGGCAAACGCGAGCCCACCGCGGGTTCCTGCGCCCGCTCCCCCAGCCGGGCCAGGAAGGCAAGGGAAGCTCGGGCTATCGGCTCGGGGTATTCGTGCCTCGCTTCAGCGTTACGCTTCCAAGCTCTGAAGGATCTAGGTGAACATTTGAATGAGAAACACATGGGTGTATTGAAAGCCTAGACAAAATGCCTTTTGTGCTTCCCTGCATGTTTATTTGCGTAAGAGAGTGTTTTGCTGGAGAAACACGGGAAGGAGCTCGAGGGAGAGGCAGTGAAGGCGGGGGTGAGAGCGATGGGAACTTGCAGTACAATTTCAGGACACTTAAGAGCCTCTTATCGTCAGTGCCGAGACAGCGACATCAGAAGCAGCTCAGGCAATTGTCTGAGACAAATTGCTTCATTTGATGTGCTTGTTGGTATCGCACTGGTTAAGTCTCTGGGTTGTGTGTACCCGAGGCACGAGAGAGATACAGAAATACGCACGTGTGCATCTATACCCGCCTCTATCCGTACCATAAGGTACCTCCCGTAAGTGACCTTGCAGGCGTGAATAATGTCACCAGCCACACCGCGCTCGGCGTGGCCGGGTGCTCGCTCTGCAGGAGCGCAGGCCCTTTGCTCGCAAGGAACGTGCTGCTGAGCAAAGCCGCTGTCCCCGCAGAGGGAAAATTGTCGCTGGTGCCCATGGGAGAGGTGAGGGTGGAGATGAGACAGCAGCCCTGCTGTTTCAGCCTGTTCGGAGCAGAGATGGCAAGCCAGGGACACGCCTGACAAAAGGTCCGCTGGTGGCATTTGGGTGGCAGTGGGGAAGAAGAAGAATGCTCCCCGTGCATCCGAAACGGCGCAGTGCCCTGCTCCGGGCAGCCCTGCTGTGCCAGGAGGGCAGCGGGGTGGTGGCGGCTGGGAGGGGACGCGTGTCACACCCAGCAGCCCAGATCAAAGGGACCTCAGCTGGCGACATCCACCAGAAAGCCTTTAATGCCTAGCCCTGGAGCGGGGAGATTTACTCCGGGGACTCATTTCCTTTCCTGATCATAAAAAACTGTGTCAACTTGACATTCAGGAAACTGTATTTAATACCTTTTTAGTCATTTAACAGTTTAGCTAATTGCAATGCTTTTTTGTTGTTTTTGTGTACTTTTTTTGATTCATTCTGACTTTGTTGTCATACATTCTTTGTTCTTTAAAGTCGGTTCATTATGGGTGTTTGTTACCTGCTCTGCAGGAGCGTGGGGGAAGGCGGAGGGGTGCCCTGGCTGCACCCACGTGCCACCGCTTCTGGGAGCTCTGGTGACGCCGGCCGGGCTCAGCAGGCCGGGACAAGATGTTCCAGGGGCTGCTGCCGCTTGTTCTTGCGGCGGTGGCGGCTGTTGGTGACAAAAGCGCATCTTCAGCGGCACTGGAAGTTTGCGGAGCTGCCTCTGGTTTGCTGAATTGGTCGTTTGGGGCAGGAAAATGGAAACAGCAGAAAATGTCGCAGGGTTTCACTCGGCTATTTTCTCTATGATGTAATTGTCACTTTCCTTTAGAAAGAAGATTTTGGCTGGAAAGTTCCTTGACTTTTATCTTAAAGAAATGGGCAAGCCCTTATAAATATCCAGACTTAAAGTGGAATGTTATTGCACTTCTCTACCTTTTAGATTCACTGGCACTTAACAGAAGACGCTTTCTTCAGTTAAGCTAATTCTTACTGAATTGTCAAAAACATGGAAAAAATAATTGCAATAATAATAATGACGATACCAGTAATGTGCTTTTACCACAGCTAATTGTGCTCCTTCCTTCCTCCTGCTCTGCGCCTCAGCTGCCTGCTCTTCACTTAACCTTGCCCCGGGCACGGCGGGTCCCCACGCAGCCCCCGCCCGGCCCCGTTACGTGCTGGGTGACCGAGTCCCGCCGGGGCTGAGCCAGGTGGGTGAGCGTGGGTTTGAGCGGAGCAGCTCCTCAGCTTGCCTGCTTCTTCCCCTAGCAGCTTGGGGCTGGGTAGCCCCATGGCATCCATCCTGCCGAGCTTCGGGCGCTGGCCTGCCCAGCACCGGCTCCAAACCACGCTTCTTGGGCTGTGCAGCATGCTCTGAGTGCAGCTTGTTCTCGGGACCAGGTGCCACCCGCGGCCACGGCCAGAAGCAGCTTGCAGCCTCCCTTTCCCCTGCCCAGTGCCATCCAGGCTCGCTCTGCGCGCATGAGCCCCAGCAAGGAGTGGAGCTGGGGAAAGATGTCAAGAGCTGTTACAGCATGTGAGCAAGCTGAGATAAAGGGATCCATTTTCATTCTCCTGCCTGTCTGCTTCAGTCAAAATACAACGCCACAGCTAGCAACGTTGTGTGTCATTCCAGACCACAGCCAGCTAATGCACGGGCTGCTGCGGTAGGCGCTCCATCTCTCCGGACCGCAGCTGTCCTGAGCCTCTACCGCAGCCGCTGGGGCTGCTCCACCCCAGCCCCGGCGCCCGCAGCGCGCCCCGCCGTGAATCACGTCTCCTGCTGGGCTGGAGCTCCCTGGGGGCTCTGCAGCTCCCCGTTGCAAACCGCAGCCCTGCCCGGCTCATCTGGGAGCGGGAGGCGCAGCTCTGCCATGCCTCTGCCCTCCTCGTGTGCTCCCTGTGTACCCCCGCTGCAGGCAGCTCCCACGTCTGCCAGCCCCTGTTCATCCCGCATCCCCAAAATAGGGCCGTGCTTGGGCGAGGGGACTGGGCAAGGAGGAGGGGGAGCAGCCCTGCTCGGCAGGCACGGGTCCCAGAGCCGCACCCCAACTGTTGCTGGTCCCTGGTTGGCAGACAGCTGTGTATATGGGGTGCCCTCAAGGTGGCTGGCGCCCGCTGTCTTCCTCTCCATTATTTAGAGGCTGCGAAGAGCAGCTCTGGTCGCAGGCATGTTGCGGGGCCGCTGGGGCTGGCTGCGCAGCTGGGAACGGTGCGGACCCCGGGGCAGTGCCCGGGGCGGCGGGGCTTTGCGTGCCGTAGCCAGGGCAGGGTGAGGGCGACTGTTTTCTGCACAAGGCGTTGTATTTTTGGTCTGTACCTGCGAATGGCACGCTACCGGGAGTGCTGCTCCGTGAGCAGGGCATGGAGGCAGGACCATGAAACCTCACCGCACCAAGCAGTTTTCGTCAGAGGTTTCCATGCCTTTCCTTTCCCCTCTCTGTTCTTTTTCGTGTTTCTCCTCAGCTAAAAAGACATGGAAACCGGTCTCCTGAGTTTTGATCATAAGCTTGCCACCACCCCTCGCCTCTCATTGGCGCACGTGGAGCAGCTGATGGGGCTGTGGGGATGCAGCAGAGCTGGAAAACTCTTTCCAGCGCCGGCGAGGCCGAGGCCAGCAGCCATCTCCCAACCCATCCCCCAAATGTCACTTGCTTTTAAATGCACTGGTAGTTTAAAATAAGAATAACCTGCTCCAGGGCTTCTTAAACCGTGGAATTAAATATGGTTCTGGTCTCTAGGCAGAGTCTGACTCTTCAATTCTAAATCTGCTCAGCCAAGCGAAATATTGCAGGGGGGAAAGAAATCAATATTTCTCAGGCCGAGCACGGAGAGGAAGCCGTACGTGTGTGGCTGCAGGCGTGCAAGCGCAGATGCGCACACGCGAGCACAGGGCTGGGGTGGGAGCGTGCGAGCGGCACGTGAGCCAGCGGGGTGGGCAGGAGGAGAGGTGCTTGCGATGCGCGAGGGCCCCGGCTGTGGGAGAAGCATGGGTGCGTGTCTGGGGGCACGGCTGGGTGTCCCTCCATGGGGTTCCCAGCACCGTCCCGTATTTCAGGTGAGAAAACAGCTTTCTCGGTTTCACAACATGTCATTCCTTGGCCGGTGAGAGGCTGGGGGTTGTGCCAGCCCCGGCGCACTCTGGCTACCCTGCTTTCTGGCACCTCGTATGTGGAGCAGCGTGCCCTGGGGCTGGGGAATGGCCCCCGGTTCAGGGCAAGGTGAAGCTGATTTTGCCAGCTCTACGTTCTCTGGGTGGTTTCTGCCCGTCCCCTCTCCCCTCCATCACTGTCCTGCAGAGTCCCGACGTTCTCCCTCCTCTGTCCTCCGCGGTGGGAGGAGGGAGCTGCGTGGCCGCCTCGGGTTCGGGAACAAAGATCTCCATCTGCAGCGGAGAGGGGAAGGACAAATGTTATTGACCTGCTCTGGCATCCGACCAAACCACGGACACTCACTCCTCCCCAAAAGCCTCTCTGATAGCTTAATTTCTTAATTGCTGTCTGTGATCAGGATGTCAGCTCTGGCTCTCCTCCAAGATGTGTCACTTCCAGCAGCCTGGGGCTCTCTCCCACCTTGCTTGGACGCTGCTTTCAGCTCACCTGCTCCAACGGCTGGGAATCTCTCGTCTCCGTGCAGGCCAGCTCTGCTGCCCGGGCGGCATCACCGCACATACTGAGGGTGCTCAGGACATTGAGGGCCGGGGCCCCAGCTCCGAAGGTGTGCTGTGCCTTGGCCAGCGAGCCAAGGGATGGAGCCAGGCCGTGTGCCCGCAGGTCCCACGGGCACCTGGAGGAGATGAGCTCCTTGGGTGACTGTGCTGGGCACGGGCCGGAGAGCAGGCACGGCGGAGTGCCCAGAGGTAAGGCCAGGGAGGGATCCGCAGGGAAGCAGAGCTGCCCTCTGCGGGGTCTGGCACTGGGCCGATGGAAATTCCTGGCTGCTCCGGCCCTCCTGAGACAAGGCGGGGCCGTGCCCACCTGCAGCGGGAGCTTACGAGCGGCCGCGCAGCCGGGCTCTATATCTCAATAAGCAGCGCTCTGAGGCAGACCTGAAAATAAATGTTTGAAGAGGAAACAGTACTCTGTCTTCTATTGTCTCTCTTCCTTTCCCCTCTCTATTTCTCTGCCCCTTCTCCTGTCTTTTACGTTTGACTGAACATGAGAGTTCATTGTTAAGGAGGTTTTGTTTTGTTGTGTTTTCCCTTCCTCTACTCTCCCGGTGAGGAACCTACAGGAGCTGCACTATTAACGGCTCAGACCTGTGCAGCAGCAAGGGCTGTCTCCGTGCCAAGCTTGTCCGTGTCCAGGTTTTCTCCTCTGTTGCCTAGTTTGTTTGCCATGGTAAAACGCGACTCAACAGCCATGTCTTCTGCAGGGAGCGGAGGTATGTTGGGATCAAACCGCCTGTGAAAAGCCTGCAAGTGTGGTTCAGCCAAACTCTGCAGTCATTTTCCTCGTTCTTAGTAGTCTAGGCTTCCCGCAGGGTGAAGCGAGCAGGTCGGCAGTGCCATGAATGATATTGCTCCTGGTCCCTGGGGGCCTTCATAGGAAAGGTTAGACCCGGCCAGGAGGAGGGTTCACCCCAGACCTTGGAAGCGGGGTGAAAGGCTCTGGCAAGCTGACGTACTGCTGGGGGATCTCCCGGCCCCCCGGCTGGTGGGTGGCCTGGGACGTGCGAGCAGAGGTGGCTGGGAACGGATCCTCTCGCCTGGCTGGCCTGCGAGAGTGCCGAGAGCGGGGCTGCTGAGGCTCATGGAGCAGAGCAGGGGGAGCAAGGTGGGCTAACTCTGCCATCGGGCTCGGGGCCGCTTTCGGAGGAGGCCAAGGGACGTGGAAGCACAGAAGGAACAGAAGGTACCTGAAGTCCAAAGGGGAGACTGTGCCTGCCAGAGGCATGTGCCTTACCCAGGCTTCTGTTTGTATGATCCCCCTGTGCGGCTGAGGATCCGTGGGCTGGGAAGGGAGCACTGGCATCATCTAGAGCCCTTCTCTGAGCGTGAAAGGGAAGCGTTAGGAGAAATGGAGTGTAAAAGGAGGGATGAAGAGCGATAGTGAGAAGGGAGTGGGGAAGAGAGAGGAAGGGAAAGCCTCCAGAGAAGAAATGGGACTGAAAAACGCAGAGGAGTTTAAGGATGTTGGAGACATCACGGGTAAGAGAGGGAGTCCAGCGAAGACATAACTTTGGGAGAAGTCGTCTCAGCCCGGCTGCAAATATTTGCTAGGCTTCTCCGCTATCTTTAGCAGCCTCCGTGCCCTTTGGAGAGTTTTCCACGCAGATGGCGGAGGAGCGGCGTGCCAAATGGTGGATGCCGTGCTGCGTCGGAAGGGGTGCCCGGTGTTCGGGGAGGGAAGTTTAATGTCGTCCTCGCCCTTTCAGCGGCAAAGCCAAGCAGTTCGCTGTGCTGCCCAGCGGATGGGGCTGCCAGATGGCTAAATATTTGCTTGTAAATTAGCAGTGGGAAACATGAGATGTAAAGCCCTAAATTGAAGAAGCACAGGGCCTGGATTAGCCTTTTCCTCCTGCGGAGGCTGGTCTCTGCAGAGCAGGGCTGCGTAGGTCCATTGCTGGGGCAGCACAAGGAGGTCTCAAAGCAAACGAGCGTGGGCACCACGCTGCCATCTCTCCCCTGCCCATTGGCACAGTCACGGGCCATTACTAAAGCGTGCCCAGCCTCTGGCTGTGTTTGCTTTAAACCAATATGCAGAGAAACACAGCTTTTCTCTCTAGGAAAAAAATGCGTCTTGTGCTGCATCTGTGCAGCATCTCACTGAATGGGACATGACTGTAATGAAATTTCCAGGCACTAATGCAATATAAGTACTCCTAATTTGCGTGCGTGCATGTGTGGGGATAGGCAGCGCGATGATCCCGCGTTGCATGGCCCGGAGCAGCATCGTGCGGCCTGCCCTTCCCGAGCACAGGACGGCCTCGGGGCTCGCATGGGGCATCTGCGGCACAGTGGGGAAGGAGAGCCTGGAACAGCCCGAAAGGCAGGGGGGACCACCGCGACATTCAGAGTCCCATTGAGCTACCACACAAGGTTATTTCATAACGATCCCCTCCGCGTCCTGCCCTGGAGCCTGCTTCCCTTGGGACGCCCTCTTCCCTTGTCCGCTCTCTCCGTGCCCGCGGCAGGTCGGCTCCTGCCCCTGTCCCGGTCCTTGCCGGCATCTCGCAGGGCCGCCCCGCGCCAGCCCTCCACTTGCGGCACGGAGGAGATGAGCAGAGCTGCGAGCTCCCCGCGCCGCGAGGCCGTCCGTGCGCCTTGCGTTTCATGGCGACTAGGAGCGTCGTCTGCCCTCCCACACCATCCCCTACCGTATTTATAGATCGCAGCAGCATTATCCATGTGGATGCAGATTGTGCTTGACGGTTTTCTATAAATACAAATGCTCTGTAATTATCGTTAGAACTATTTAGCCCAATTCAAAGGTAGATTAAATAATGAATGTGTGTGTGATATGCCTGTCGACATCAACAAATGGAAAGAGACATCTCTGGATGCGTATCTGGAGGTTTCCCCGGTGAAGAAGCTGGGGGAGGAGAGCCGGGAGGGAGCCGAGCAGGCACGGTGCTCGAA
The DNA here is from genome assembly GCA_013399115.1 of Anseranas semipalmata. Classification (NCBI taxonomy): domain Eukaryota; kingdom Metazoa; phylum Chordata; class Aves; order Anseriformes; family Anseranatidae; genus Anseranas; species Anseranas semipalmata. The sequence goes on along the minus strand of VXAA01003730.1, from coordinate 216,184 downwards.
AAGCCTCTTCCCTGCGGGGCCGGGCTCCCCGTGGGGTCTCGGGCTGGACAGACAGGTGGCCCAGGGGACGCCATGCCGAGGGGTGGGCAGGGAGGACGGGCACATGCGGGAGCCACTTGGTATTCGCGGCTGTCCGTCACCGCACGTCTCCCCCTGCTGCTCTCACTGAGCCTGGGGAGCACCGGGAGGTAATTTCAGGCTAGGTCGCAATCAGAAGCGTGGGATGAGGCTCCCCCAAGCCTCTCAGCCCCTTGCTCGGCATGGCAATTGATTTTCTGCGAGGCTCTGCGTGGCCCAGCATCTTTCCCTCCCCGCTGGTCTCTCCGTGAGCCGCTGCACGGCAGAGCCCTGCTGGGGACTGGGTGTCCTCCCGCCTGCGGTGGCATTGGCATTTCAAGGAGGGGACATAGGTGTGTCAACCCCTAAATGCAAACGGTGTTTGCAAAGCCAGTGGCAGGAAGGGGTAATTCCACCGTGCTTTTACTGCAGCAACCTCTGCTGAACATCCCTCCATGCCCCCTCTCCCTCCTTCGCCCTCTGCCCGGGCGCCGTGGAGCCCTGCCGCTGCTCTCGCCCTGCCCTGGCTCCACGCCGCATCGCAGCTGCTTCCCCGCCCCGGGGACGGTAACGTTGGGACCAGCGAGGGTAGCGGGGCTGGGAGGAAGGGCTCCATCACAGTAACTAATAACTGTGCGCTGACAAATTGAATTATACCTTTTCCAGTTGCCTGCACTATTGATCAGAGAAAAGGTTTGTGTTTTTGTTAGGCTTTTTTTTTTTCTTCTTCCTTTTAAGTTACAGTTGCAATGTCCTGGGGGCTTATAATGAACTAAATAAGGTCAGGTTAGCAGAAGAATCAAATATGCTCTGGCAGCAGAAGCGTGGGCTTTTCCTGGTGACTCTGAGCGGAGAGGAAAGCAGCAGTGGGAGCAGCAGCGGCTCGTACCACGCGGTGCCCCGGTGCCGGGCCGTGCCCGGGGCTGGCATTGCCGAGCTCAGCCGCATGGGACCCAGCAGGCAGCTGATAAAGGACGGGTGACACAGGGCGGAACCAGACCAAGCCGTGCGCGCAGCGCTGCCTGGAAATGGGGTGTCCCAGGTGGGCTGCAGGGCAGAGATGGGAGCAGGAGGCGAGCCCCGCTCTGCTCGAAGCGCCCCGCTGGCGCACTTGCCCTGCAGCTCCCTGTGCGGCCCCGGCCTGGGGAGGACGGTGGTGGTTGGTTCTTCACTCCGGTGCTGCTGAGGACTCAGTTAAAGCCGTGTTGGGGGAAGCGGGGATAAATTACCCAGATGTAAAGGACCCCCTGCTTGTACGGGCAGCCTTTCTCCTCCCTCCCTGCCCTGCTTGAGAGTCCGGCCACATCGGGTCCCGGATTAACATTCCCAGCACAGAGTCACTCCATCACCATTTCTATTAAACTCATTTGCTATCTAAAGGAATTCATTTTCCACTTTGTTTGCCCATGATAAAAAAAAAAAAAGAAGCCCTCCGAGCTGAGGCCCGGTGGCTGAAGCGGGGCAGTGACCGAGCAGGGAGCTGGGCAGCAGCGTCCCCTGGCTCCATTGGCGAGGCGGGATGTGCTCCTGCCAGCCACGCAGCAAAACGCCCCTGCCCCAGCGTGCCTCCGTCGTGCCGCTGGCACAGGGGCTGGTGCTCGCTTCCCCAGGCAGGCGGCACTGCTTCGCCCCAGGTTCAGGCTTTGCAACATGAAACCGTCCCCTTTTCACTGGGGACATCCCTGCATTTCAGAAAGCTCGCCCCCACCCAAAAATGAGGTTTCCTTGGGATCCAGGGAAGCTGGAGACAAGCTGGGTTCTCTCTGCCTGCCGCCCCGGCTCCCCGTGTGTCATGTCCTTCAGTCACTTGCTTTGCACCAGGCTCGGGAGCTGCGTTCCTGCCCCTGCCCGGGGCTCCGAGCTGCGCACGTGCTTGGGTGCACGAGGGAGGGGAAAACGGGCAGAGAAGCGCGTGTGCACACGCGTGCGTGTGAGCACACCTGCACGTGCGCATTCCCCTGGGGACCGCGGGGCTCCTACTGGCAGCCCCCCCGTTTACCCCCGAGCCTCCCAGCACGGGCACCTCCTGTCGGAATAAAGGAGCGAGACGCTCCACAGCCCTCCGCGCCGCCGCTTTCAAGGTCGGCGGCTGCTGGCAATTGATCTACAGCCTCGCTGTAAATCTTGTGCTGAGGGGAGCCTTCCCCGCTGGCTCTCGACAGCAGCATCCATCCTGCCTGGCTCGGCCAGCCCAGCTGCCGGCGAGGGGAGCTTTAATCACTGCCTGCTTCTGCCGGGCAGCATTTGGGAACACGAGCAGCCCAGCTGCCTGCTGGCACTGCCCTCTCCCGGGTACCCTGCGCTGCTCGCGGACACATCTGCGGTTCCTGCATGGGGCAGGAGAGCCACCAGTGTGGGGCCTGGGTGCAGCTGCTGGTGCTGAGGGGTTCACGCTATGGGGCTGGGGTCACCTGCATGGCCTGGGGTGCCCCACGGGGACCTGGTGTTTAGGATCACCTCTCAGCACATGGGAAATCTGGCTCTGGGGCAGGTGGAGTTGGCGTCCGCCCTCCCAGTGAGCTGTGTCATGGGCGAAAAGGAGCTGGGGGCAGAAGAGGGGCAGTGGCAGCAGCCACCGGCCATGGGGCACAAGTGCACTTGGGGACATCGGTGTCCCCCAAGGCTGGAGCACAGAAAGGCACCGGACTGAGGAAAGCCCCTGAGGCCGCCCCGCCTGAAGCGAGCTGGATGCGGGTGCTGTGCCTGGCCCCGCGGGGACAGGAGGGGCAGGGAGAGCCGGGCACGGCTTCCTGGGTGTTCGAACCGGGCGAGCGTGGCACTGGGCCACCCTGCTCGGCCAGTGGCCCCCCGGCCGTAATTCCTCTGCCTGATCAAATGCTGTGGCTGGGGGGATCGGGTCTCTTGTCGTCAGCACGCAAACGTGCAAGGATATAAGACGTGTAGTTGGCAAATTGAATTGCAGCCCCTGCAAAATGGCAGCTCCTTGTAAATGCAAAATATTTTTCTTCGCAATAATCATTTGCGACTCAACAACAGCGCTGTGAGCGGTCACGGTGGCTTTCAGCCCCTGTCTGCGCTGACTTCAGACCCTTACCCGTGCCGTGCCTGCCCCGGTGTCGAGCGTGGGTGGCAGGAGAAGGGCGCTTGCAGCCCCTGCAGAGCGCAGCGGGCAGCCCGGTGCCGCGGGCGACTGCCCTTGGGAGGTGTCCCAGGGGCACCCCAGGGGACGGCAGCGGCCGAGGGGGGCTTGAGCCTGTGCTCCAGCAACTCTCTGCTCTCCCAGCCCCATCCCAAGGGATCCGTGCTACCTTCCACCAAACCGCCCGCCCCGGCCCCCTGCTTCGCTCCGTTCCTACAGAGCAAATCCCGCTCCTTTGGAGAGAATCCAGTTTCCCTCCCACAAATCCTTTTCGGAGTGGCTGAGCTAACGGAGAACAGAAGCAATCAAGGCAGTTTAACCCCCCTGCTACCTGTGACTCTCACCGCAAAGCCCGCTAATGAGGGAGCTCAGGTTGTGCTAATTACTCTAACCCTGGCAGACCAGATGAGAGCACCAGGAGTTAACTAAAACTCAATTAACCCCTGGTTGCTCGCACTGGTTTCCCCCATTTCCAGCAGCCTTCAGCAAGCCAACAGGTAAATAGCAGCGGGGGGACGCAGCGAGCAGCCGGGCGGCGGATCGCCTCACCAGCGGGGAGCCGCGCACGTGGACCCGAGCCTGTGCCACCCAGCGCCTCTGGCCCTCCTGCCTGGTGCCCCGGGGCACCTTCCCGCCTCCCCGAGGAAGTCACCCAGGGCAGAACAGGGCGGCGATAGCCCCGGCCCCCAGCCCAGCCCCGTGCAGCCTGCAGCCATCTCGGCGTAACGGCGACGAGCGATTCATTGATTTCTCCCCGCTTCCCGGAGGCGTCGATCGCAGACGGGGCTTCCCGGTAGCCTTCGCTCTCCGCTGCCTCGAGGAGCCGGGCGCTGGCCCGTGCCGGTCCCAGCGAGGGCGCGCGGGGGCTGCTCTGCTCGGTGCACGCAGCTGCCCGTACCCCTGGCTCATGGCAGCGGGGCCCTGCCGGCCCCCAGCCCCTGCACACCCGGCTCCCGCCAGGCGCAGAGCTGCTGCCCAGAATTTGCCCTACAGTTGCTATGGCAACGGGGGAAAAAAGCCTCCAAACATTTAATTCTGCAGCCCACCTGGGAGCCTTTTAAACTCCCTGTTCGGTGTTTGACATGTAATAATTTTTCTGCTTTTAAGATTATCCTAAAACGCTCATTCTCTTTCTCTCTCAAAATCTCAGCAGTGGAGCCTCCAAAAGAAATCAGCATAAAAAATACCAATACACGTTTCAAATACCAATTTGTCACCGTCGCAGGGAACAGGCGGTGACAGGCGCCGGGGAAGCGGAAGGGGACAGAGCGGCGCGGGCACCGTGCAGGCCCCGGCCTCGGGCAGCTCCGTGATGGGAAACGCCAGCGCCGGGAGAGCTGGGCCAGGCCTGGTGGGCTGGGGAAGGAGAGGCGGTGGGCTGGGTGCTGGCAGCAGGGGGGCAAGCGGTCTGGGAGCAGAGCGGGTCCCGGTGGTGGCAGGGAGGGCTTTGGTCACGTAGCAGTGCCGCCGGTCAAAGAGGAGAGGCGGTGGTGTTGTAGGCGTCTACGCGGGAATGAAAATAAAGCAGAATCTCCCTGGAGAAGGTGAATTAAGACCCACCTCAATTACGCGGGGCTGCCTCGGGCCCCCCAGGTGCCCTGGGCCACCCCGTCCCCTCCCGGGGCGCCGCTGGCAGTGCAGGGGAGCAGAGCCCAGCTCCGCACTGCAGCCTCGGCGTGCGAATAAATACAGTAAAAGCTGGTAGGGGCCGGGTGCCGCGGTGACAGGAGGCGCCTGGGTACCAGCGGTGGGACACCATCATCTGGCTCTTCATGCTTGGGTATCTGCACACCTTACACCAAGCAGATGGTCTGCTCCAGAGCGCTGGGATCCAACAAGCCTGTGGAGCAATTTAATCTCCAGAAATAATTTAATATGGCTTCCTCCAGAGTACGCCGGTTTGATTTTTTTTCTGGTCAGCCATAGAATAATTTAATCCTGCCTTCTGTGTGAAGGTCTATTTTGAGCCTGCCACCTGCAGAGCGTTTTAATCCCACATCTCGCAAAGTAATTCAATCCTCTCCCTTGGTGAGTAATTTAATCCTCTATTTCCAGGGTAATTTAATCCCCTCCCTGGGGAATAATGGAATAATTTGATCCTCCATTGCCAGAGTAATGTGATCCTCTACCTGAGAAGCTCAATACTTTAAACCAGCCACCTGCGAAGCTCTGCAAATGCCTGTCTATAGGCTCTGCCATCGCTGCAAAACAGTCCTGCCCGGGAGGACTCAGCCGTTCGCTGAGTAAATCCAGCCCTGCGCTGCCTGGGGTAATCCAGGCAGACTCGCAATGGGCAAAACCCTTCGGCACTGCCTGACCTTGGGGCTTTTGAGCCGAGATGTGTGCGATTGCTTCATTTAAATTCGTAACTCATCCTCAACTGATTAATCCATTTGGTCATGAATTAGTTTTAATCTGGTTGATGCCATGGTTGTTAAGGCAGGGCAGCCCTCGCCCCCTCTCCATGGGGCTGCTGGCGTGAGGGAGGTCTCCTGCGGACTCGTTTCGGCAGTGGTGCGGAGCAACTCCTTCTACATAGAGATGATACCTGTATAAATACATATATATGTATTGCCCATATATATATATATGGGCGTCGTCTTCCCATTTATCTGGACGGCAGTGTTGTGTCCCCTCACCTGGCGTCACCTCCAGCAGGATGTGCTGATGGGGGCTCTCGAAGCGGAACCTCCCTGCCGTGCCGTGCCGTGCTGTGCCGTGCCGTGCTGTGCTGTGCCATGGCATCGGGGACCCATGCGTTGCCTGCATCCAGGCCATCGCTGCTCGTGGGGCCTCCAGGCACGTCACGCACCCGCTCCGGCACAGAAATCCGCCTTGAAAGCAGCAGAGCCTCCCTGTCGGGCTGCATGAAAGAGACGTTCCCAGCGGGGAGTCTGGCTCTTTTACACCTCTTCCCCCTCATTTCTGCTATAGCAAAGGCTCACGGTTAATAGGAGAAAGAGTGTTTCCTTAGCTGAGATGTTAAAAAGAAAGAGAGAAACACCAGTAATGATAGTGTCCGTTTCCATGCAGAGGAGGATCTGTGGAGTGTTCAGAACAGAAATGTTTCCTGCCCTTCTGAAGACTGCAGCGGTTTGTGTTCAGGCGAGGGATTAGCACACCGACAAGGAAACGGCGTCGTCCAAAAGCCCTGTGGGAGAGGAGAAGGAGGGGGAGCGGGGCAGGAGGGGAGACCTGGCGAGGAAGGGGAACCCAAAGGGCCTGGAGGACCGCCACGGCCCCGGCTTTGGGTTGTCGAAGCGTAGTGGGAAGGTGCCCAGCGTGGCAGGGCGGAGGGGGCACAGGGTCGGAGCCTGCCCACCGCCCCGGGCAGCCCCCGTGCCCAGCAGCCCTGCGAGACCCTCCTGCGCCGGGGCCTGCCCAGGGAACAGTCAGGAGGTTGAGGCCGTTGTCATCGTTGTTGTTTAATCCCGCTGTCAAGTTAGTGCTCGAGTTTTCAGAAGCCAAAGGGGAGGCAAGTGGTGTGGAGGATCAGAGCCAGCTTTCATCACTGCCTTTCTGCAGCTCCCATCTGCACGACATTGGAAATAACTCCTCGATCCCCGAGCCCGCTGCGGCCCCACGGGACTGGCCCCCAGCCAGGGCCCCGCTGGGCTGGGAGGTGCCAGAGTGAACCAAGTAAATGATAATTGTCTTTCCTAGGGACAGAGAATTCGGGCAGAAATAGTTGGACAGGCTAAACAGGAATCATTGCTACTTCCACTGCATATTTTACGTGCCCTAGTCCCCCCGGGACTGCTAAAATTGTGCTTTTAAAACTCTGCTTTATACAAAAGTCTGTCCTGGATATGTCAGCTCACATTCTAACATGATATATTAGACAAATAATTCTTTATGTGCAGAGCACTCCCGAGTACCTGCAGGCCAGAGGGAAGAGAAGGGCCTGAATACCTTTTAAAATCCCATTCTCAATGTCTCCATTTCAAAGTCTCTTTTGCAAATTCCGCTCTGTGCCAAATGTCTTGCCCAAAAGTCAGCCCCGCCACCCGTTCCTGGGCTGCGCTGTGCTGCCAGCCTGCACGCGCCGTTTGGATGTCCGCGCCGTGCCCTTCGGTCACCGAGAGGGTGGCCGTGCGCTGCTTGTGGCTTCTCTCTTAGATGGTGTAGGCTTGGATGGGGGGGGAAGCAGGAGAGAAATACCTCCCTTCGCTGCGTGAAACGTGAGCTGCTGCGTTTAACTAGTCTTGGTGTTACTCACCTCTCTTCCCCTCTAATGAGTCAGGTTTTATTCTCCCATATCACGTCTGAATGCACATTGCGGGTAATTGACGGACAGGACCCGGCCTCTGAAAGCTATCAGCATAGCAACTGTGAAATCACACGTCCAAATATGTTTATCTTCCCGGCTTTTGGGGCCCGAGTGCTCTCTGGACGCGGATTTCCGTACTTCAAGGAGGAGAGCAAATTTCCTTTAAAATGTCAGCTTAGAAATGAGAGATAAAAGGGAAGGCACGGGGGCTGCTTAAACTTTGCATCCACGACGAAGCAGGGCAGCTTGGCTCGGGGGGAAGGAACCACGGCGCAGCCCTGGCCGACTCCTGGTCCGGGTGGGTGCTGGTGCTGCCCCTCGGTGCCTCCCACGGTGGCCTCCAGCAGGCGACGGCTGCGCAAGCCGCCCACTCTTCCCAGCTTGTTTTCCCCAGCAGGAGACCTGCAAGGTCTCCGTGCACCCCGTGTCGCTGCTCTGGCCAGCACAGCGACAGGGCTGTCCATGGGCTGCAGCCCGCGGGGGCCGAGTCGCCAGCAAAGGGCTCAGCTCTGGCTGCTCTCGGCGCGGCTCTGGAGTGCTCTGCGAGTAATTGTCGAGTGCAGGAATTACCCTCCACACAAGCACCTCTCCAAGCTCACACAGCAGCAGCAGATGTCAGACGTTTCTCCCAGGAGGACGGCGGGTGAGCCGAGGCGAGGGAGGTGGGAGGATTTCCCGACTGGCGAGGGGGAAGGAGCACGCTCCCACCGCCTGGGCGCAGCCCTGCTCCCGCCCCAACCAGACCGTGGCCGGGTGTCCAGGGCCCCCATGGAGTAATCCAAGTGGAACCATGAGCCCCCCCTCCTCTGTGCCAGCGAGGCACACCGTGGCGGGTCGCAGATAGAGATGGGGCAGCGCCAGCACGCTCCCCGCACGCCGCTGATTGACAGCAAAGACGCACGACCGCACATCTTGTTTTCAGCGATCTCGGTATTTGGGTTGGCAGAGCCTGGCTCACGCTAACGACAGGAGCTGCCTCTCGCTGTCAGCAGCAGCTCCGCCGCCGCCGAGCCTTTGCCCGCCCCCCTCTTCCCCAGAGCCGGCTCCGCCAACCTCTGCTCCTGGCACCGCTCGCGCGCCCGCCCGCAGCCCCCGCGCCGCTCTCTGCCCTCTCGGGCACAGGGTTTGCTCCTCGTTCGATGCAGCCCTGCTGCGCTGCCGCCCCGCTGCCCAGGGGCTCTGTCCGCACCAGAGCGCAGCCCCGTGTCTGCTAAATGCCGACGGCAGGCTTAGCGAGGAACCCTCACGGGTTGGACGCAGCAGCTCCTGGGGACCGTGTGGTTTCTGTCCTGCAGAGGCTTGGAGGATATGTTGAGAACAGTCCCTCTGGGCCCTCTGGTCGCTCAGTCTCCGGTCTCGTTGTCCGGAGGAGCTCTGCGGAACGGGGACGTGCCACAGGAGGGGAACACAGCTCCATTGCAGGACACGGGTGGAGGCAGGACCGGCATGCCAGGGCCAAGGGCAAGCCCTGCTCAGAGCAGCAGTGCTCAGCCCATCCTCTGTAGCCTGTCTGCCCCACTCCCGCTCCCACAAGCGCTCCAGGGCTGTGAGGCTGCCCGACTGTGGCTGCAGTCCCGTGGGACATGGCTTCCTGGCCAGCTTCCCACTGCATCTCTACCTGGGCCCTGCTGGATCCATCTCCAGCGCGTAATGCGGGCGCCGGACGTGAGCTGAGCCTGCAGAGCTGCACCCACTGTCCCACCCCATAAGAAAAGAGCAGGTCCCCGGCATCCTGGCTGCACCGGCGCGGTGTCCATCCCTCGCCGTGCCCTCTCCTCCTCCTGTTGCGGTGTCACCAGAAGGCTCCCATCAGGGAGCCCGCTGCCTGCCGGCAGGACTCGGGCTGTGCTCGCTGCTGCCGTGCAGGGACCTGACAGTGGTGCGGTGCGAGAGGCTTGTACCTCTGCCTTGGGGTGACAGATGCTGCTGTGCCACTGCGAAGCTTTCATCCTGAGCGGCCGGGAGCGTAAGCAGTGCTTGCGTGGCACTGCTGGGGAAAGGAGGCGAGGAGGACGAGCCGGAGCACGGGTGCATGCGGGGACACGGCTTGGGAGCGGGACTGCAGGGAGGGGAGAGCACGGGGGGGCTGTGTGCTGCGGCTGAGCCTGGGAGGATGGGCGGTGGGTGAGTGTGTGTGCGCACGGGTCCTGCTGGGCTTGCGTTCCTTGGGTTTGGCTTGCAACGCGTCCCTACAAGGAAAGCTCCTCTGAGGGACCCCGCCCCACAGACAGCGAATCAAACTGAGACACCCGTAGACGCTTCATGACTCAAGTGAGAGCTTGGGTGCCAGCCCACTTCTCTCCTCCTCTCCCACAAGCACTAAAAATGTCAGGAAGGAGGTTTGCAGCCCCAAATCCAACTCCTGGCCCATTCCTAGCCTGCTGGCGCAGTATTAGGTTGGGGCAGTTGGTTTCCAAAGGCCAGGGCTGCGGGAGGAGACCTTGAGCCACCCCGAGACCTCTCAATAGCCCTGATGCACCTTTTGGTTCAGGCACCAAAAGCACACCTTTGATGGAGAAATGTGCACATTTTGGATACAAGAAATAGACTTCTGAAAGCATTTCCGCAGAAATGAGGACGAGCCACATTGCATCCCACTCACGCCCTCCCTGGAGCTCAGCTAACCCCTTTGCTGCCACGAGCTCTCGCGCATGGAGCTTCCCCTGGGTCGCGTGTACCCTCCTCTAGCAAACACATTTACCACAGTGCAAAGCACAAACTTCTCTGCTCCGTGTGTGACTTCAGGCTGTATGGTAGATTAAAAGATTTGTCTTTCTCCTTTATCCAGCAGGTGGGTCTCTGGTGGCTATTTCAATACCATTCCTCGCATGGGCTCTGGGACGGCTGTGCTGAGGCTCTCTGTAAACTCAATTACACCGTGGTAATAGCATGGTATTGACTCAGGAGCCTCAGCAGCACAGGACTCTTGCCGTTTATTAGTTGTTTAATTATATGGCACATCAGGCCAAAATAATGTCATTAGCTAATTAGCCCATGTTGGGGTTTTTTGTAATTTTTCTTAAATGAATGTTAACATCAGTGAAAGGTGCCAGCTCATAGCCCAGGAGACCAGAGTCCTTTCATGCGCAGAGCAGGCTGGGCTCGGTCCCGGCCCCACCACTCCTCCACGCCATCCCGCGGGCATGGGTCCCCTGGGGTCCTCGGTGGGCAGCGGGGCGTCCCCAGCACCGATCCGACAGGGCTGGGACCCCAGCGCCCCCCAAAGAGCTTCGCACGGGCACGGCGCTGGGCTGGCTGGGAGCTCAGGAGCCGTGCTGCGGCGCTAGGAAGCCGCAGCTCTCCGGGGCTGTCGCGCAGCTCGCCCCGGCCGGTGACCAGGCGCTGCTGGAGCCCGCGGGAGTCAGTGCCCCCTTGTTTGACACCGTCGTGATTACGCACCGCCGAATGTGCAGCGAGATGACAATAAGCGTTAAAATGCCGGTGGCGTGTACTACATCTATAACCCACCAGAGGGGGTGACAGCAGCACTACTGCAGGTCCAAAGCCTTCGTTGCACACCTGCCCGGGGTTCTCCAGGAATTAACCGAGGTACCCAGCGATGCTCTTCTCCTCCCCTGCACGAGGGTGAGCACGCGTGGGGCCGGGCAGAGCCCCAGGCCACCGGGACGGCACACGCAGCATGCCACGCAGCGTGCCGCGCATCCGCCTGGGCCTGCGTGCAGGTGGCACTGCCGTGCGGGACATGCCACCGCCACGGTCCCAGGCAGAGGAGAGGGCCGAGGGCAGCGGGGCGTTTCACAGGGGAGGGATTTTCAGTTTGGTTCCCTTTTTCTCTGTGGAAAACATGTTAAGTGCAGGACTTGATCAGCGATGTCTGTGTAATTGGCATGTCTTGGGTGGCTGTTTTATCACGGTGGCAGTGAGGGTTTTCAGAGCGATGCCTGCTGGCTCACGGAGTTCTTCAACTGGCTGCTTCAGGCCTGCAATTTGCAAGTGTTCCTGTTGCCCCTGCAGGCTCCTTACTGTTATTTAACCCAAATAGATCAGCTGTGGGCTTTACAAGATGCATTTGCTGCTCCTAAAGATTTCCTAATGTCTTTCGACCTGGCTGGGTCGGTTCTAAACTCTGAAAAATTGCAGGCCCCTGTAGACGCCGTCATGTCCTTGAAGGCAAGTGCTGCAAACTCGAGAAACTCCATGGGGAAGCCGCGTACTTTTGAGAGGTTCAAGAGGCCGTAGCAAATAACTCCAAAATTAACCATGCAGTCCTCCCCCAGGTCCTCAAAGGCATGAGTTCAGATGAATATAACAAATTTGGAGTTAATAGACCACACTGAATTTAAAATATGACATTCCAAAAAGGGGGGAAAAATAGAAGACTTCCAAAAGTGAGAAGCCTTCTGGTTTTTTTTTTTTTCATCTCCCCAACACCTTACCTGATTAATTGGAGACTCTCTAGAATAATTATTTTCCAGAATAGATAATTTTTTGACAGATTACTATTTTTTTTAAGAAGCACTAAGGAGAAACAAAATTAGGCTTGTAAGGAGAATGAGCTACATCCTTAAGCTGGACACTGCTTGTATGGTTCCACAATCCTGCTGTGAGATAATCACCCATTCTCCCATGCTCTGCCGCTCACCTTAATAACTCTCCCAGGATTTGATGTAATGGTTTACATAACCTTTCTGAAGCATCCTGAATTCTGATGCGGCCAGCACTTAAATGTGACATTGAGTCAACTCTGAAGTGCTTTACAGCCGGGCGGTGCTGCTTGGGGCTATCGGTACAATGAATGGAAAGTTGCACTTGCCAAGCCAATACCTTCATAACTTTTCAGCACCTGAGCCATGTGTCCTCACTCTAGACCTGGTTTGAGCTCGGCGGGGAGCTCTGGGGTACCGAGGCGTGTGTGGTGCCCTCGGTGGGTACTGGCAGGGGGTGCAGGGCTGGCTCCTTACACCCCTGGCTCTCCGAGAAGGCGCGCTGTGCTGGTGCAGAGGTCCAGCGCTTTGAAGACTCGGATTCAATCCTCCTCTGGCACAGACCCCGCCGGCTCTTTGCCAATTAGCTAATGCTGCACGCAGTTAGGTAAGCAGTTTCTGTTTTTATCCAACCCCCAAATCCAGCCCAAGAGAAGAGCTTTTTGCCTGTGTGTGGCTGGAACAAATACCTCGGGCTTTCAGACCCTGAGCCAGCGGCATGTGCTTGCCCTTGCTGCGGCTGTGCCTGATCCCGAGCGGCAGCTATGGACGCGGGCTTGGGTTCGCTTCACCCGGCTGCACGCATCCCCTCTGTGGGTACCTGCCTCGGAGCCCGCTGGCTGGATGACATTTGCAGTCAGCGGGGAGAGAAAAGGCACGTCCAGGCACAATTCATCTGACCTTTCTCGGGCAGCCGCCTTAGAACAAGATTAATCCTGCCCCGGAGAGGCCCCTTCTCTCCATTAGCGGCACGGCATTCATCCGGCCGTGCCCGGGCACAGGCTGTATGCGGGCAGATGGGTCCCCGGGTCCCTCTCGGTGGCATGGCGCTGGGCGAGCGTGCCACACAGCGTGCTCTGCTCCTTCCCGGGGCTGGCAGCAGGCAGCCCAGCTAGAGGCACGGGCTGGGAGGGCAGAGCTAAAGATAGCCAGTTGCTGGTAGCTGCTGCCGATCTGCTGCCTTCAAAGCCCTGCAGTAATTTCTGGTGTTGATTATGTATGTAAATCTGTATCTATAATAGTCTCTCTCATGTATGTCTGTGTATATATATACGCGCACACACGTCGACGTGTGTGTATCTCACATATGTGCTCTCAGCCCCCACAACATATGCGACAGAAAGCCGCCAGAGCGTGCGCGCTTCTCCACCCCGGCGCCCGCAGAGCGGTGCAGGGGGACGCGCCTGCACCAGTGCCGGCGTCACCGCGCGCCCCAGCGTGGCATCGCCCTCCCTGTCCTTCCAGCGGCATTCCGGCCCTGCGCGGCGCCGGCACGGGCCCGGCTGCGACCGCTGTCCCCCCGGACCGCGTCTGTCTCAATAAAGGAGGCTGGCCTCCTTCCAGCAGGGAGTATCTCCGGCTGCGCTTCTGGGGGAAGCACTCTGGGGATGGGATCGAGCTGGTGCCCAAGGGAAACGGGGAGGTGCCTGGGCACACACAAATGCCCACCCTAACCTACAGCCCTCAGGGCTCGTGCTGCTCTGGATTCTGGGCCAAAATCACTTGGAGAAGGGGCTTTCGGGCAGCAACGTTATCCCTTTTGCCCTGTGGCAAGACCCATGTGGCTGCAGGGCGTCCCCAGGCCAGTGCCCAGCACCGGTGTCCAGGACGTTTAAGGCAGCAGCAGGGGAGGCTGGGTTGGCAGAGCGCAGTGCATGGGGCTCTGCGGGGATGGCAGGGCCTCCAGGACACCCTAAAATGTGGCCCCCGGGCTCGCAGTAGCCTCAGCAGTCCTGACCGCCCTGGGGGGACCGAATCTCATGGGGCTTTTTGGTGGCTGCACAACACTCACAGCCCACCGTGGTCGGCGGCTTGGCCTGGCCCCTTCCCTGTCTCCGTGTCTCCCCACTCCTTCCCTCCGCCAGTCTCGGCACGTACACCCCACAGCTGAGCCTGGCCCCGCCGCTGTAACACAGGTAGCAGAGCACGGCCAGTTGCGGTTGAGCAATGGGATACAACTGTGTAATTTCCAGCCGTGGCATGTTCAGAAACAGGCTGGAGGAGCAGATGTGACAGAGGCGTGTGTCTGCGGGAGCCGTGGGGAGGGGAAGGAGCGCGTGCTCATCTGATGAGCTGGTCTCCCAGCCGTCCATCAGCAGCTCTTCTGCGGGGCACGTCCTGCAGAAGAGCAAGAAGCAAAGCAGGGAGGTCTGAGGAACTTTCAGGTACGCAGCTGAGAAAGAGCCTTTCCTTAAGAGAGCTGTTGGTGTTGACGACATCAGTAGTGTCACTGATGGAAAAATTCAATCACTTCCAATGAGGGAAAAATAATTGTCTTTCGAGGTACAGTAGGTTGTTGTCATTTTCCTATGACACACTCCATCAACTTTCAATTTCTAGCACAAAAGCCCTTCGTTCTTGCTCGGGCCGCTCTAATCCTTTGCAGTGAGCGTTCATGGCAGAAGCGGCTCGGGCTGGCCAAGCCCTCCAGGAGCAGAAGCACCCAAACCGTACCAAAGTGAGCACCACCCGGACCCTTCGCGGGGCTGGGGGACGTGGGGACAGCTGGCTCGCCCCCTCCAGGTACCGGCCGGCAGGGCTGCGGGCAGGCAGGGAGGCCGGGCAGCGGCCGGGCAGGAGCACGCAGCAGCGCTGGGGAGCAGAGGTGTGCATGCCGGGGAGGGAGAGCTCGGCACGAAATGCTTCCCTGCCCTGGGTGAAACAGGAGGTGATTAGCAGCCTATCTTGGTGTCCTGGCCACGGGGCCTTCTCCTCAGGCATTTAAGGAAGAAATGTATATTTAAAAATACTGCTGTAACAGAGGGAAGTAATGATGTGTTTCAAGGCAGAGATGGTATCATTCATAAAGCCCGTGCTGCTTAATTACTTCAGCACCATTTAAGAGAGGAATGATTTCCCAGCGAGTTTCTGGTTTGTTTTCCCTCTGTCCTGCTGCGTCTCGCCAGGGCCCCTGCCGTTCGTCAGGCTCTTCGGTAGCTCTGCCTCCAGCCGCAGCTCGGGGCTGGCTGCCAGCCTGGGGACCGGCCGGCCGCCACTGTCCCCACGTGCGGGTCCCACCTCCCTGCTGGCCCGGTGGCAGTGGGCCACTGGCTCTGTTTGCAGTATTCCCGTGGCCTGGGGAAGATCTGCCGCTGTGTGCCGTGAAGGACCCCATCTCCACTGGGCACGTACCCCTGCTGCCCTGCCTGGGGGCTCCCTGGGGACACCAGCGCTTTTTTGAGCTGATGCATCGCTGCCCTTGCGCCCCGTTGCAGCCGTTCACCCAGACCCGCCGGCCCCGCAGAGCAGCGCTGCTCCCCGCGGAGGGGAAGAGCGTTTCCCATGGCCGTGCCTCGCGGTGCTTTCCCTTTGCCTGTCAGATCCAGCCTGACGTTATTTGGGTAGGAGCAGAGGGGTGGGAGTTTAGAGAGACAAAATGGTGCTTTTTTTTGCATTCGTAAGAGATTTCAAGTGACACACACACAATAATGTATCACCCAGCCCGAGTAAAGCTTGAATGGTTTAAAAATACGCTCCTGAACTTTCCACCCCTATTCATGCACAGGCATCATCCCTTTGGGGTCTGCACTTTGGCAAGAACAAGCAAGGAGTTAAGCAGCTCGGCAAGGCGAGCTATTTATGGATGTTGCGAGCTCCCTGCTCTCCTCCGATACCCCATTCAATCCTTTAATTATCTGCAGTTGTTTCATGCTGCGTCTCACCGCACGCTCTCTGGGGGACACCGCTGGGGCTCTGCCAGCTGATGGGGAGCGGGGCAGGGAGGGGGAAGGCTCTGCCGCACGCGCCGGCACAGCTCAGCAAAACCGGGGCTGCTCCTGGGGGGCTGAGGGCTGTGGGGAAGCCGGGGCATGGCCGGGGCACCTTTTGGGACGGAGCTCGCCAGAGCAGCACCGCCAGAGTGCAACAGAGCGGAACCGCCAGGTTCAGTCCCCGTGTCGCCAAACCCTGCTGGTGAAAGCAGCCCAGAAGCTGCACAGCACGGCGCGTGGGAGAGGAGGCAGAAGGCAGGAGGGACCGCGCGCCTGCCAGCGGCTGACGGTGTTGCCCCCAGACAGCGCTGTTTGGCTGCAGCACTGCCGGCGCGGGAGAAGGGAGCGGCTGTTGCCAGGACTCCGCGCCTCTTCACGCCCCAGCTGTGGGCATGCTCCGGGGTAACGTGAAAGCAACCCCTTCCGCATCCCTAAACCCCAGTGAAGAGGGGGCTCCAGGATCATACAAATTTTAGTTAATCCACTAATAGCCTTAGAGTAAGTCCGCCAAACAAGAGAATAGGCGAGAATAATCTCCAGCGCCTGGAGCCGCGTGGCTGTTAATGAAAGCAGCACTTCGAGCACCCCCGTACGACACAGCCCGTGCCCCACCTCCCTGCATGGTTCCTGCCCCAGGGACTGTCCCTGGCAGATCCTTGCAGGCCCAGCTGAGTGCAGGACCCGGCACCCCCCGAGGCTGGATCTGCACTCAGTGCTGTTGGACCAGTGAGAGCTGGGGGCGGTCGCTGGTTACACTGGTCTCAAAAAAGTTGCTTGTAGGAACTTGGAGATTCCTAGATTCAGGCTTTTGTGCATTTGCACACTGCACCCCTGATGTACCTGGCCTGGCCCTCTCTCGGCACTGGGGCTCTTCCAGCCCTCGGCCGTGCTCCCAAGCCCTCCAGCAGGGCAGGGAGGCTGTGGCCAAGCCCCGGCACGGTCCCGGCGGGCAGCACACGTCCGCCTCCATCTGCCACGGCAGCCGGAGGCACGGGCAGCCCTGCAGCGCGCACCTGGGCCCGGGGAGTGAGCCCTCATGCCTCCACCTGTCCCCCTTCTCTTCCCCGTGTGGGGAGCAGGGCCGTGCTGCCGAGGCCCCTCGGGCAGCTCGGGGCGCGCGGGCACTGGAGCTGGCTCGTGGCACTGCACGGGCAAGGACGCAGAGCGGGCCCCCGGGCTGTCCCGTGCCACGGCTTGCCCCTGTGGCGGACATGGAGGGGCCTGTGCAGTGGCCCTGGGGACAATGCTTCGCTTGGGGAGCGGCACCCCCTGCCACCGTCCCTGTGCTACGTGAGGCGTCGGGGCCAGCGGGCAGTGACATTTGTTTGTCATGTCACCAAAAATGGAAAACATAGCTGCCTGTAGGGGAGAGCTGGGCCCCATGACATTCGCTTCATCTTACGGCCACTAATGCATCCGGCAGCATCCCCAGAAACCGCGCCCTTGGCGGGGACAAAGGAGCTGCTGGCACTGGGGACCGGCCGTGCTGGGCCTCCTGTACCGGGGTTGGGGACAGGGACGCCCCACACCCACTTCCAGAGTGGGGAGCGGGTGTTGGTTGTTGGCGCTAATTGCTTGATTCTTGCACAGTGTTTCCTCCCCTGTAAAGATTGAGTCAAAAAACAGCGCCCTGAGGAACCGCCTCTATTAAACTGATGTTCATTAGAGCTGACTTTGCGCTACCTCATTAGGCTTCTGTAATTGAAGGAGTTAATTGATTATCAATAGTTTCAGTTCCCTCTTCCCATGCCTGCGAGGCCCCACCAGGTCTTCTTCAGGGTCCTGCATTCATCACGCAGCTCCGACTCGCCTCATGGCAGGGCCGGCACCGCTCGGGTCGCTCCGTGCTTCCCCATCCCGGTGCCATGCCGTGGCTGCCGGGGTGCCAGCGCCTCCGGCTTCACTGCAGCGGTGCCCCGGCTGTTCTGCTGGTGGCCCTTTGCATCGCGGCACCCTCACCCTGGTTTGGCGCACCTTCACCCTTTGGGCACGCTGGCTGCACCCGTCCCGCCGCACGGGGCGGGGGTGGCCGGCGGCGGTGGCCGTGGCGTGGGCGCGCTCACTCGCTGCTTTTCCTGTGCGCGGGCGCCGCGCCTGCCTCCCTCGCGCCGACGCGTGCCGCCTGACTCAGCCACACGTCTGCTGTTTTTAGCGGCGGCCTCCCAGCGCCCTGCCTCGCTCAGCATAAAAAGCAGGGAGGTGCTCCGCTTCCCCCGCGCCGGCCCGAGTCCCCATCTCCTGCGCTTGCAGTGCCGGGTGTTCATCTGTCCATCCGTCCGTCTGTCCATCAGGAGCAGCGCTCGGGCCTCGCAGCCCGGCCCACGCTGCCGGGAGCGAGAGGGACATGGCTGTCAGCGTGACACCCGCCCTCCCGCCCCTCCTCTCCGCTCCCGGGTCACCCCTCTGCCCCTGTCCCCTGTGTCCCCCAGGGGCGCAAGCAGGGCTCCCGAAGCCCTAGGTGAGGGGTGCCCCAGCTTTCCCTGCGCCTCCGCTTCGTCAGGCGAGTGCCGCTGCTGTGCCTGCCCGCAGCCCCTGCGCCGCGTCGCCAATGCCAGCAGGGACGGCAGGAGGGGGGAAAGACGAGGCAAGAGGAAACTGTTGCTCCCCACCTTCGCTCCTTTTAACTAACAAGCTGTTTATAGGAATGACATGACACCTGCTTTCCTCTTTATAAATTCAATAATTTATGAAAGGTATTAAAGGCAAAACAGCCTCCCGGATAAAGCCTGTGATGCGTGCACTCTGGGTATTAGCCAAACGGGACAATGAGCTACACTTGAATAACGCATGGAGATATTTACCCTCTCCCTCTATAAATTATTAAGGGGCTTTTTGCACATAATTACACGAGCTTTAATGTTTCTCACTCCCTGCTTTTAATCCTTTTTGGAAAGTCGCCAGTCACTTCTGACAGGAGCCGAGCAAACAGCAAGCGTTACGGCTGCTTTGAGGGTCGCAGCAGACGCGGGCGTTGCAGGAGGGGGCACTGGCACGAGCCCACCCCGCTCGGCCCGGGGCACACGCTGCGGCCGGGGCTCCCGAGCACGCAGAGCAGGGGAGGGAGAAGAAAAGGCGCGAGCCTTAGGGAGCGGGCCAGGGCTTGGCCCCGTGGTGGCCGTGGGAAAGTGCAAAGCAGGCTTCAGTATTTTAATTGCTCTCCAACTGTGCATGTAAATCAATGATACACAGGTGTAATTGGGCGTGCAAATGTCACTAGGCAGCTGTTTACATGTGCAGTGTACATATGGGGAGCGTGTATGTGTGCAAAGAAACACTAAATATCCGTAATGCTGACGCTGCTGAGGGTCTCCGGGTGCTGGGAGCGCCGCCTCCGCGTCTCAGGCTCTGGCTGCCCCTCGCCCTGCCCCTGCCAGCCCTCACCTTCCCCAGCCTGCGTGTGGGCTCTCTGCGTCCCCAGCCTCCGGCAGCGCTCGGCTCCCTTCCCATCGCCCACACAGCCCCGTCCCAGCTGCGCCGTGCCCGTCTGTGCCTGGCACACCAGGCAGGGGCCAAGCCTCTTCTAAGCGTTCAGGTGAGGAGCCTCTTTCATCCCCTGCAGGCACCCTGACCCCTCTCTGTTAGCAGCCAAGCATTTGCGAGCCAGCCCAGCGGGACGTCTCTCTCACCACCCCCAGTCCTCCTCATCCAGCACAGTCTTTTCTCTTTCGGCGTGGGCATTTGACACGACTCCGATGTCCTCCGGGCTCACTGCGCTCTCCCAGCCCTCTCTCCTTTGTGCGGAGGTCTTTAATCATTGCTTTGTCCCATTGTGCAGCTCCTATTCTTACGCCAAGCTGTTAAAAGCTGTCACTGTCATAACTTCCTTGTCCCAGAAATTATCTTTCATCTCTTGGATGTGGTCTACAATAGACACTGAGATGCTTGATATTATTAATACCTTCTGTATACGTGTCAATGAGCTTAAGAATTTAATGGAGCCTCTTCCCACAGCCCTTCACGCGGCGTGTTTGGGCTGTTGGCAGAGCAGCCGAGCTGTCAGGGCTTGAGCCGGGCTCCCAACAGGACGCGTGGCCTCTCTGCAGCAGTCTCCCAGCAAGGCCTGCCTCCGCACCCTGCGCTCGAGCGGGACGGGGCAGCGGCACAGCCCCGGCCCAGACCGGTGGAGTCGAGCCGGGGCAGCCCCTGTGCGCTGGCACCAGCAGCTCATCTCCCCATCAGCAGCGCCCGCGTGAGGGGGCTGCGGAAAGGCTTTTCCCCTCTTCCTACCTGTTCTCCGGAGGGCACGGCCTGATTTGAGGCGGGCAGGCGGTGAGCAGAGCATCTCCCCCCTCTCACGCTGCTTCAGCTGAGGCCGGAGATGGGCCCGGCCACACGCCTGCAGCCGGAGGGGCTGGGCCTCCCAGCAAGCGGGGCTGCTCGAGGGGACAGCGGTGGCATCGCCCTCGATGGCCGGCACGGTCTGAGCCCATGTCAGCGGTGACGTCGCGTGGCTCCCGGTGCAGCTATCCCGAGTGGGTGGCTGATGGTCGAAGGATTTTTGGTACATCGCCTCCTTCTGCTCCAAATCAATCAGCTGGCCGGGGCAAGGAGCGGTACAAGACAGTACAGAGAGAAACCATTATGATAATACTTGATAACGATCCTCAATTTCACTCAGGAGCAGCCGTACAATGCAGAATTTGGACTCGCTCCAGCTGATAATGAGAAGCCACTGGACTGACTCAGCCTGCTGCGAGGAGGCATCAGTACACATCCAGATGGCCGTGGGGACGGGGGAGCAGGCACATCCTGCCTTGCCCCTTCAGCCCACTCCCCCCACACACCCTGAAATGCCACCGCCTCCGGGGAAGGAAACGCCTGCGACCCGCCAGCACGTTTCTCCCCTGCCTGCATCCGCCGGGCTGGGTGCTCACAGCCGCCCTTGGTCGCCGGCCCCGCCACGTGCGGAGCTGCCCCCGGGGTGGGCGAGGAGCTCTGCGCGCACGTGCTGCGCAAGGCGACCACGAGACGCCCGGCTTGTCTTTCTGTCCGTGCCCCCAGCAGCCAGAAGGCTACGGCAGCCTTCTGCAGGGGCTGCTTCGTACCGGGCAGGATCGAGGAGCCGGCTGCTGGCTGAGCCCGCGGGAAATGCGGGGCCACCCTCCTCGGTGGGAGCCCACGGGCAGAGCGGGCGCAGGCCCCTCTCTGTCCTTGCTGGCAGAGGGAGGAGGATGGAGCAGATCTGCCGTTCCCAGAGCTGGTGCTGGCAGTACTTCAAGGTGTGGTACATCTTATCTCAGCCTGGCATTTGCACGTATTTTCTCAGCTCAGCTTGTTACGAGGAAAGTGTGAAAATTTGAAAAGAAAAGGAACTATAATAATAATGGGAGTAATTAAAATCCATCTCCCTCCTGCCAGATCAGCCCTTTCTGAACCTTTTGTGGGATTCCTGGGCACGTGCGCCGAAACCAAGAGAGATGCTGCTGGGGAACATCAGAGCGCGTCCCAGGCAGCCCCGTCGGAGGGCAGGTCTGCGCCCCGCCGCCCGGGCAGGGGGCTCGCTGCCCCACGTGGGGGGCAGGCGCTGCCTCTCCGGGAGGGAGTTGGGAGCAGGCGTAAATCCCTGCCTCCTGCCAGCAGAAGGGAACCATCTGCCGCAGCCTGTTATCATCTGAGGATGGCAGTGGCAAAGAGCTGGAGCATCTGTCTGAGGGATGAGCCCCCGCAGATGGACACCCAAATGTTCTTGCCGCTCCCTGCGGGTTTTGAAGAGGAAAATGTTTGATGTGGGCTTGTGAGCGGAGCTGCTCTCTGCGGTGTCCTCCGGGGCTACACGGAGGTCAGGACGGGGCAGGCCCACCTGCAGGGCTGGGGCGCCGGTCGCTTTGAGTCCCTCCATGCCGCAAGAAGGAGGCTGACCCAGCTGGTGGGTCCTTGCGCCCATCTGCGGGCCGGAAGGTCTCAGCCCTCGCGGGAACTGTCTGTCTGTGGGGCCAGCTGCTGGCCAGCGGGGGCGCGGAGGGGCCAGCGCAGCTCCTGCATGTAGCAGGGTGCGGGGAGATGAGGTCCAATGGCTCCCCATAAGCTCGAAGGCCATGGGTAAGGCCTTAGGGCTCCCGCGCCCAGCTAGCGGAGTGTTTAAGCAACGCTTTATTTGCACCGTGCCCTCCATCCTCCCCATCGCCTCACCCCACTGCCGGCCAAAATGCACCGCCGTGCCCGGCAGGAGCAAACCAGGACCCGGCTCCGCCGCTGCCTCGCGCACCTGTGCTTTCCTCCCCTCCCTGCCGCGCCGCTCTCTCCGCCTGCCCAGCTCAGAAATCACTCGGCAGGGCTTACAGAAAATGCACGTTTCGCACAGGACTTGTCTATCCGAGGCGGGCACGGATGCCATCTTAGCCCAAAAGCTGTCTCTGCCTCTCTGCGCGAAGTTCCCCGTCCCTCACGGCGCCGCTGGGGTGGGGACGGCTCTCGGAAAGACGGTCTTGGGAGGCCCCCTGCTTCCCGGCAGTGAATAGCATTGCTCTCGCACGGCCGCCAGCCCTGCCTGCACGGTGTTTGCCGTATCTGTTCGGAGGGACTGGGGTGAAATTCCCCCCTCTCACACCAGACAATGCCAGGAATTATTCCGGGGTGTTATTATTGAAGATGCAGTGCCTGGCACTTTAGTGGGGCTTTAGCAGTGTGTGGGGGGGAAGCATTAAAACCAGCATTCAAAGCTCTTAGCCTGTCTTTTGTGCTCTGTTTGTTTTTTCTGGCCGCATTCAGTTTGCCGGCTTTGTCTGTGTTTGTGAAGTGCTATTAACATCGATGGCATCGCCGAAATAGCCATAATAATAAGAGGCATCGATCCGCGCTGAGTAAAGGTCTGAGGAGCACTGAGAGGGGCCACGCTGAATTTCCTTGATGTCAGGAGCAGAGCGCGGGCACGCTCACGTTCACGCTCTCACGCCGCGTCCCTTCCCGCGTCCCATTGCGCAGCCCCGCGGCGGGGCCTGAGGGGTCGGACACCCATCAGCCCCAGCCCAGCCGGGGTCTGCGCCCGCAGGAGGGGCGCGCGGGGAGGCAGCAGCCGACGAGTGGGCAGGAGCGCGTGCGGGAGCAGAGCTGGCGCTGCTGGAGGAGTGATTCAGTCCTCAGCTGGCGAGCTCTCGGTGCCTACCCTTTGTTTATTCCTGCGCTGCTCAGAAGCTCGCGTGTGCCGAGCAGGAGGATAATTACCTCCTCTGCGGGCTCCAGGGAGGCAGCAGCCTCCGCCTGAGCGTGGCGGGAGGCTCGCGCCGCCCAGGGTTCGCTCCAAGCCCACCTGGGGAAGGGAGCTCGGGACGGCCGCTGGGCTCCCGTGCCCAGGGCGGGCGCACGCGGGCACCTGGCCCAGCTCGGGCCCAGGGCGAGCATGTAGCTCTGCTTTCGCAGCAGGGAGGGAGGCTGCCTGGGGTGGTTGTCTGCATGGGAATCTCCACCCCCGGGCTTGGTTAAATGACTCGTGGAGGAAGGCCAAGCCATCTTCTTCCTCAAAAGCTCCCACCGGCTGGGAGAGCCGTCCAAGGGAAGGCTCCCGGGACCCAGCGCAGGGACTTCCAGCCCCAGCCTGTGCCAACGCAGACGGCCCCGCTGCTGGCTCCCAGCGCAGCTGCCTCGCGCCCACCTTGGCCGGCAGCCGGCCGCACTGCAGGGCCGCCGGGGGGAAGCGGGATGGAGCGGGAAGTGCCCCGGGAGAGTCCCGCTGAAAGGAAGCAGGAGGGGAAAGTGCACATTAGAAGCAAAGTTTGTGTCCATTACTGCCGGAGAGATCAGCCTCCGATGGCAGAGCCGGCACTGGGCACATCTCCTAATGCTGCTCGATAAACCTGCGGCCGTTATGGAAGGGGGAGAAGCGGCGGGCAGAGCTCGCAGAGTTGCGCACTTAGTGCTGAAGGCGATGCTGCCCTCGGGGCCAGCAGCGCTCAGACCAGTCCTCGGGGGCCTGCCCCAGCCCCGCAGCCCCTTCCCTCTTGCGTGCCGGGGCTGCCGTGAGGAAAGGGGAGCAAGAGGCTCGGTGGAGGTGGCGGCTGTGGGACAGCGCGCCCGGACACCTCTGGGGAGCCGGGGCCCTGCTCTCGACCCGCTCGAGCAGGGCTTGGCCCCGCAGCACGGGCGAGGCGCACCCTGTGTGAGCAGCCGGCAGAGCAGCGGGCCCCGGGGGCTCCCGGTGGCCTCGGGGCCGCAGCGCCGAGCGTCCCCCGGCTGCGCAGCCCA
>VXAA01003730.1:104687-191363 GCA_013399115.1 Anseranas semipalmata | reverse complement strand
TCCTCCTCCTCCTCCTCCCCGCTAGCCAAGCAGAGGAGGTAGCCGGCCTGGAGCGGGTCGCACGTTCAGGAGGGGCACGGCCGGGACAGCGCTACCTGCCCGGGCTCGCTGGGCAACCGGCAGATAGCCCTCGGGCCGGCAGTGCCCGGCTCCCCAGCACGGCCAGCAAGGGTTAATGCCAGGGAAATCTGCCCCTCTTCTGGGCACGCCGGTCCCCAAGGCAGAGGCACGAAGGGTTTCATATGGGCAGGGCATGCTCCCGGCCCCGAGTCGGCAGCCTGGAGGCAGGAGCCATGGGGGGCAGCTTTTCAGGGGGGGGCTGCTCCCCTCCATCGCCAGCCCCCCAGCCCGCAGGTAGGTGAGCCGGGGCTGTGGGGAGACGCTGCCCTGTGGGGTGGGGTGGGCACAGAAGGGTCCCCCCGCCTGGGCTCAGCCCCCGGCACAGGAGCCGGCCCGGAGAATTGGAGGGGGCTGCGGGAAGGGAGGCGGTGAGGTGGTGCTGGGGAGGGCCAGGCTGCCAGCGCGGGCTTCACCTCGGTTTGTGCCTGGCAGAGAAAGAAGGGGTTAACGTTGAAGGGGCTTCTCAGGGCAGGCGGGTTTGGGAGGACGCCAGGGAGCCTGCTGTCCAGGGAGCCCTGCCGGGCAGTGCCGTTGCGTGTTGCTCTGATATTGTCTTTAGGTTATTGGATTTTTCACCTTGCGCCTCGAAAGTATAAATAGCCTGGAGCGAAGGGCAGAGGCGCGGTTTGCTCCAGATGCTGGCGATGCCACCTCAGGGAAGGAATGGCAGCGTCGGTGCCGTTGAAGTGATTTCCACCAGGAGGGAGGGAGGGATGGCGAGGGCGCGCGTGAGCGTGGGCACCGGCGCGGTCAGAGCTCCGCGCAGCGGGCGCCTGCCGGTTCGCGAAGCCGGGGCTCGGCCGCCTCTGCCCGCGTGTTGCCAGCCCGGCGGTGCCGCGGCAGTCGCCATCCTCAGCCCTTCCCAGCCAGCGCCCTGTCCAGCAAGGGAGCGCCTGCCCGTCCGCAGCAGGGCCAGCAGCAGGAGGGCAGCTGCCGGACCCGGGGGCAGTCCGGTGCTCGCCCCCCGCCCACGCTGGGGTCCGAGTAGGGGGCGAAGCGCCTGGGCAGCCCCGGCAGCAGCCCCGCTCCACAGATCGGCTCCTTTCCCCTTCTGCCTCCATCTCCCCTTGCTCTGCAGCCCCTACCGGAGCGGGCTCTGAAATGATGTCCCTTCCACGCGTCCTTAACCCTCTCCTCCCCGCGCTGCCGCCTCGGCAGCCCTGACCTGACCTTCACACCCGCCGCAGATCGTGGCCATGCCCCCAGGGCTGCCCACCCCAAAGCAGCTCTCCCAGCCCCACGCCGGCCTCGCAGCCCAAACCATTGTGCAGCCCCATTCCGCAGCGTCCACTCCCTGGTTTCAGATGCTCGCCTGCCTCTCGCACGGATGCAAACGGCCAGTGCCGCCGTGCCTGTCCCAAGTGCCGCCGTGCAGGGCGCCCTGCTCAGCCCTCTGCCCGTCTCAGCAGCGTGAGCTGGGGCCAGCGCAGGAGATGTCAGGGCTGGCCGTGCCTTCTCGCCTCCCGCTCCTGGCTCCTTCCTGGAGCACATCAGCTCGGCAGTTTAATGCCATGGAGGAGCAGTGGGCTCCGATGCTCTTAGCTTAGCCAGACCGGCGAGCAGGGCTGAGAGAGAAATGCCTCCCAGGGCTGTAGCCTCCGTGCCTTTCTACAGACTCACTGGGGCCATTTGCCCCATAGCCAGGTCCTCTCCTCTCCTCTCCTCTCCTGCTCCCTGAAGCTCCCTCGATGCAGCTGTGTCCCTGCAGGGGACTTTGCCGGGTACCAGCTAGCAAGAGGGGCTTTCTCCTGTTTACACACCTGGGGAAGAGTGAGGCTCTCCAAACCTTTCTGTGGAGAGATTAATTACAAAGCGGATAGCTCTACGTCTGTAATACAGTACCGTGCTGCAGTTATTCTACACCTATAACGTAATTGCTCCGTGATACCTCTAATTACCACTGTTTCATATCACTGGAAGGTTAGCAGCATGACTGAATGACTTATTATTCCTTTAGTTTCCTACTTAATACATTCACCATACCGATGCTGAAGTTTGTACTGCTTGATGCACGTAACAAGTATAAAATCCTGTAACTGGAGGTTTAATTTCGGGGGTTGATAAATCACTTTATAATAACACCACGATTATAGTGTAATTATAGTGTAATTACAGTCACTGAATTACAAAGCACAACCGAGCCCATCGCGGTTCGATTAACGGACCCCATCAGGTGTTGCCTCGCGTGCGGTTGTCACTGTCAGTGACCGGCCCGGGTGCGTTGGACGGCCGTGGGGCGGGGGCTGCTGTCAGGGCCCCGGGGGGGCACCGGCATCGGGCTGGGGGGACGCGTTTGCCAGGGGCACATCTCTGTGAACGTCCCGGTGGGAAGCGCGACTGCTGCCCCTTTGGAGCTGCTTCAGGGGTGGAAACTGCTGGAGAGAGGCTTTCCCGTGGCACCGGTGGGAACCGCTGTCCCTGGGGCACCGAGCCCTGCCAGCCCTTGGTCCCCGTTTGGCTTGTGGCCCCTCGGGAAGTTTGCTTGGGCACTGCTGGCACCGGGGGAAGGTCAGCAGAGCCGTTGTCTTGTTTGTGTTGAATTCGTTCTCGTGGTACAGGCTAGCGTGAGCTCCGTGTCCCCATACACGGCCCTTTGGGCTGGTGGCCATGCCTTGGATCAGGTGTGGACGGTCTCTGCTCTGAGCACCGTGCGCAGCCGCGGGAGGCTCGCGGGGAGACGCGAGCGCCTGGTGAGGGGAGCGGAGGCGGGGAGGCCGCGCCGGCCGAGGGCATGGTGCGGAGCCAGCGTTACCTTTGTCGCCAGCTTGTGATCCGACAGCGTCCAGCCCCGGAGCTGCAAGCCACCGCCCTGCCGTCCCCGCCGCTTGGTGGCCATAATGCCCGGTGCCACCCCTCCCTGTCGCTGCCCAGCATCCCCGCCTGCCCAGCACTGTTCCCTTGGCTGGGGCACCGCGTGGCACCGCTCGTCCCCATTTGCTTCCAAACCCGGCTGAGCCCTTCCTGACCCCCCCGGCCCGCCTCCCCCAGCCTTTTGTGCTCCGGCCACCGCGGCTCGCAGCAGTGAGGAGGGTGCAGGCGCTCACCTGGCTCTCGGCATGTCCGCTGCCCCGGGCCGGCGGCTCTCCTCCCTCGTCTGCAGAGCCTGGGAAGCAGAGGGAGCAGGGTTTGTCCTGGCGTGAGCAGCAATGGCTTTTGGTGGGAAAAGAGCCAGCACAGCTTGTCGGGAGGCTGGGATGAGAGAGGAGAGGGCTACGAACGCTTAACTCAAATCAAACAACCCAAGAAAAATAAAGGGAGAAAGCAACGGAAGGCCATGGCCTCAATTTTCTTCCAAGTCATTTTTTCCCCCTCTCTCTCTCCACCTGGGGGAGGAAAACTTGGAGCTTGCGGAGGGGAATGGCTGCACGGAGCGAGCTTTCCGTGCCTCTGCCACGTCCCCGCTCCCCGTGACCCCGCTTTGCCGGCTGTTTGAAGCTGCACCCCCCGCACCCCTGCCCTCACTGTGCGTTCCCTCCGCCGCCTTTACTGTCCCGTGGGACGCCCGTTTCTGGGCACGGCCTCGACGAGGCACCCCAGCTTGGAGCAGAGCCCCTCTCCCGCTGCACTGCCTCTTGCTGGGGGTGAACGGCTGCACCGGGGTGTGGGCCAGGGACCCGCCTGTGGGAGCAGTACTTGGGGATCCAGAATGACCCTCTTGGGCATCGGCCCCATTAGCTGTCCCCGAGCTGGGGACAGCGCTGAGGGTGAGCCAGGGCATCCCCGCGGGGAGCGGGACGCAGTGAGGAGGTGCAAGACTGCTCCGTGCCTCCCGGGACGGGGACACAGGCTTTCCCCTCCGCACACGGTTCCAGCAGCCCAACAGGGTCTGAGCGATGCTCAAACGGCAAAATGCCCCCTGGGGAGCCATCAGGCTGGGGCTGATGCCCTGCTTTTGGGGACAAGCCGGGTAGCGCTCCCCGAGGCGTGTGCCATCCCGCACAGCCCCACTCCCGGCAGCCCTCTCCTCCTGTGCCGCCCTGCGTTGCTCTTAGTTATCGCAGTAGGACCCACGGTTATTGTTTTTTTGATCATTTCCGTTCCGTTTCTTCATCAGAATGCAAAACATTAAATATCGCTCTTGTAATTATGGTTAATTTCATAACCAGCACCTTAATTGGATTGGTCTCTGATGGGGAATTCTCGCAGGAGAGAGAAGCAGAAATATTTTGACGTGATCTATTCTTTCAGCTCATTGTTGAGATTTGAGATGTCGAGTGTGAAATGGGAAACGACTGATGCAGACCTCGGAGGCAACCTGGGGGTGACGAGCAAAGTCTGAGCACTCGCGGAGGCTCTGCCTCCTCCGGGCTGGGGCCTTCCTTCTGGCCGCACCGGGCACCCGGGCAGACCTCTCCCTGCGGCACCCCAAAACCCGTCCTTTCCCCACCGCCCCCCTGGGCCGGGGGCAGCCACAAGGAGCCAAAGAGAGACAGTGTAACCCAAAAGGAGAGCGCGGGGAGCCAGGGAGGGCGCTGCGGGGCCTCGTGCTGGCCTGGTGGCTCCACTGGCCAGTGGCTCGTGCAGCCTGCGTGGAGCAAGGCTCAGCCATGAGGAACAGACAGAAAAACTGACTGCCAGCATCAGCCATGCTGCAAGGGAACGTGCACCACAGACGCCAGAGGAAGGGAGGGAGGCAGGGCCACGGTGGTGAGCAGCGTGGAAAGCTCCTTGCCCAGCCCGGGCTGTGCCGGAGCCGTCCCGCGGAGCTGGCGAGCGCAGAGCGCGCTGTCGCTTTGGGCTTGAGCTATGATTTGCTCTGGGAAACATGGAATTGCGCTGCCATTAGGTGCTGCCATTAAACTGATTTGTGCTCAGTCTGTTTATCCTTTTCAATGGGAAACGATACAGAAGCTGAACCAAAATGGAAACCCTGGCCTTGCATTTCCGATTTAATTTCTATGCACCGTATTTCCACGTGATTACTTTTGTTCTCACATACAGCCCGGAGTGCAGTCCCTGTATTATTATCATCACCGCTGGGGAGAAGGAGGAAGGGGCGGAAGGCATCTCTTTCAGCTCAAGCAAAACAAAACAAACCAACCCCAAAGCCGCCCTCCGCCGAGGGCAGCGGGGGAGACGCTCCACCACCGCAGTGGGTCGCTCCTTTTGCTCTGTGCCCACAGGGACAGTGTGCTCGCCCGCTGGAAGGCAGAAGAGGCCGGGGACTGGTGAGGCTCCCCACAGCACGGCTGAGGCTGCAGGCATGCTAGCAGCCCTCGTTAAAGGCATTAAACCAGGTGTGCTTTTTGCCCCTGCTCCGCTGCTGTGCAGCCCCGGGGCAGCGCTGCCCGGCTTGCGCCGAGCCCTTCCCTGTGGGACAGAGCTGCTCCCCCCGTCCCGTCCTCCCAAAGCGCCCGGGGCTGGGATTGCACCGCAGCACCCGCAGCCAGCGCCAGCTCCACTTGGGACAGCCCTGCAGGTGAAGTTGATACGTTGGATTTCATGAAATTGCCCTAAAAAAATCCAGAGCTTCCAGTGCTTCGTTTCGTCCTTTCAACCAGCATCTTCCTTCTTGCCTGGAGGGAGCCCGAGGTTTGGGTGCGTAGCTGTGACCCCAGGAGCTTTGTCGCGGCCCCCATACCTGGAGAGGACGCGTACCAGCGGGGCTGGCAGCACCCAGAGCCCAAATCCCGGCCAAGCCACATCCCACGACGCCTCGCCCTGCCCGTGGGGATTTGGGCTGGGCAGGGCCAGCAAGGTGCGCAGATCCGGCCCCTGGTCCCAGGCTGGCTGGCGCTGCCCACGGTGCCGCTGAGTGCAGGACAGGCGGGCTCAGCCGTGGCTCAGCGCTGTTTGTTTTTATCTAATCTATTTTATTGTTGAATGAAACAATAACAACAAATAGAGGCCCTGAAGACAAGCCATAAATAATGCAAAAATCAAACAAGCAAGAACGGGGGAAAGAAAAAAGAGTTATACGTGTGGAGCCAGCACAGAAAAAGCCAGGCTGGGAAGAGGAATCTTCTCTCCACGTTCACCATCACTCCTGATTTCTTTTGCTCCCTTTTTTCTCTGCTTCTCTCTTTCTGGAAATTCCTGCGGCATTATGTTTGTTATTATGTGAACGAAACAAGAATAACTGGCCGAGAGCTAGAGATGTGGCTTGCGGGAAGGGCCCTGGACAGGAGTGGATCGGGAGGACCAGGGCATTTGGCTCTCGCGGGGCCTTGAAACGCGGCCATGCCCCTGCCTGAGCCCGCGGCCCACGCGTGCCCTCGTTGCGCCGTGCAGCCCAGCCCGGCGGTGGGTTGTCACAGAGCGATCTTCCCTGGGTCAGCCTCTCCCGAAAGGCTTTGAGGCCACTTATTTTAGGCAACAATGTAAAAATACCAGGGCCAGTCCTAAACGGAGGTAAATCAGCAGGTTTCCCTGAGTCAGTGAGGCTGCTGGGTTTCTGTCCTCTGAAGTGCTCTTGCTATTATCCTAAAGGTTTCCAGGGGACGGCGCAGTGCTCCAGATCAGCCTGTTCTTAGGATATTGCACTGGTTGTTAGGGGTATTTTAGGGATGAGACGTGGGAGCAGAAGTGGTGCCATAAGTACGGTCTGACCTTAACTTAAAGATAACGAATGCGCCCACAGTCTCTGGCAGCAGCGTCGCTCCGTGGCGCCGCAGGCTCGGGATGCGCTCGCCGGTCCCCGCTCGCTGCGGCTGCGCAGCGTTGGGTGCTTCGGTCCCAGGCTTCCACCAGCAAGCAGTGGCAGGGGCACGGCGCAGCATGGGGAAGTCGCCAGTCCCTGGGCCAGGCGTCGAGGAGATACCGTCCAGAAATGCCGACTGCTCCTTATCTGGAGGAGACTCGCCCTGGCGGCGGGGTGACTTTGTGCCAGCCACTTCTGTGCTAGATCAGGTGTTGTCCTGCCCCGACACAGCGGCAGGGTTTAGCAGCCGCACCGCGCGGCTGTGCTCCGGCTGATTCAGTAGCGCGGCGGCAGCGTGCTGAGCCGTGCGGAGCCTGGCGGAGCTCAGCGGGGCCTCCGGCCCAAAAGCCACCATCGCTGCGCCGCTGCTCAGAGCGCTCCTGGGCTGCGCAGAAAGTGTTTGGGGACCGCTCGAGCCCATCCCCTGGGGAAACCAATCCTCCCTGCAGCGCGACGAGATGGGATGGCCACAGCCGGGCTGTGCTGGGAGGAGGAGGCAGCCTTGTCCCCACAGGAGCAGGAGCAGGACGGTGGCCTGGGCCCCAGCAGCTGCCGGCCCCCCGCTGGCCCCAGAAGGAGAAGCAGAGCGCAGGGGATGCCTTCACAATGTCACCGTGACCCTGGCACCTCTCCCAGAAGATGCTCTTTGGGTAGAGCTTTCCTTCACCTCTCCAGTGCAAATGTTTCCATAGCCCTAGGAAGAGGCTGGCTTTTTCCATCCCTCCTTCACGGCTACGTGCGGGGAAGAAAAACCATCTACAGAGACCCTCATGCTGCGCTGAATCCCCTCTGCCCAGCGCTCGCTCATCACTCAAGTGCTCACTGGGCTGGGTGCCTTTGCTTGAGCACTGAAACCGTCCTGGTGACCCAGCCCGTGTCCCCAGAGACTCTCAGAGAGGAGATTTGCTGAAATAAAAAAAAAGAAAAGAAAAGGAGAAGCCCCATTCAGCCAGGTGGTGCCTGCCATTCCCAGCCTGCCGCGGGTACACGCCATCCTCCTGACCCAGTCTGAAACATGTCCAGAGCACGAGACCCAGGGCTGACCCTCAGGAGATACTCCCCCAGCAAACACAGCTCCTGCTCGTTGTCTCACAAGCAGAAAATGCCCCAGCCTCCGCACAGCCTGCCTGACATGGGAAGCGCTGAACCAACAACCGGCAGCGGCAGCGGTGGGCCAGCCCACGGCCCGGCCCGGCCGCCTCGGTCGATGAGCAGGGGAGCGTGGCTGGCTCGCAGCCCAAGCGCCACGGTGCGCTGCACCCTTCCAGTCCCCATTTATCTCTCGCTAGCTCAGGGCTTTCCACCCCAGGCATCCACAGCTGCCTTTGCAATTACTTATTGATCACTTGTCAGGATGTTTTCTTTGCTGATGGGTCACTGAAGCATGTGCAGCCAAAGAAAGAAAAAAACCTTTAAAAATGAGGGAGCAAAGGTGTGAGGAGGGTGAGCAGCTCTTGCACAGCTGTGATCACAGCGAGAGACAGCCTCAGCAAAATCTGCTCTGAGCTTCAGCGTCCTGCAGAGACGACCGGGATCTCCTTCCCATCGCCCTGCTCCAGTAGCACGCTCCCTGCCCTCCGGGCCTGAAAACCCTTCTCCAGGTTGGCTCTGGGCCATGGCCATTTGTCCCCCAGCCGCTCATATCTGCTGCTGTGTGGAGCCAAGAGCCACAGCCTGGACCGGGACCAGCAGCCGGAGCAAAACCTGCCCCCTGCTGCGTCCTGGTCCCGCAGCCCACCATAGCGCTCTTCTCCACCCCTGCCTTCCCTGCGCGGCCCAGCTCCTGTTTTCCTGCTCTCCTTTGCCCTTTGGTGTGATGGTTCCCTGACTAAATTCCCCCCGTGGCACTGGGGCCACTGCCTTTTGGGTGGAGGAGCCATCGCCATGAGGAAACTCCTTTGCGCGGCAGTCCCGCGGGTTGGGTGCTGCGGTATCTGGTGCCAGCCGGGCCGAGTCAGCACCGGAAGGGGATTTGCATCTTGAATGCTTCTTCATGCTCCTTTACAGCCTCAGAGCAACTGCCACGGCAGATCGGGTTGCAGCACACCTATTCCAGGCTCCGTCTCGGAGCAGCTGAAAGCAGATACTCCGGCAGGCTGAGCAAAGCCTCCTGGCTGCAGAATCGCGCGTTCACATGGTGAGGGGGAGCCGCTGCCCCCGGCCAGCCTGTGGCTGGCGAGCGAGGTGGGGCTGGGCTAGCACCCTCCATGGCTCACCTGCCGCGTTGGCGGCTTGCACGGTGCTCACGTCCCCGTGCTGAGGGGGGGCCTCCTCAGCCTCTGCCCGGCTCTCCACCTTTCTCATGGCCCTTTGTGCTGCTCCTGGAGGAGCTGGGGTCAGGACGGGACACAGGCAGCTCTTTGCATTGCAGCAGCCTGTTTTCATGCCCTTCGTTAGCGACCCATCCTTTAATGAAGGCCCAGTGGAAGCGTGGTGGCCGCTTTCCATCTCCCTCCGGAGGCTGCCGTGCCCTGGGGCAGGCGCTGCCCGAACCAGAAGGGCCGTGGCAGCCTCCAGGAGCGAAGGGAAGGGGCACACAGCCACGGGGGGCATGGCAGCCCCGTAGTGTCCCTAAGCCAGCGGCAAAGGAGAGCCCAGAGGCTCAGGCGCTGCGCTCAGTGCTGTGCCTCCAGCTGCCCCGTGCTCTGCCTGCTAGCAGCGCTCAGGGCTTGCTTTAGGATCTCCCTCTGGTTCCTTTTAGCCCACGGGAAGGGGGAGGGAAACCACCCCCTCCACGCTGTGGGATCTGGCCCCTGCTCCCGTCTCTTGGCCATCCCCAGGCAGCGGGAGGGGAGCAGCTGCTGCCGATACCTGGGCTGCGGGGACTGGGTGGGGAGGCAGGGGAGGGAGGGAGCGGGCGGGGTGGGGAGAGAGAGAGACAAAGAAAAAAGGCCCGCAAATGCACGCTGGACGCAGAGGGAATGATGGAGAGAGGCGGAAATAGGCACGAACGTGTTTGGCAAATTAAAGCCTCTCCCTTTGTTTTGCTGCTTTGCAGATAGCTACAGGAACACTTAGTGCAGAGCCCGGGGTCTGGATAAGCAACTCTTTTAGCAGCAGGAAAGGTTGTTAAATATTTATTTGTAAACCTGGAGTCTTTATCTCTAAAATGTAGTCAAGTTCAATAAAATTTGATTTAGCTGGAGCAGCTTAGAGGAGAGGAGAGCACCGGCTCCAAGAGCTGCGTCTCGGAGGCTTCACGCGAAGCCAGTGGCAGGGAGATGGGGCTGAGCCCGCGGCTGGCCGGACCTGCACCACAGCCCCGCTGCAGCCGGCGGGTGCTGGGCGCACCGGGCGGCCCACACAGCAGCGGTCAGCGCCTGCAGGGACAGGCCGGGTGGGAGCGCGCTCCCCCTGGCCCGGCTCTGCCCCCAGAGCACCGCGGGGCCCCAGGGATTTGGCTCGCTTCGTCCTCAATTGCCTGCTGTCGTTCGATGCTCTCGAAAGCATCTGGTTCAAGGGTGAACGTCTCCCGCGCTGTAATTTATGAATGCCAGGTGCGGGTTAGAGCTGACGCGGGGATTTTGCCGCTCGCTTGCTGTCATCGCGGCAGATCGCTCGGGGCCGCGGGGCACCGGCCCCACCGCCGGGCACCCTGGGGTCGGCGAGCAGGGCCCAGCCCAGGGACAGCACGGCAGCAGAGGGCACGGCCGGGCGCACTGCCCACCCCTCGGGGCAGGAGGGCAGCCTCGGGGGTAAGCCCCGGTGCACACCTGGGCTCCCTCCTGCGTCACCCTTGGTTTGGTTTCTCCAGGGCTGTTCCTCCTGCGCCGGGGCAGCCTGTGCCCGGCACAGCAGCACGAGCCCCGCTCACAGCAGCGCTGCAGCCCAGCCCCGGGCTGCGTTTGCAGGTGCGGGCCCAGAATAGCTTCCTTCCTCCCAGCGCTGCTCCCAGCCGGGGCCGCTCGGCTGGTCCTGCCGCATTTAGCACCGAGGCAGCGCGGCCCCGGCGCGCCCATCTGCTCCCCTCGCACGGCGTCTGGCAGCCTCCTCCGGGGACCGGCTCTGCTTCGCAGCCCTCATCCGCAGGCAGCGGGGTGGCAAGGGTGGGCGCCGGGTGCCGTGGCTCTGGGCACAATTTTTCCTTTGGTTTGCTCTGATTTGATTGTTGCCTAACGCCAGTGAGTCCGGCAGCTGCTCCTTTCTTATCGATTCTTATTTTATGTGAGAAATGAGAGCCATGCTTGTGCCAGAGGGCTGCAACTCTCTCCAGCTTGTCCTGGCCTGTGTATCGCAACCATCAGGCCTGATCCTGACCGGGAGCTCGCGCCAGGGCCGCGGGCTGGCACCCGGGAGCGGGGGGTTCAGGAGCTCCAAGGGCAGACAGGGTTCGTGGTCTGCCTCCGAGCAAATGCGTGAGGGCTTCACATTTTGGAAAGCCCGTGCAGATACCCTGTCTCCACCAGCTGCCTGTTCCCTGCAGGCGGCCACGGGCTTCTCCTCTGCGCTGACACCAAGCCCTTGGCCCGTAATTGCCCTCGTGAACGTGCCTGAGCCCACCTGGAGCAGCCGGGGCCCTCCTTGCCCCGCCAGGACCGACCGCTCCGGCACGGGGCAGCAGGCAAGGGACGCCCAATGGGACAGCCCTGCCCTGGGCTGAGCTGCTCTGCTGATGCGAAGCGAGCCCGGCCACCACCCAGGGCAGCATTCACAGTGAGGCCACGTGTGCGTTGTTGGCCTTGGCCACACAAAAAAACGTGTTTTTATTAGTCGTTTTTAGAAGGGTCACCTCTTGCCAGCCGCCTCACCTTGAGGCCTGCGTACAGCTCTCTGGAACAGCCAGCGGGAAGTGGGAAACAAGTGATTGAAAGCTCACCTTAGCCCAGAATTTTTCAGCTTATTCATTGTCTTTCTCCCAAAGCTCGTATGTGACTCTGGCTATTAAGATTATGGATGTTTTTGTCAGGGATTGTATTTATCACAGATTTAAATTTAGCTGAGAACTAATAACATGTGAGGTGTGTCTAGACTTTAATTCTATGCAGGTGGGTTTGTCTCGTTGTTAACAACCTGCAGCTTTCACTTCGTTCATTCGTCATCTGTTTGCTCGTGTTTTGCCCAGCAGCCACCGAGGCCGCACCTCGGCACACAGCGTTGGCAGCCCCGTGGCAGCCGGGCTGGGCCGTGCAGGCAGCAGCCGTAACTCTGGCATGGCACGGCACGTATATTCAGCGCTAACCAGACAGAGCCGCGCGTGGGGGACTTAGGACCGCTGATCTGGGATCAGAGCTGGTGTAACTCACCCGCTGTGGACACGGAGCTCCAGCAGAGCACCCTGCCCTGGCAGAGAGGCAGAACTTGGCCCGGGGCAGGTCCGGGCTGAGCGTGGCAGTCCTGCCGGGGCGGCTGCAGCAGGACCCGGCGCTCGCCTGCACCCAGCAGGGACCCGCGCCAGGCTGCATGCGAGGGCAGAGCTGAGATTTCTGCACAGAGTACGTCTGAATAAGGCCGGCTGCCCGGCAGTCTAATGAGCTGAAGTCTTTTCAGCCTGGGTGTAATTAAGCCCCTTAGACTGCATTTTGTTTTGCACGCAGTGTTTTGCTTTCTTTGATGGCTTTCTCAGCACGGCCGCGAGGAGCGGGAATTGGTTTCTGGGAGATACCGGCCAAAGGAAGCCGTGGGAGCACCGGAGCACGCGCGAGCAGCAGGCACAGCAGAGCCGCCAGCACCGTGCTAGCCATAGGGGGCCCCTCGCAGCTCGGCCCCAGCCGGGGCCAGGCAGGAGCCCGGGAGCGCGTCCACACGCGCCCGTCAGCCCTTTGCCTGCGAGGCCCGGCCCCAGCATCCCCCCGGTGGGTGCCAGCCTGGGCCAGGAGGCAGCGCAGCGGTAGCGGCAGCCCCGTTTGTATTTGTAACGCTGCCCAGCAGGGTCAGTCGTCTGGAGGTGGTGACATGGGAGGCGATGAGCTGTAAATAGCCAGCAAACAGCTCCTTGCAGCCTGGCCCAGGCCCAAGCAAACCCACTGGAAATGTTTCCACCCGCCAGGAGGGAGCTCGGCACCGCTGCCAGGCTGGGCTGTCTGCACGGCCCCCTTCTCCTCGGGGTGAAGCGCTTCGGGCCGACCCTCGCGCCCAGTCCTGAAAGGGGATGGAGAAGGACAGGGAACTGGAGTGAAGCCACAGTAGGATTCCTGTGGGGTTCCAGGGGTTCACACCTGAGCATGAGCTCAGCCCCACGACTGCCTGGCATGCCAAGGCCTGGTGGTTTCCAAGATGGTGCTGGTGGAAAGTTGTATGGCCTTTCCATCATCTTTTGTCCTAGCATCATACAAAGGAGTGTTGAATTTCTTTTTATTTTTTTTTTTTGGAGGGGTGCGGGGGGGGCAGGAAGGGTGTTATACTTGGTCCATATATCTATATGAAACAACGCATATAAACAGATGCAATTAAAGTAACGCACAGAATGTGTACCAGACCCATGAACAGGGCTGGAGTAGGGAAAGTAATGGACAGCGTATATAATGATGGGTATGAACAGAGCCAACAGAAGTAATGCATTGAGTATATTCAGCGATAGCCATAAATAGCACTAGAAGAAGCAATGCAGAGCATACACGTAACAACATGAACACAGTCCGGAGTAGCTGTACATCTCATATGCAACATTAATACAATTTGATTCCTCGTAACAGCTTGAACAACAAGGAAAGGAACATAAGACAGGCAGAGGGGGAGAGAATTTTCACTTCAGGGCTGTGTCTGGTGCACAAGCTGCTCACACGAGACTGAAACACCCAAGTAAAATTATTCCCAGTCCTCCCCAGGAAAGGCAGCAGGAGGCCGGGCCTCGCCCAGCTGGGACTGGGCAAACCCCTTGCCCTACAGTGCTCTGGAACATTGTATGGAGCTACAGCTCTATGTGCAGATGGACCCACCGGCCGGTTGCTGCTCCTCCACGCGGAGCTGTAGGCAGTAACGGAGTCAAAGGACTAGCCCAGCCGGGGAACACCAAAACCAGGCTGTGCTCAGAAAGGGGGCTGATTCCCACCCACCGAGCTGGCGCCGTCGCTCCCTGCACGTGGCAGACCCCGAGCGGTGTCTTCTTGTCGTCAGTGACGGATGCTGGGCTCGATCCAGTACTCCATTCCTCTGCAGTCGTAGCGCAGCCTTTATCGTCACGCTCCGTCTACAGGGAAATGAAAAATCCCAAGAGCTTAAAATAGGATGGAGATAGATGTGCTTAGTATTAAGATTTTCTTTAAAAATCCAGGGAAACAGGGTCTGTCTGACATGGGTTCTTCAGTGGTTTTCAATCAAAATCTCTAAATGTTCAACCACAAAATGGAAAGTTTCACACAGAAAGGAGAGATTGACCTATAAGCGAATGGTTGCATTTCAGCTGGAAAATGAGCACTTCAGCATGGCCCTTGCTGCGGCCATTACCCCAGCAGCAGAGCAACCGGCGGGAGCGGGTGCACCTGCAGGTGCGAAAACGGGGCATCAAATGCGCTCGGGGGGCAACAGAGCTCCTCGTAACGCCAGCTCAACGGTACCGTCTGTCACGTCCCCGACACCACCCACACACCCTGCCTCCCCGAGGGACCAGGCACTGCAAAAAACAGCCCGCTGGAGCCCGCCCAGTGCCCTAGAGGTGTGCGCATGTGGGCCCCTTTTTAGAGGTGTTCCTGAAAGGCGCCTTAACCCTAACCCTCTTTATAAGGTCTCTTTATAAGGTGCTCGCAATGGAGGACTATCCTCCCTTCAGTCTTCCGTCCTCACGCATGCCCTAGACCAGCATCTTGTTGCGTGTTTGTTGAACGTGTTGAAATACCTGTGTGAAGTGTCAACCGAGGCCTGATGGTGTCAGGTAGTAGATCATGTCGGCTGTACGGGGATGGTTAAACCTTCGGGCACGGTTCTGCTGAACGTTTGCTCACATCCAGCTTTGTTCTTTCTCTCTCCCATGTCACCTGCAGGTGAGAGATAGGATGGTAGCTGGGGAGGCGAGTATGCGCAGCCCAATCCTGGCCTGCTGGCAGCCCATCCTCCTCCTGATGCTGGGATCCATCCTGTCCGGTTCTGCCACAGGCTGCCCGCCGCGCTGTGAGTGCTCTGCCCAGGAGCGTGCCGTCCTGTGCCACCGGAAGCGATTCATGGTCATCCCGGAAGGAATCCCAACTGAGACCAGGCTGCTGGACTTGGGCAAGAACCGCATCAAGACACTCAACCAGGATGAATTTGCCAACTACCCTCACCTGGAGGAGCTGGAGCTAAATGAGAACATTA
Organism: Anseranas semipalmata; assembly: GCA_013399115.1. Lineage (NCBI taxonomy): Eukaryota > Metazoa > Chordata > Aves > Anseriformes > Anseranatidae > Anseranas > Anseranas semipalmata. The sequence goes on along the minus strand of VXAA01003730.1, from coordinate 176,377 downwards.
TCAGTGCCATTGAACCTGGGGCTTTCAACAACCTCTTCAACCTCAGGACGCTGGGGCTCAGGAGTAACAGACTCAAGCTGATCCCCTTGGGGGTGTTTACTGGACTCAGCAACCTTACCAAGCTAGACATTAGCGAGAACAAAATTGTGATCCTCCTGGACTACATGTTCCAGGACTTGTACAACCTGAAGTCTTTGGAGGTGGGGGACAACGACCTTGTCTACATCTCCCACCGGGCATTCAGCGGCCTCAACAGCCTGGAGCAGTTGACCCTGGAGAAATGCAACCTGACCTCCATCCCCACAGAGGCCCTGTCTCACCTGCACGGCCTGATTGTGCTGCGGCTGCGCCACCTTAACATCAACGCCATTCGGGATTACTCATTCAAGAGGCTGTACAGGCTTAAGGTCCTCGAGATCTCACACTGGCCCTACCTGGATACCATGACATCCAACTGCCTCTATGGGTTGAACTTGACCTCCTTGTCCATCACCCACTGCAACCTGACGTCCATCCCTTATGTGTCAGTGAGGCACTTGGTTTACCTCCGGTTCCTGAACCTGTCCTACAACCCCATCGTCACCATCGAGGGCTCTATGCTCCATGACCTGCTGAGGCTGCAGGAGATCCAGCTGGTGGGAGGGCAGCTCACCACGGTCGAGCCCTTTGCCTTCCGTGGCCTCAATTACCTGCGCATCCTGAACGTGTCGGGGAATTTGCTGACCACCCTGGAAGAGTCGGCCTTCCACTCAGTGGGCAACCTGGAGACGCTCATCCTCGACAACAATCCCTTAGCCTGCGACTGTCGGCTGCTGTGGGTTTTCCGACGGCGATGGAGGTTGAACTTCAATAAGCAGCAGCCCACCTGCTCTACCCCCGAGTTCGTCCAGGGCAAGGAGTTCAAAGACTTCCCCGACGTCCTCCTGCCCAACTACTTCACCTGCCGCCGAGCTCGGATACGGGACCGTAAACCTCAGCAGATCTTCGTGGACGAAGGCCACACAGTCCATTTTGTCTGTCGGGCAGATGGGGACCCACCCCCCGCCATCATGTGGCTCTCTCCCCGGAAGCACCTCATCTCTACCAAAACCAACGGACGGCTCACTGTCTTCCCCGACGGCACGCTGGAGGTGCGCTACGCCCAGATCCAGGACAATGGCACCTACCTATGCATCGCCAGCAACGCAGGTGGCAATGACACCATGCTGGCCCACCTGCACGTGCGCAGCTACTCCCCAGACTGGCCCCACCAGCCCAACAAGACCTTCGCGTTCATCTCCAACCAGCCCAACGAGAGCGATGCCAATAGCACACGTGCCACCGTGCCTTTCCCCTTTGACATCAAGACTCTCATCATCGCCACCACCATGGGCTTCATTTCATTTCTGGGCGTCGTGCTCTTCTGTCTGGTGCTCCTCTTCTTGTGGAGCCGGGGGAAAGGCAACACCAAGCACAACATTGAAATAGAGTACGTGCCACGCAAGTCCGACGCAGGCATCAGTTCTGCCGATGCGCCACGCAAGTTCAATATGAAAATGATTTAACCAGGCAACAATTTGCAAATAATTTTTTTAAAAAAAAAACAAAAAACATATGAACAAATTAAAAATAATTAAAAAAACATTGCTACAAACATACCGACCTCTCTCCTTCCACCACGTCCTCTGTCCCAGTCCAAACCCACTGCACCCGCACTGTCACACCACCTCTTTCTCCTCCTCTTCTTCTTTATACCAGGAAAACATTCAGCTGATGTCTTCAGGACTCCTGTGTTTGTAAGGACTTTGTCTGATGGACTCTGGTGTCAGATATAACTCTGAGAGGGAAAAACAACAGGGGGGAAAGAAAGAAAAAAGAAATAAAATCAATAAAAAGTTACAAACTTTCTTCTGTAACTTTGATTTCAATAACTATGGATTTTTATGAAAACTTGAAATAATAAAAAAAACCCTATTTCCTATAGACAGTTGGAATGCAAAATCTTGACTTCTTGATCTGTCCAGTTCTGTATCACTGGCAAGTGCTCCATTTCTCCCCTCTGACGCTCTCGCCTCGGAGGCATTTTCCAGCCAGCTCACTAAGAACAGCCCCCAGCCAGAGCGATTCTCCTGCTGACGCCAAGGGTTCATGCTCCCCAGAAAAGCCACTTTCCATGGCGCCCTAGGCCCTGCACAGCACACCAAGAGGAATTTGACTTCTTTCCTGAGGACTAGTTGTATTTTTACAGCCAATTCCCCAAATGCCCATCCCTGTGGCGAGCTCAGCCCTCAAAGCCTGGGGGAACAGGGCCGCAGCTCTGATGTGCATAAGCAGTAAATAGCAGGGCTGTGTTCGCCTGCCCTCTGCGCAGCGGGAAGGACGTGAAGCCCCGGCACAGGGCAGCCTGCAGGGTAGGCAGCAGCTCGCCGTGCCCATCCCCATGGGCTGAGAGCCAGTGGGGCCATGCTTCGCCCAGGTGGAGGTGGCAGCGGGACTGGGGATACCTGGGGATCCCAACTGCCTCCTACCGTGGGAGAGGACTTTCTGCCTGCCGTCGCCAGCAGCACAGTGGTGTCTCCTCTCTGATGGGTGACAAGCTGGCTCTTGCGCTGTGAACATCAGTCCCTGCAGGCAGGGATGCTGCAGTGCTGTTAGCACCTTTGCAGCACAAGCAGGCAGTGCCCTGCCCGACCCCAGCCCCCCCATACTTCCCCCAGAGGGAATTTGGCTTCCAGGTTTGTCTGGAAAAAATAAAATTACGTACATATATAAATACACCCACACACACGTGCTGCCCGAGCCAGAGAACAGGCACAGGGCTGGAGCAGGGAGGTGGTAAAGGCTGCCATCGTGCTGGCTGCCCTGATGCTAGCTCCAGGGTGCCCATCATCATGGTGTCTGGTCACGGTGCAGTGACCTCCCTTCGCTCAGCTCTGGTGCTCGGGATCAGGAGATCTCTATTGTCTTGAAAAGAAAAAGGGGGGGTCCCTCATGGAAGAGGTGGCACTGCCACCCTACCCCATCTCCCTGCCCTGCCAGGGAACAGAGCTACCTACACCTGCGAGGCCCAGGACACACTACAGAAATCACCGGCGTAGAGGCATCGTACAGCAAATGAATTAAAAGGAGCAAGTCAGGAGGGCAACCACAGATGGAGAGAGTGAAATTAAGAGAGAGAGTGACGGGGAAAAAGGTGTTTCAAGTCAAGCTTTGAAAATAAAACATGTTCCATCAAACCAGCTCAGCTGTTCCCCGGTCAGTTTGTGGCAGTTTCCCAGAAGGTGGGGTGCAGAGCAGGGCGAAGGCCACGGCCAGCCTTCCTGCAGGGTCTATGCACAGGAGGAACAGGGCTGACACCACAGCCCGGGGACGCTAGCACAGCCTTTTTACCTGTTCCTGGCTGTGCTGGAAGCACAAAATGTCCCTGCAAACAGAGGCGTGCGGGGTGCTGAAGGTTTTTAGAAGCATTACTGCAGCAGCGGGTGCTGCTGCCGGACCGGTGGCACCACACGGGCAAGAGGCTCCCGCCCTGCCCCAGCCTCCGCGGCATCTCCGAGGTGGATGAGCCGAGATTTGCATGCTTGATTTGTAAAGCACTTAAGGAGTCTTCGGGGATCAAAGTCACTACAACATGATAAAAAATAAGCGACAGGAACCTGGAGTGCCGACAGAGAAAAGAATGGATTTTCTTTTCTTCCAGCAATGTGCTAATCTAGAAAAAACAACCCGAAACATCTGTGCTCATGGGGAGGGGGGATTTTTTGCTGGTTTCAGCTTTCCATTCACCTTGAAACAAAACATTTTGCGTTTCTTTCTCCACAGCAGGTTTCAGTAGCTTGATTTGTTAGTTTCTCCTCTCTAACCCATCCTTCCTTTTCAGCTTTGAAACCAAACCATTTTTTACAGCCTTTTGCTTTTGCTTTGCTTTTTAAAAGAGCCAAACGAAAATGCCTCCTTGCTAGCTTCCCCTCCCACCAGTGTTTAACCAATATTTTCAGCAAGCTAAATATGAAACCACAAATAACAACTCACAAACTGAAGACAGGTGCTCCCAGCTCCGTCCGTGCCGCAGACCCCACTCGACGGACCCCGAGCACCGCCCCGGAGCGGCGCCCTGCTGGGAGAGGAGGGGACACGGGGCCCGGCTGCGGCAAGGCCTCGGCCCTGCAGAGGAGGATGCCAACCAAGCCAAGCGCAGCCGAGAAAGCCATGTACAGCCACACACGAGGAGCAGAAATCTCTGGTTGACCGCTGTTGCCAGGACCGACAATAACTCAATCGGCAGTTCAACAGACGGCAGAGGGGTGGAGGGGGGTCTCTGTGTTCCTGGACAGCTATTAACACTGGCAGTCTGAAAGAGCTTTTTAATTGACTCCAGTTATCCTTTTTTAATGCTGTAATTAAAAGAGCTAATTCAACACACACAGATTAAAAATAATAATAATAATATCCAAGTCCAACAAGGTATTTGCAGCACACAGCAGTATCCCAGCAATCAAGGGGAGGAATCAAGTCTTTCACTGCTAAAAAGAAGCTTTAAAAAAGAAGAGAAAATTATTTCTTTTCTGCGTAAGGTCTTGGACTGTTATCACACTGCTTTTCCCAGCCCTCAGTCTCTTCCTAGACACCTGAACACCAGCACATATGTGCCACGAGCCCTCCTTCCCCAGCACGAGCCACAGCCAACAACCCGCTCCGTGCACCAAACTGAGCGCTCCCTGGGAATGGCCACGCTCCGCACACAGCCCTGCACAGCCCGGGGGCCCCGCCACGCACCGCCCCAACCCACACGCGCCCCCAGACCCTCTGCCTCCGCTCCGTCCCCGGGGAAAGCCACCCGAGCTGCGGCTCAAAGTCCCTCATTAGCGAGTTTGCCCGCTGCTCTGTGGCACTGCTGCCTGCCACGCAGTTTATTATCTCCAGTGATTTTTTAATCTTCGATGCTTTGTGAACTGGATAATTTTTTTTCAGTCACCATGTGATTAAAGCAGATGGATGGAGCAGAAGAAAAGCATCTTAGAGTGGCTAGCATCTCAGCTCAGCAATTTTCATGGCTATAAAAAAAAAAAAAAAAGAATAAACTCTCTTTCTCTTCTTTGCTGAAATTTACAGAGTGTTGCTACTGCAGTTTAATCAGGGGTGAGAGAGCAGGGGCTGACTTCCAGCACTGCTCTTCAGGTAACCGTGGGCTGTGTGTCAGAGCCAGCCAGCACTTTTTACTCTTTTTTTTAATTAAGGAGAAATACAAAGTGCTTTATAAAACAGCTTAAAAAAAAAAAAAACAGGAAGACGTGTTTAGGGCATGGAGGGGAGGCTGCTTGTGAAACGTGCCTTACCTCCTCTGCTTCCAACCCAGGGAGCCCCCCGGAGAGCCCCACGATGGGCACTGTGTGTTGGGACGCAGCTGGGTGAGGACAGAGGGACAGTCAGCACTGCCCACCCCGGGGGCACCACGCAGCCCCAGGCACTTCCCTCCACCCGGGGGCTGCGGCTGGCAGGCGCCTGGCTCTCCCCTTCCCTGCAGAGGCAGGAGCAGAGTTACCAGCACCCTGCAGGAGAGACGTTTCTACCCGCCGGCTCCCTGACCCTCCTCACAGATCCCCGCTCAGCTCAGCTCCCTCCCCAGGGCTGCCAACGCGCCCCAGGGCTGCCGACGCACCCCAGGGCTCCCCCTCACCATCACCGCCCAGCCCCAGGCATGGCCCCTTCGCCTCCCCGGCTCCCTCACCGCCTCTGGCCAGGCTTGCTGCCTTCCCCTGTTTCCATCAGGCCTTATCACACTTAATTTTGCTCCTTCTTCTACTAACTACACTCCTGTCTTATCTCTCCTTCAGAGTCAATTTTTTTACTCTCTCCCTTTTCTATTCCTTATCACTCTTTCTTTCTTTCTTTTTTAAACAATACTTCCTGCCTTCTGTGCATGTCTCACTCTCCTGCCATCTCTCCCTGCCAGCTGCTCTCCTCTCCCCCCCACGCCTGTGCTTCCCGCGGTCCCCTCTCTGCACACACATCTTCCCCCAGACCTCTGCCTCCCTCCTCGCCTTGGCAGGTCCCATCCTGCTCCCTCTGCAACGAGCAGCACAGTGGCACGGAGGGGAGGAGGGAAAGACCTTCAGGCTTGGCCTCCTTTTCTGCTTTCTCTCTTTCCATCCCTCTTGTCCCCCACCGTCCTGCCCTGTGTCCCCCTTTTCCCACCTCACCTTTCCTCACTTCCCACCTGCTCTCCAGCCCTGCCCAGCTGGTTTGCCACGACTTTGCATTGTGGTCCATGGTACCAGGATTTAGCAGGACATGGAGGAGAAGGTCCCTGACATGTGGGGCTGAGCGCCCCGGAGGAGATGGCGGGGGAGCAGCCCCTCTCCCAGCCCTGCCGTGGGTGCACGCAGCTCCTCAGGCCTCCTGGAACAAGCAGGCCTATTGCTTCCCTCTCTTTTTTCTGGATCCATATCTGCATGCTTACGATAGATTTACTGCAATTCTATAGTTTTATGATTAAAACCCATAAATTTTACTAGGCCTTTTTCTTATTCTCCATAATCCTCAGGATTCAAGGCAATCAAATTTTAACCGGAAAGCATGGGCTGTGCAGTTAGGTCCTGGTGTAATAGGGAACGGTTCATTTCCCAATCCACCCCCATTACTTGTGGTACAAAAGAAATATTGCCCTGTGAAAGAGATTTTTCCTCATTCCCTTTAAAACAATGCACTCACCTGAGCAAAGGATCAGAGAAGCAATATGAACCTCGACTACAACACGGTGTCCCCACCACTGCAACCGGCTGCAGTTTGTTTCCATCCGGAGGTTTGAGAGTTGAGTTTCTCAGTGCATTCGGGCAGGTGCTGGGGGTCTCGGGAAGACCTAGCCCAGGGTGAGCAGGGTGGCAGTCGTGGGTCCCCATCAGGTGCTCTGCCTCAGCTCCCTGTGAGCAGGCAGCTCCAGTCCCTCCGGAGATTTCATCATGTGCCTGTTACAATCCAGGTAATATGACATTTCATTCAAATGAGCAAATTTATTCCAGTGGCACTTTAATAACAAAATCAATAAAACTACACTTCCCAGCAGGGCTTTATCATATGCTAAAACTACAGCATATTGCCTGGATATACTAAATTCTCTCCCTGAAATAAAGTGCAAAGTTTAGAAGACAGATGACACCATTTGCGGCACTAGTAGGATAATACCCTAATAAATCCTCTGCCACCTGGGCACTTCAGAGTTGTCACACACACTGCACTTGGTGGCCACGGGGAACTTCCCAATGAGAGCAAGAACAGAAAGGAGAGCTTTGTGCTCCTCAGGCTCGTGGACCAGATGTAGGAGCATGGGCTCTGGAGCACAGCCCTGGATGGTTTTGCATGTCAGAGAGCAGCAAGGCATCCACACACACACAGACCAGAGCAGACTGTGTACACGGGAGCATCATGGACTGTGTGAAGTGACATTGGTTATCAGTGTGGGGTACCTTATCTGCAGTGGCCCTCTTCAAAAGAACCAGCTTAGATCAGACGGGAAGACAAGCACCTAGCTCAGGGACCAGCTGCTCCACACGGCGGGGACCGGGCTGGCCTCTCCTGGCAGAGCTCCCTGGTGTCACCGCTGAGCTGGAAAAGAGATGGCATGGTCAGGAAACGCTGCTGGTTCTGCAAGCCCAAGAGTTAGCAGTTCCCAAGGAAGCAGCCATGTAACTGGACAGGGGCTTTCTGTCCTCACTGGGCAGCGGCCGCTGTCCTCCCCTGCGTGCACTGTGCACCTCTCTGTGCAGGATCTCACCCCTGAGCTCTGTGACAAGAGCCCAGCCCCATGCTGCGCTCTGCAGCTGCTCTGCCACGGACCATCCCTCTCGTTCTCTTCCCACCTCACCATCCCCTCAATTGCCGCCTGCCGCTTTACTGCCGTTCCCTGTACCGTTACACCCCAGCACCTTGCCTGACACAAGATTATGGCTTTTCCCTCCTCCAGCATCCTTGCCAGGCCATCATCCAACAGCTCTCCAAACCCTGCCCTGCTCCCAGCCATTCCCGTCTGCCAGTCTGCCATCTCCCACCGGCTCTCTCCTCCTCCTCTTCATCCCTACAGCTTGTGCTTCCCAAGCCTATCAGTGTTCCCCAGCCTTGAGTGCTGCAAAACCAATTAGCTCACTACAAAGACCGAGGAATAATTAGGGACTCCGCTGAAAGCACAAAACTAGGACATCTCGCCTTAAATAAACACGAGGAAGTGTCTCTCTACTCTGCTGATGGCCTGTGATTGCTTCGAGCAGCTGATTACACCGCTCGCTGTCCCTCGGCTCCCCATCCAGGCATGCTCACCAGAGGTGCCTCTGCCTCCATCTCATCCCTTATACACAGATGCTTTCTGTTTCTTTATGGCTTGTGTTCCTGCCACTAAAGCCAGCTCTTCCTCAGAGCTCTGCCGCTACCCAGGCACCAAAGCAAGCAGGCAGCTTTCCTGGAGACACTGGGACTGCTGGTTTGGGCACTGCCATCTCAGCGGTCCTCCAGCTCTCCCTGGGAGAGCAGCAGCAGAAAGCCAGCACCGAGCACAGAAAATGTTTAGCAAGAAAAACATTTGTTTGCAAGATTTCTTTTCCAGTTGCCTCCACTGGGTAGAAGAGATGCTACGGGAGCCTCTTTGCTCCGCAGCACTACCGTGATGGGGTGGGAGTCCGCCCAGCCCCATGCTGGAGCTCCTAAAGAATAGGCCGATACAGGAGGATCTGTGGGCTACACAGATCCTCTTCTTGCCTCATGCACAGGCCATCCTTGGAACCCATGCTTGGGCATGTTGAAGACCCCCTAGTGACAGCCAGGAGTTCCTGGAAACCCGTGCCTCCCCCTGAGGAAGCACCCATCTCCACCTGCTCCTCAGGGTGACGAGCAGCAGAGGAAGCACAGAATGAGGCGCCTCTGACCTTCACCGCGCGCTTGTCTCCCCGGTGCTGCAAACGATCCCTCCTCCAGCCATTGTCTGTGCCTGAAGTGCTGCACACAGTTTTGTCACTTAGTAATGATATTTAATAACAACCTGACACTCAGCCCCTGCATCTCACTCAGAGACCTGAGACAGCCACCTGACTAATGTCCCCAGCCAGCTGGGGAGGAGCGGTGCTTGCTGCCTCCTGGGGGAGGCAGGACGGGGCACGGGGAGGGAAGGCGTTGCTTTAAGCCCTTCAGAAAAGCCTCCCCAGCTCTTGCTCCCTCCAAGCCTGGCCGAGGCATGCACTGTGTCCCCTGGACTCAGCAGTGGCTTCCCGATGGGCTCAAAGTCAAGGCTGAGCGTCCCCTCCTGTCCTCAGCCCACCCTCCTGCCATCACCCATGGTGAGGAGTGCTGGCAGACAAAGTGGGGAAGGACAAGTTCTCAGCTTAGGGACAGACCAGCAGAAGACCTCATAGACACCATACATGAAAACACAACCCATGCCATCAGAGACATGGCCCTTACATTTGTTTGTTTGTTTTTTCCCCCTAATCCAGCCCTGATCACCCTAAATCCAGACTCAGCTCCTCCTCAGTGGTCTGGAGCAGTGAGGGATCAGGTATCCATCACCCGCAGGAGGTTCCCTTGCCTTAGCCAAGGACATAGGCTTGGGAAAGGTGAAAACCTTCAGCTTTCCTTGCATCAGGGTTTGGGGACTGGGGAAGGTCTGCACCCTGAGAAGGGCCATGCTGAGTCAGTTCCAGGGCTGTGTCCCCAGCCATGGCCACAGGCAGGTGCCTGTGGCAGAGGGAAGGCCCAGGCAGTACAGAATAACCCTAATAAGAAGTACAATAACAAGTACAGAATAACCCTAATAACCCACCTGCGCAATCCCTCCCAGCCTCAGGCAAACCAAGGTTAGAGAGTTTCTAAGCCACAGTCTCTGTACTGTTTTCTTATTAGTCCTTAACAAACCTTTCTTTCTTAAAGTCGCTTGAATGCATATTTTAATCTACTTATGCCCCTAGCCCGCAGCAGTAGTTGTAGCAGTGCGTGCCACCCCCAAAGTCTGCACGGTGTTTGGTTTACACCAGCCATCAATGAGTCCCATTTGCTCAGTTTTATCCCTGTATCGCTTTACTGGTACCCCACGAAGGTCTCCACGTGCAACACATTCCCCAAATACACCTAAAATGAGCAGAGAAGATAAGACCCCTCACAGAGTGCTGTTCCCATACATTACATTAAAAAACATAGGATAAGATAACATGGAGCAACAGCCCCACGGATTCTGCCATCCCAAGCAGCCCCAGCCACCAGGTGGGAGCTCCAGGCTCCTTCTTCCTCCTTCTCAGGAGGAAAGCACCTGCTGGACAGGGTAACAATTTCAACAGGAGGAACACAGAGTTCTCCCCTCCCACACCAGCACCAAAGTCGGGACCCAAAGCTGATGAGGCTGCTCACTTGCACACCTCAGAAGAGATGTGAATGAAGCAACTCTTGTGACAAAGAAATTCTCCCTCCCTGCACTGGGGCACGATTGAGCATGGCTAGCCACAGCAAGCTCCTTTGCAAGGGTGTGCAAGAGATTTGGGATGTAGCTACTTGCCACTGGGGGTTGGATTTCATGGGTGGAGAAGGCTCTGCAGAGGCAACCTGTCCTCTGCATTTCTTTGCCACCTACCTCAGCCTGCCACCCCTCCTAGCTCTGCTGCTACCACACTCCACATGAGCGCCCTAGCCCCATGCCCTCATCAGCAGTGCAATCCTTAATTTGATTAAGATAACATCTATATACACCCTGCACAATACGTAGGAAATCTACACTGCAGACACAGCTCTACCCCTTCCTTCCACTTCTGAAGGGTTAAAGATTTGCAGAGTGGGTGAAGGAAGGACGAGCAGGCAGGGCTGCCTGATATTTGCAGTTGAAGCAAAACTGCAAAATGTCTCCATGTCCCAGGTGCCTGCAGGTCCATGCATCCAGAGCTGTCAGTAAGCCCATGTTGTCAGAACCCCAGTGACAGCCACCAAGGCATTTTCCAAAGAGCAGAAGTGTGATGAGGAAGAAGAGACGCATGAGATCACCTCTGATGAACAAACTGTCTTGCCCCATGACCTGCATCTAAGAGGATCCAGTGCTGGCATCTTCAAAGGGGACAGAGAAGTGCCCTGAAGGACCAGAGTGGGTTTAGATCTGTGTACAACCAGGAGATTCCTTCTGGCATAAGGCCCTCACAGATGGATGCTCAATGAAGCAAGCAGATACATCTTTATCCTGCAGTGCAAGTGTAGCCGTTCTTGTCTTCAAACACACTCCTAATCATTTGCAAGATCTCTGCCTCGGAACTATCTTTTTGATATAACTAATCACAGGCTTAAATTACAGATAAATACCCGATATTAAGAGAACAGTTTGAAAAGGAGGAAAGGGGTAGTTTAACAGTGCTCATTTTCCTTGCTTTTCAATAGCACGCATCTTGGGGTATTTAACTGTAGAGCTTATGAAACTTCATTTTGACAACTCTCCTTTCTTTACAACGTGTCTTCCACAAATGTTTCCCCTGGTTTCTTTACCCGCTATGCTGCTGTTAGCTGTATTACTGCAGCAGTCACCGTATCACCAGCTGAGACTAGGAAGCGGGCATGTGAAGATCTGTATGAGCACACACAGAAGAATAAACCCGTTGCTGAAAAGGTTGGACCCAAAAGCATCTACATCAGGAACAAGACATACCCAGTGCCCACAAGGGATCCAGGCCATGTAAGTTCAACAAGAAAAGAGCTGCTGAAAAAATCAAAGCTGCAAGTGGCTCAAGAGCTGGGAGGAGGACACGGGTCTGGGGGCCGCATCCTGTGGGCAGCAGAGCTCTGTGCCCACACCTCCACCAGATCCTATGCTGCCAGCGAGGAGCAAGGAGCAGCCGCTGCTCAGCTGGCAGGACTGATCCAGCTCTGGGTGCCTTTAACCACTGCACAATCCAGGCTCACACACTCACGCTGGCTTCCTCTGCTCTGTGGGGAACAATGGCTTTGATCAACAGAAGATTGCTGAGTTAATTGTAATGATATTCTAATAAAGCTGGGGAGATTAATTACGGCTCTTTATCAGAGCTGGCCCTCCGCCAAGGGTTTGCAAAATTGTTTTCCTCTGTTTCTTGTCATTTGAATTTAGGAGAAGAAAGAAGGAAGTTGGGTGCCTTTTTTTCTTCCAGCAATCAGGACGGTGGCCTCGTGCCCTGATCGCGCTCACAGCTCAGTGCATTCAAGGAGGGGAACGGGGAGGGTGCAGACAGAGAAAGCAAATGGAGAGCGACAGAGCAAACCAATTAGACATGATGCAGCACAATTACGCTCCTAGTCAATAAGCGGCTTGGTGCAGAGAAGCACAAAGGAAGGAGGTGACAGCACATGGACCACAGACAGCACTCCATAGCGGGCAGACCTGGGGCACGTTACACCTTTCCGGGGGGGTAGGGGGGGCAAAATGCCTTCAGTGCTCACCACAATGGCTAACAGCAGCGGCACCAACATCGAGCAGGATGAAGGCAGCTCTCTTTCCAGAAAACCTTCACAGCCTTAATTGTCACTTGTACCACTCTGCTGCAGAAAAACAGGTGTCCAGAGACAGCCAGAGCCCTGCTAAGTTGCCTTGGGGAACGCGAGACTCAAACCTTCCGATTTTACTTGACAAATAGCTGTTCCTTCCAGGGAAGATTTAACAGTGCCCAGGCAGGTGAGAGACAGACCTGCAGAGGAATGATCCAGGCTTGAAGGCAGCAGATCAATCAGGCAGAGCTGCCTGCTCGCACTCAGGGGAGAGAAGGGAGAAAAGGCCCTTCCTGCAGCAGGCTTACATGGGAAAGAGCCTGTGAGATAAGCCAGGGAGGGAAATGTGTTCTTCACCCAAATCAGAAAGAAAGCTGAGGATTAAAATAATACCACTCACTTTCAAGCAGGCTGCAGAGCAGCACGGGAAAACTTCCTACTGATGGGTCAAGGGCTTACTGCTTTCAGGAGGAAAAATGCTACCATCTAGTCCATGGTCTCCAGCTCTCTGAGGGGCACCCACGAGACATGCACCTGCTCCAGATGAGTTTTCTTGAATGGCTCTGGGAAGATGACACATTGCTACTGTTCATGAAGCACGAAGGCAGGGTGGGAGTCTAGATTAAACTGCTAGTTATTATTCCTGTCAAACAGAACACCCACCCCCACACAGAGATGTGTCCCAAAATAGCTGGTTCTAACTTGTTTTCTATCTCCTGCACTCTTCCCAAGTCTAACCAAACGGCTAGGACAGCTGCACATGGCTGTGTGACTTTGGACCTGGGCAGAACCACACTTTGGCAGCAGCCTCAGCAGAAAGGATGCTCTGACACCAGTGGGGTGCTTAGGGAAAGCAGCTCTGGTGCCAGACTGTGCAGAGGGAAGGGTTTACGCACCAGAGACATCCTCATGCAGGACCAGCCCTGCACGGCCCTGCTTTCCTTCCAGCAGTGGAGCTGGCACGCAGCACGGCACTTTCTGCTGACCTCTTCATCTGCCAAGTACAAGCCATAAAATTCATCTCCGGTTGTTGAAACGCAGCCCGTGCTGGGGTGGCATATAGCCACGTTGCCATCTACCATGAAAGTGCCACACACCAAGTTCAGCCAGGGTGTCAATGAAATGGAGAGGACAGGCACAGGATGCCCAAATGTATTCATCTGGGCTCAAAATTTGGCAAGAGTAGCCAGGAAGCACCAACCTCGACATGCAGCACGGCCAGTCCCAATCTCCAACCGCCTTTTCAAAGCAACAGAGGTTCTTTTCTCCCACTGAAGGACCAGAGCACGACAGCAACATCCACTCTGCGCTAAAACAGAGGAATACGGTGAGGTCAGAACAGCATAAAAGTAGGGTCTGTGTTCGTACTGGCAGTCTGATAACAATATACATGATTCGTTAGGGCTTTCAATGACCCATGAAACTACCTAGCATCCTAAATGTTTGCTGCAACTAAGAGGAAAAAAATGCTGATAGAAATACTTTTCTCCTGGAATATGACAGAAACTATTATTCATTTAGGCTTTTGTAAAGACTATTGAATTTGGCAAAATGTTTCTTTGGGAGTAAAATAACTGGAAAAAAAAAAGTTTAAAAAGCATTTAAAAGCCCTGCATTTTTCACATAGGGAAACTCTGATTTTCCTATTTCAGAACAAATTTTTATACTGACTCTACCTTAAACACAAGAAAGAAAACCAAAACCAAAAAATGAAGAGATTATTTACCAAGAAGATCACCACTGGAAAGCAAGGCGTTTCAAATCTGTTTTCATTCCCTTCCACCCCAAGAAAACGTGCCCTTTTACATGGGTTCTGTTGGCCAAAAGTTATTTCCACACCTTAAGATAGTCCTTACAATGAAAATCTCACTTCCAGCTGCCTCGAGCCCGTCTCCATGCCCGTGAGGGGCCTGGCACCGGCCCCTCTCTACGTGCCCAGGGCCGCAGGCAGCGGGTCGGCACTGCCGGGGTGCCAGCGCCCCCCCTCCAGCATGCACTGCCTGCGATCCCCATAAATAAAAGCCTCGGAGTCGGCTCTTGTGTTCATTTCACAGGCGGCTGCTTTGCTGACAGGTTTCACACGCCACTACCGTGTCTTGTCAGCTTTATACTCTCAGGCCAACGCCTGCTCACCAGCTCCGATGTATATACATAAAAATAAATGGCTCAGAAACCCCAATAAAGTGACAGATAACATAATGGGACCTGGCTTCAGAAAATAAGCTTGTTTATGGAACCTCTGTGCCTCCAAATCTGATTTATGTCGTGTGAGCTCTCTCTCCGTGAGGGTCTGGGGAGGAGGGCTTGCTTGTGCTTGCTCCCCATGGGTGGCAAGGGGACAGCCGCTGGTTAAGAGCTGCCTTTAGGACTTTTGCCCTAAGACTTCTCACAGGACCTGGTTGACGTGGCCTTCCTCCAGCCCACACAGGAACTCAGCATTTCTGCTGGCAGCCACCCCAGCCTGATCCAGTATCTGGCCCCTCCGCCCCTCTCTGCCAGCCTCAGGGTCTCAGGGAAGGCTCTCCCCGTCCTCTACTCCCTCCTCCCGCACAATTCCCCTCCTTGGGTTTTCTGTCTGCAAGCTGGAGGGAGCTGCAAAGAGCTCAGGGCTTGAGCAGCCAACAGAGCACGCAAAGCAAAACCAGACGCTGCCTACAGGAGACCATGTAAGCTTCAAAGAGGAGAGCTCCTAACAGCACAAGCAGGTTCTCCTGGTAGCCCCCTTTGCTCTGGGCTGCAGCTGGTCCTTATTCAATCTCTTGCTAGAAGAGCTTCCTTGCAAACAGGGATAATCCTTCATTTGATGTTTGCTCCCTTGGATATCGCTGTTCACAGCAAGCATTGCAATTTGTGTTTATTTTTGCCAAGCCATGTTTATTCTTGAGACGCTTTGATTGTTACAGCGAAGGCTGGGATGGCTCTTTCAGTCAAAGCGCCTGTTTCCAGGGGGCTAATAATGAGAGACTGTCAATCTGGAGACACAAGGGAAAATATCACAGCCCCTCCTCTCACAGAAAACAATCAGCCGCTGCCAGACCCCACGCTTCGTGCTTCTCAATCTTTGATATGCAGCTGAAGATCCTCAGCTTCCGTCTCAAGTGGACGTGCCACCAGGACGCCTGCCCCAACGCTTTTTCTGCAGAGCACAGAGGCTCTCAGGAAAAGGCTTACACCCGCAGGATACAAATGCCACAAGACATGGGTGCTCAAACAGCCACGTGCCATGCACAGAGCCGATGCCTGGCCTGGGTGACCCTGGCAGAGACAGCACAGCAGAGCTGGGTGCACCAGAGCTCCTGCAAAGCTCGCCAGAGCAATCCGCACATCCGCAGAGCTGCGCTGCGATTTCCAACACAGTTACTGACGCGCCCAGCAACTCCTGAACAGAGCCCAGGCTCCTACGTGTGAAGCAGATCCCTTGGCTAACTGCTGCCAAGCAGGAACCACCCCTTTGCTTCTGAAACACTGCGCCCTTCTACCAACTTCAGATGTCTTTAGCTGCCACGGATCTTCTTCCAAGATGAAAGGCACCTCCCGCGTACCTCAGCCTTCTTGCTGGGCAGGCGTGCCCAGACCACAAACAGACCTTCTCTTCAGCATCTTTGATCCCTGTTCCCTCCGTCAGATCACCTGGGGCCCTGTCCTTCCTGGACGAGGCCCTGCAGCTGCTACAGGATGGGCTAACAGAGGAAAAGCTCATTTGCACCAAGGCGATTCCCCTCTCTTCCACCACTTTGCCGGAGGAGGACTGACTGCATTGCACTGCTGCAACCCAGAGCCCCCGAGAGGCAAAATTACCCCTGTGAGATGCAGGATCCCACACATGGACCCGCTGTGGCAAGGCAGGGGCACCTCAGGCTCAGAGAGCAACCACATGGCTCCCCATCCCATGTTCCAATCTCCAGGCCTTTGTCCCATTCAGATTTTAATCAAACCTTACATTATGCTGCCATTTATCTGGGGCTTAGTACTAAGGACGGCTGTGGGGGAGGATTCCTCTCAAATTAAATAATTAAAATGTTTTTCCCCTGCTAAATAATTCTAATTTTTTTCCCCCAGCAGACCCATGGCAATAAATATTTAATACATTCCTTGCTTCACTGCATCCAGCGCGTTGCCATTTTAGAAATCATTTTATTGTGTGTATTTTTCTTCTTTTAATTACAGTCACCCAGCATCAAACCACTTCAATAAATAATCAAAGGGAGGGGAGAGACGGGGCAGCCGTGACTGCTGTCGGGTGCTTCGGGAGACGCGCGCCGTGCTGACGGCACGAGAGGTGCTTCCCCCACGCTGGTGGCCACCGCCACTCCTCCCTGGGGCTGGTGCCCGACCGGCACCTGAACTTCTTCCCCCCGCTGCAGTCAGCTTCTCTGGGCATTGTGGGCTGGGGTTCCTGAAACAACGCCTGTGGAAGGGAAGCAGAGCCTGCCAGCTCCCATGCAAAGGTCCACCCTGCCAATATCCTCACTGGCAGGGGCCAGCAGCAAATGCCAGGGGACGGGTGTAAATGCAGGCCAAGCGTGCACTGATACCTCCCCAGGATGCGCTTCCAGCTGCCAGCAATCTGCGGCTGAAGGACTTCCTGACTCAGGCATCCTATCATCTCTCGTTTAAAAGCCCTCAATGGATTTTTTTTTCTTCTTCCAGGAATCTCTCTAATTACAAGGATAGCCCAATCACTTCTTAACCGTTCTCTGCCCAAACCAGCCACTGATTTCCAGCACAACAGGTAAAGATGCCCTCCTTGCCCACAGCAATAGGTGCAGAGGTGATGCTGGGGACAGCGAGAGGGGCTGTGGGGAAGTGGAAGTAAGCAAGTGCCCCCCACACTGCTGGAAGAAGTGGGAAAGTCGGGAGTCTCAGCTCTACGCTGCACGGCCGGATCCTGCTCCTCTCACAGCCGCCCCGCAGCCACCAGGCTCACGGCCACCACGGGCTGGCACAGAGAGGGTTACCACCTCCCGGAGCCGCTACCGCAGCCAGCCTGGTGGATGGTATTAGCAAAAATGAATAGAAATATGGCATGAGGCTAATAAGATCTGAGGGGAGCCCCTTAGACAAGCTGATTTCCAAATTGGACTGACTTTAACCTCACATAAATAAAAATGAATGCTGATAAAATATGGTGGAAAAATCCATCAGGGCAGATGAAGGCATTGATGCATTTTTATCTCCCTCCTGCACTTGTGGTCCGGACCGGGGTCCACATGCTTCACCAGGGCACTGCGGCCCCGGCTGTGCTCCGGATTAGCCCAGGAGGTAGAGCCTGGGCCCAGAGCAGGTCTGCAGTAGCAAACGATGTCCTGGTGCGTCCCTCAGCCCCCAGCGAGGCTCGAGGCAGAGTCGGGGCAGGAAGGACCCCAGGCCATGCAGGTGTGACGGAGCAGGCATGCCGGGGCAACGGGGCAGGGGCTCCACCTGCCCCTCGTCAGCACCACGTCATACAAACCCAGTGCAAAGCCAGCCTCTCCGCGTGGGTGCTGGAGACGGAGCTCAAATTCACCACCACTCCCATAAAGCACGACAGTGGGACAGGCGTGCACGCCCAGAGCCAGGAGGGTCTCACCAGCTTTAGGCAACTGCTGCTAAAAAAGACCTGCCCCAAGAATTTCAGCCTAAGCAGAAGCTGAGAAGAAACAGGAGGAGAAAGCAGGGTACTGCCTGACAGACAGGTGGTTCACATGCCTGCGTTTGAGCCATCGTCACCAATCTGGGCCAGGCGCTGGCAAAGGAGTGAGGGCAGGGTAGGAAGGAGGACAGACGTTTCTCGCAGGGTGTTTCTAGGAGCTCTGCTTCAAGCGAGAGGCACCGGGGCAGAAAGCAGAGAGCTGCATGCCTGAAGACACAGCGAGCACTGGCTGTCACCAGCGTCTGACTGACAGCAAGAAACTGCGTGTGGAGAGGGACTACAAGGTTAACAGGAGGGGAAGCTGTGAAAGGCCTGGAGAGCAGAGACAGGTAACTGCTGTTTGCCAGCAGGAACCAGCAACAGCAAGTAAAGCATGGGTGACACAAGAAAAATGACAGGCAAGGAAAATGATCCTTGCAGCAGAGCTCTAAACAAGCAGAAGTGGGAGAAGATTGCATTTGTCAAGGCCAGAGAAAAGGATGTTGCAGGAAGCGAGCCGTGAGACGATGACACTCCGGAGGAGTTTGAGCAGTCCCTTAGCAACCTGACGCAGGGGGAAGGCAACGCGCCAGGCACAGCCCGCACGTGACGGAGCCGTCCCGGGCACAGGCACCACCGAGCTGGGCGGGGGGCAACCCTCAGGTACCCACACCGAGCTCACCTGCGCCGCCCGGCAGCAGTCCAGGCAGAACGTGAGGAGGAGGATGGTGAAGGCATCTGAGGGTGGGCTCTGGGGAGTCCTTCCTGAACCCAAGTATCTGCCGGCGTGATGGCGAGGCTCTTCGGACAGGTGCAGCAAGCAAATCGGTAGACAGAAAACCAGGAAGGACCATTTGGGTTGCCAAGGGAGGACTAGTGTCCGAGAGGTCGGTGGGACAAGAGATCAGGAGGAGGGGAACACTCTGCTGCGTTGGGGCTGTTGCCCAGGAGAGCTTACCAGCGCCGGGAAAGGCAGGGCAGGGGGCCAGCCCTGTGCTGGAAGCAGGGGAGCAGAGCTGGCCGGCAGCCATCGGCAGCAGGTTCACGTAGCTAGGGCAGCTGGGGGAAAAAATGGGGTGGGGAGAGCCGATGGGGCCTAAGGCAGAAGGGAAGAAAAGCCAGCCTTTCTGGGAAGGGAAGAGCCAAGGGAAAGGAGAAAGGAAGATTGAGGAGGAAAGAGCTAGGGAGTCACAGAGCAAGCAAAAAGTGACTGCACTCCCTGCAAGGTCAGCCAAGCCTCCTGCGGGCCGACCGTCTGAGAGGCACCAGGAGGCAAAGCCCGAACCAGCTGGCTCAGACACCCCAGCACCAGCAGCAGAGGGGCCTGGCCTCCAGAAAACAACGTGGGCAGTAGCAAAGTGGAGCACCCCACTGAAAAACTAATTTATTCACCGAGCTCTAATTGCAGCTCCGAGGTACTCTTTCCTTCCCTTGCACGGTGCCATCCTGGGCAGAAACCGCTGTTTTCCTACTGCTTTCCTGAGGGACACAGGAATTACCCACATCCAGAGATCATCCCATACCTACTCCCTACAGCACAACACCTCGGGGGGGAAAAGGGTTATTATAGACACGTGTGCAACTCTGTACATGCGCACAGAAACTTTGCAGGATGGAAGGAAGAACAAGAAATAATGAATCCCCTTGCACTCACTAAGCCCAAACAAATAGACTGAAGTGGGAGCCTGATTTGCATTGGTTTGATTGAAGATGTAATTTGCTGCTGAATAAATGTGGTTGCATCCAAATCAAACCTCTAGTCCCTCAGACATTATAACTCTTTCCCGTCTTCCCTCAGGGTTCACCAACCTTTAAGGCTGACCAAGGATGATGTATTACACAGAAGGAACGGCCTTAAATAAGAGAAGGGCAAGTTTGGAATAGATATAAGGAAAGAATCCCTGTAAGAAAGAAAAGGATCTGAGGTGCTATCACTAGGAAGGACCCCCAGCACCGAAGCCCAGTCAACCCAGCCCCACATCACATGCAGCATCACCCCAGAATTAGGGCATCCCCACCACAGAGCTGTGCCCTACACACGGTGGGGCCAGGGCTCCGCTTACCCAGCAGCCTCCTGCTCAGAGCAGTTTCTTTCTGTCATAGCTCCCCTCAGACCATCCTATGGCCCCCCATCAAAACAGACAGCACCCCTGGTGCCGCCATTTCACCATGGTTGCCCACAGCAAGGTACATGATATCATATCCTCATGACGGATGGGTAGGAGACATGTAGGTCTTGTTAAGCAGGCATTGCTAGGATGGGGATGTGCCTCTGATAGAAATCTGGGCCCAAATTTAATGCTATTAAAGCAGGGAAATATCTTCCAGAGCCCTCAGGAACTTGCCCTGGTGCCTTCCCCCAGCTACAGCCTGGTGAGACTCAGGCCTTTCCTCATTTGCTCGCCTCTGGCTGGCTCATCACAAACACCTCCAGCTGGAGCCAGCACTTAAATGCCTTCCTCGGGCTATCTCTGACCAGATGAACCTGCTCTCCATCAGAGACCCACTACATGCTGAACTCCCTCACTTGTTCTCTTTTCAGTCCTTACAGCACCATATTTATGAGATTCCTCCAAGGTCTCCATCGATTGCTCCAGCAGCCTTGGTGACACAGCAGCTATCGGAACAGCGGGGTTCCCATCAGCCTCTCAGACAGGGAGCACAGGAGAACTAGGGCCCAGCAAGAACAGATTTACGCAGCAGCAAAGGAGGACACAGCCCCCATCCATGCCAGCCCCACCCCAAGGCACCCAAGGTCCTTTCCCCCTCACCTGACCCCAGCAACATCCACCTGTCAGGCAGGATAGCACTGGGTAGAGAAGTTGCAAGCCAGTGCAAGAGAACGAAGGAAAAATAACAGCCACGAAGATGAAAAATTGTATATTGTCACCATGGAGGAAGTTACTCGCACATTACTGAGCAGCTCTCGGTTGCCCCTTGTCTGAAGCCCCGGGCTCAGCAGCCCCGCTGTGAATACGCAGCAGATGCGCATCTCCTGGGCATGAATTGTGCCCTGCACAAGCTTCACTGCTCCAGCTGCAGCTTCCCACCACAGAGCTTCCCTGGGGAGAGCAACGGTGCTCACAGCCTCAATTTATGTGAGGGAAATCCATCATGAGGCATGAAAGCCTTTCATTCGGGACAATTTGTTGCAGGACTTATAAGCTGAGGTGCTGGGAAGCCAACTGTCAGGCCAGGAGCGCTGCAGATTGGCAAGGCAGAGTGCTGCCCACGCGAGAGGGGTAAGAGCTACCTAATAAACGCTTATTGGGAAGATGAGGCCATAAACAGCACATCCTGCCCTGAGCTGGACATGGGGGAGAGAACGGGCCAGGGGCAGGCAGTTGCGTCCCTGGGTGCCGTTTGTAACCTGGAGTCGTCACTCAGAAGCAAGGACGACGGTGCGGGGAACGCCAAGGCCAGAGCAAGGGAGAGAGGGAGAGATTGATTATCCCATAAATCAATTGCTGGGCACTGATTACAAAATAAACCACCAGGGCAAAGGTCAAGTGCTTTGTTATATCACCCAGCCCACAAGATTTATTCCCCACTCAGGCAATCAGTCCCTCTTGCCATCGATCACGGGGAGCTGCAGCTCTCCCTTCCCAGCTTCAAGCATGTCTCCTGCCAACAGACACGACCAGGCCCAGCCCCGCGGGCAGCAGCACAAGGCTTACAGAAAAGATCCAGCACCACAGCCGGGCAGGATCAGGCATCGATCTCATAGGACCCACGCGGCCACATCTGCCACGTCAGGCAGACCTACCCTGCTGCGGCCAGCAGCGGAGGCTGAGAGTGGCACCAAGTCCTCCAGCACCATCAGGCTGCCTGGGAGCAAATCACCGCCCCACGGCAGGTGGGATCAGAGGAACACGGTGGTCTCTGCAAAGAGCAGCAGCCTTGGCTGAGGGTGCACCCTCAGAGACTCCCAGGGTAGGTTGGCCTCTGGCCACTTCTTCCTGGGCTCCAGGAAAGACTGATCCCTTCAAGAGGATCAGCAGCTTCCCAGCAGGGAGCAGTGGCTTGCCCCAAATCAGATCTACACCCAGGCAGACTTCCCATGCCCACTTCTGCGCTCTGAGCTCTGCAGCCATACTGGGAGAGCTGCACAGACTGTCTCATAGCACTTGACGGGAATTCAGCCTACAAAGCTTTATTTTTTCTCCCCTTTTCTTTCTAACTTTAGATTTTAAACACAGGCAGCAGTAAGAGGAATTCCTGGAAGTGTTGTTCATCTGTTTCCCATAAGCAGCTTGTCGCTGACCATGAAGAGATTTTCAGTCTGACTCCCAAAATATAAAAACCCTAAAATGGACATTTTTGAATCCTTCACATCAACCCAAGGAGAATAACGTCAGAGCTGTAGGATGTGCGTGCACTTACACTCAGAGGGTGGCAAAGAAACATCGCGAGGAGGAGGAGGAGAGGTGCTCGCCGTGGGTAGGGTGCCTTCTGAGCGCCTCCGACCCGACAGCCAACGCCTGCCTGCTGCCGGGCGGGCTGCGAGGGAGATAACCCGGAATGGGGCTGCTTCCACTTATGGATGTTCCCACCAACCCCGAGACCATCACCCCCTGCAGGACAGTACTTGTGCCAAAATGGTTGCTGCACTTGGCACTTGCCTGGGAGTTTATTTTTCTTTCCAGAAGCACTGAATGTTTCGACTCCTATTTTAGCCCGTCTGCCAGCAGAGAGGGGAGGCTCCAGCACACGGGACCAGCTACACATTCCCAGCCCAGCCTTTAATGTGCTCCTGCAAGCCACGTGGGTCACCACCATGCAGAGGGACCCCAGCACCAACGGGGCAGCTGAGCCCTGCTCCATCTGCTGCCAAACAGACGGCCCCCTGCCTCGTCCCTACCTGCCACAGATGCGGGTGGCAGGAAAATCGTGACTAGAGCGGGGAAGCAAGGAACGTGTTCGAGGTGATGAACTGCAGCATACACCAAACCTGGTGCAAGTCGGTGCAGTCACCAGAAAAACCTCAGTGCGTGGCACTGGCTGAGGATACACCCCCCCAGACATCCTGCCCTCCAGTAGGATTCAGACATCTTCTGCAGAGCAGCTCTCAGCAATCCCTGATCTACTCCTACCGATGCTGTCCTCTCAGCGAGCTCAACCACCACCCAACCTCAACTGTCTCCAGCTTGAAAACACTAGACACACTCCACCCCAAGAGGTAAAGCACCCATCCCAGCTTCCCTGAACTGCAACAAAAACGTCCCCAGTCCTCCAGGACAGTTCCATGTCCCAGCCCAGCCAGAAAAGCACGAGGACCCCTGGCTGCTCCATGGGTCTCTGCTTCCCCAGGAGAAGGGGCAAACTCTACAGAAGTCCTAACGTTGCAGAGATGAGCATCTCCACCAGCAGCTGGATTGCTCTCAGGGGTTCCTTTTCCCACTGTAGGGAGTAGGCTCCTCAGAGCATGGTGCCCATCTCCAGAGCTGGCACTGCTTTCTCCAATCACTGCCTTGACCTCAGTGGGTAGAGACGTGACAGGTAGCCAGCCCCTCCTGCACGCTCTCAACAAACATGGTGGTGACATTATTCCAAGCATTAACTGCCTTATTCGTGGAGGATTTTGCAAATCCCATGGAGTCAACAGCATATTACTTTCAGAGCTTGGCACGTCTGCTCCTCTCCCACAGGGGTTTTGACCTGCACGGACATCCATCACTCCTATCATTGGCCTAGCTCCACATTTCTGATGGCAGTAATGAGGCGAGGTCAGCGCGAGATGGTTACATTCCCCAGCCCTCCCCTCGCTCCTCCTGGCAGATTTAGAAGTTCACATTTAATCTGAAAGAGGGAAGATGGAAAGGAGCCTCACCAGCCGCAGTTTCTGTAAATGTCAGGACAGGAATGAGATCTTAGCAAACCTTAATATACTATGCAAATCCTCAGAGCATGACCATGTGTTGCCAGGGCTTTTTATTTCCCTCCATGGTAATCAGACAGACAAGGATTAAGAAGTGGAGCTGCCACGTAACTAGCTGGTCCCTCTGCTTTAGTAACCACAGTGTAGAGATGATATCTGAACATACAGGCCCTGGGCTCCGTAACAGGGAAATCTGCAGGGTTAGAGGCAATTTTTGACAGACCAGAAAAAGATCTACAAGCAGAGGTGGATATTCTCTTAAGGGGTGTTAGTCAAACAAAGAGTTTTGTCTGCATCTCCATCCTTTGCAGTACATTTGGTGTATGCGCAATAGGCTGAGGCTGTGTGCAAAGCATGTGTGCATGCTTCCAGCCATGGCAGCAAACAGCCACGCATTTGACATGTGTGTGGCTGAAAGTGAAATGGTCCTCCATGGAGATGGGATGGGGAGGAGGGACGGCGCAGTGTCCAGGCATAGAGCTCCGTCTCTTTTTCTATAACTGTGTGTTTACCTTGCTTTTTCCTGTACTTTTTTTTCCCCCCTGCATCAGGAAAGCTCCATCACTTTCCTCTCCTGTAATGATGTTGACCTGATTAAAATTTTTATTGGATTTTACAAAATAATTTCATACATGCCATTCCCTGAAGCCTTGCAGGGTGGAGGGAAGGCGGGAGAGAAAGAAGGGGAGAAGAGAGTATATTAAGAATGAGGTGGAGAACGAAAATATTTTATTTTACTCTGAAATAATTTTTCCTGGATGAATAATAGAGATCTCACTTTCCTTTTTTAAAGTGCTCTTACAAGTGCCCATGAAACACACAGGAATGAAAAAGTCACCACTTGAGCATTTTGGGCCTATTTCAGCAACAGCTTCGCCTTCCCACTGCAGCTTCCAACCCTTCTCACCAGCACTCTCAGCAGTACACAAGCCATGCCTTATCGGCTGCCACAGCCCAGATAAACAGGAGCACGAGGAGACAGACCCCCGACCGCTCTGGCCACCCATGGCACTTTTATCAGTCAGTCCAAAGCATCCCCTGTTTTAACTCAATGCTTTAACATAAGACTAAGCTGGGTAGGGTCACCACTTTGTCCCTCTCCGGTGTGGACTGCAATCTGGGGTTGCTCACAGGGACTCAAGAAGAGCTTATTAACAAAGCATTACTACATCATCATCATCATCATTATTACTACAGGACAGAGGGCTAGGAGAAAGGCTGAAACACATGGCCACCTGCCAGCCATTTCCCTATGCCTTATTCTTTCCTTGCAAGTATTCCTCCTTTCTTCCAGTGACCAGCCTTGGGCTCCCCTCTGGAGGGAGGGACTAGACAAGCTCTACAGGCCTTCTCCAACCTCAATGATTCTGTAAAAAAAAAAAAAACCAAAAAAAAAACAAAACAAAAAAAAACCAAAAACAACAAAAAAAAACCACAGTATGGTTGCCACCAAGCTGAGTGCCTAGCTGAAGACAGGCCACAGGCAGCAGGTTGAGATGGGCAATGGGCTGTGTGGATCCACACAGCCAGACCCTCTGCTTCTACCTCTTATCCCTAGCCTTGGCCAGCCACAGCTCAATGAGCCTGACATGGCCCAGGGGAGGTCATGGACCAGGGCAAGCCTCTGGGAAGCTTGAGACAAATGAAAACATGTGACAAAGAGTTTGAAAGTTGCGATTATCTTGTTATTTTAGCATTTTTCTGCTGCTTTCCTCCCTCCCCGTAGGCAATGTCCTAATGCCAGGTGTAGAAAGCCTGCTATTTTGTCCTGGTCCCTAGAAAGAAGTCAGGTCTTTGCTAGTTTGAGGAATGGTACGGGATGATTTAGTTACTCAATTGCATTTTCATGTGTTTAAATTAGATTGCAAACCCTTGGCCCAGGGACTAGCTGGTCCCTTCCACAGGAAGGCAGCACTCTTGCAATGGGCAGCTTTGCACCCTAACTCCCAGTGCAATAAAAAATTGCCTCTCAGGGAGCTCAACATTTGCTTCAGATGTCCTTTCAAGAGTACTCTCCCAGGGCTAGCTTGTTTTGAAATTTAGTTCCCCTGGTGGATGCTTACGAAATAAATATATTTCAGTGCTGTGTAGATGCCTCAGCAGACCTCCCCCTCGCAAGGGGCAATAAGCCTGAGAGCCAAATCTGGTGTCAGCTGAATCTCAGGTAAGAGCAGCCACACTCAAGTGAAATCTAGGTGAGGAATGAAGGATGTTACTCAGAGTGGGCACCGTTCATGGCCAGCAGCAGAGATTGCCTGCAAGCTTCTTGCTTTGCAGGTGATTCTCAAGGTCACATTGCTGAAAGTATTAAAGGTTGTCTGGGTAACCTTTAATATATATTTTGGAATGAGTTTGTGGGGTGAGGGTTGAAATTTTTCCAGCATTATGTTCTCTAACAATTGCTGTTTGACATTTCCCCACAGGTTCTCATTTTCTTCCTGAAGCGAGTGTTCAGACAAGCTCCAGGTCAAAGCACCTCTGCTGAACTGGGAGGGGATTGCAGCCCCCTCCCGTGGGCTCCCCAAATTGTGCGTTCTTGCTACTTGCCCACGTGGGACAGCACTGCTGTTTTACATGTCATTCTCCATATCCACCTTTGTTAGAGTGGCCACAGCAGTGGCAAAGCATTGTCATCTCACCCCAAAACACAGCCAAACCACTTCAACCCCAGGAGAACCCAGCTAGCCTGGGACTCTGGGGGGCTCTGGTCTGCACTCATAGGCCTGTCCCTCCCACTCGTGCCATCCCCCTCCGCAGCACCTGGGCATCCATCCCTGTGATATCAGGCTGAATCTGCTGCCCACCATATCTTAACCTTGACTTTCAACGCTCCCTGCCTCTCCATCCCTGTGCTGAGCAGACTGCCCCCCACCCAGAGACAAGATCTGGCAGCACATGAAGCATCTTGCAGCAGGAAGGGATCTGCAGTGTTGTGAATAGCTAACCGATAAATATTACAGCAGGAAAAGTCTAAGCCCTAGATAAAGTTGACTTACAGTGTTGAGCCATGCCCACAGTCCAAGAAATGGAGGGCACCTGCAGCCACTGTTGCATTGTCCCACAACCAGAGCAAAATGGGCATTTCTGACTTTTATTTCACACTAAAGACAGGAACAAAGAAGAGCAGAACAAATATAAAGCCTCCCCAAGAGGCTAAGCACAGCAATTCACTGCACAGCCGAACTGGAACGAGACACAAAATGGCAGCTGCCTCTGCAGGCAGGCAAAGCCAGCTTCTGCATTCACAAGCACAAAGAGCACCAGCAGCTCCTGTGGCTGCACAGCTGCCTCCATCTCCGTCCTGCTCAGGATCTCGGGAGGTGGACAAGAAATTAGAGACATTAATTCCTCTCCATGATGGAGAAAAAACCCACAGGCTCTAACCAAACCAGAATCTTTCTGGAACTCCAGCATTAATCTTTGGAAAGAATATTAAGTCCCTTCAAGTATTTATATTTTGCTCTTCCCTGTTTCTGAGGAGATATGATGCAGGCAGCCCCTCTCCACTGGTGACCAGCTCATGCATAACAAAGAGCTGTAGGAGTCTCCTGCGTGACCTGCAGGCCCACTTCCAGGTCTCATGGCTTCACCTCCTCCCAGAGGAGCTTCTGGGAAGCCTCCAGGCTTTGAAGCTCACACCCGCGTATCAGCAGCCTTCCATCCGCGCTCCCTGGGGTGGCCACGGGCAGCTGCCAGGTCCCAGGGCACTAGCTCAGCTCATTTCTTGTCCCTAAATCACACAGGCAGACAGGTTGAAATACATCAAATGTTTTCCTACCCTCACACCTCCCTGCGAGCAGCGGCTGGAGCTGTCACAGCCATGTTACGCAGGCAAACAGGAGAGGTGGTGGAGGCAGCCCCACTCCTCACACGATCCACCCTGCATGAATTTTAGGAACCCTGTGCCCAAACCAGGACAAAGGACAGGACAACCTCAGCTCCCACCAGCCCCTGCCATCAAAAGCCATCTTTCACAAGGAGCGATTTGGCAGCTGGGGGTAAAGGAGCCTGCAGTCCCCACACGAAGTGCCATTGCCACAGGTTGCATCTCTTGGCGCTCACCAAAGCGGTGCAGCATAACTGGGTCCCTCAGCACGCGAGGGAGGCTTGCGCTGTCGCAGCTTCGCCCTGGATAATGAAGGCTTTAATCTCCAGGTTTGTCAACTTAGCACCTTGCCAGAACGAGGACTCATTTTTAGTATTAAAAAAATAATGCATATTTATCAAACCTAGTCAGGCAGCAGGGAGGGGGGAACAGCTGGCAGCAGCCTCCCTCTCCCCATCTGACATGTGCTTGCCATTTTTCACAGTTTCAACAGATCTCCAGTTCTAGTCCTCATAATTACAATGAAAAACCTCACACTCAACCATAGTGCCTTGCAGCCAAGATGCCAATGTGTTTCCACATAAAAGCCTTATTGCAAAAAAAACTAATTTTTTTTTTTTTTGGAGTCTCTGCTTTATTCTCATCCTCCCTTACATCATTGTATTCACATGGTCTTCAATTATTTACAAGCATACAAAACACTCCAGCCTGGTTTCTCAACTGGTATTAATCAGTGAAGTGCCAACTAAATCAATGGAGCTAAAGATTTGTTCCAGAGAAGAATCTGGCCTGCTATCCCTGAAGACTCCTCCTTCCTTCCACAGCACACATGAGAAAGGAGACGATGAAAACAGCTTTTTTTTTTCATTCCCCAAGTTTGCCAGACACACGCAAGCATGCTAATGCCCACGGAGACCTGCTCCCCACCGCTGACCTACTTTTCATTCATGTGCCTGCAAGACGCTTCTCGTCCCCCGGGGCAGCCCGTGGTATTCAGAGCGGCTGTCCTTACCTTGCCCAAAGCCCCGCGGCACCACCAGGAGCTCCGTGCGTGAGGCAGGCTCCTGGTAGTAGGATAACATCCATTGACTTTAATGACAGATAAGGCCTTTGATTACTCAGCCAGCCCTTAGAGCCAGTGCAGCATCATCTCCAGTCCATTCCTTCAGCATGTTTCCTCTGTCCTTTTCAAGCGACAGCACTTCCAGGGAGGCCCAAGGAGAAACAGCTTCCCCCGACTGGTGGGCACGGCAGGCTAACAGACAGGATGGTCTCCTCTAGCCATGACCGATCATTTCTAGCTTGCCAGCCTCCACCATTTTAATTCAACGTGATCATAGAGTCCCCAGGGCACAGATCACAAATGAGAAAGGCCAATGTACTGCAGTAGGCATGGAGTGTTCCTCTAAAGCTGTAGGACACTCTTATTAGTGCTTTTTTTTTTTTTTTTTTAGGATTAATCCTCACAGACAGTGCCAATCTAAGCTTTCCACAAGACCAGTACAACCAATCTTTCACTAACTTTTTATCAGGACTTTGCAATCACAAAATGCAGAGACTGACTTTTGGAAGTCATTTTGTTATTTGCACCTTCACTTAGAATCAGAAAGTGAACAAGTTCATGAAAACATAATATGAGTGTAGAGAACAGGTCTATTCTCTTGAGAGGATTTTCACATACAGACTGGAGAATCACGGGTAAAACCTGGGGCTACTGGGCACCTCATTAAAAGACACAGTTTAAACTTAATTCTATTACCATCAGCAGTTCACAAACTGGGGCCACTCCGTTCAAAACCAGAGAGCCAAGGAAGTGCAGGAGAGAGACACCAAGCTGGGTTTTATTGCACCAAACCAGCTTACTCATCCTTATGTACCACCACAGCAAAGAGATGTCACAAGGCCTTCATCATGACTGGAATCATAATATCCATGATTCACATGGAAGATTTTTTTTATACAAAGCACTGAGATAAAAATAAAATGAAGGGGAAAAACTTAAGAAACTTGTTTCATTCCCCACAAGATGGATAAACCAAGATGAATGTAAACAGCTCAACTTGACCCAAATATTTTTTCGTTGCTGAGTAACCCTGCAAAAATCTTATCTTACTAGCATCTGTGAAGATTAGGTGGAAGGGAATTTTAAACAAACATTCACTGTCCCTCATTTCAGGGAGCTTCAGCCTGGACATGAACTCTTGGGATTGCTGCTTTTTCAACACCTCTGATGCCTTTCAGGAGGGACCAAACAAATGAGGAGGGCAGGAAGCATCTGTAACATTTCCAACACATTAACATACTGCTGACATGAAGGCTTACATGAAACATTTGGTTTTACAGCTTTCCAAACTCTTCTGCACCCTAGGAGAAGGATGCGATTGCTTTACGAAGGCTATGAGCAGGAAATACACGCTCAGGCCATGACTACAGCAGGAGGTGGGAGGAGGGGTAGTCACAGCAGATGGCTTTGAGCCATTTTGGGTGGCAGTAGGCACCCGGTGAAGGGCTCAGACTTTACAGCCCACACTGGTTGCCATATGTTGCGACAGTGGCTCAGCATCACGCAGGACCCAATTTATAGCATCCTTCAGGACTGCGAGTACCACACTACTCTCTTACTGCTGTTAGTACAATCGCCTTTCATCCAAGCATCTTCTAGCACCTCGCTATCATATCTACTGATTTTTTTTTCTATGTTTTTATAGGTGGAGGGAGATCTGAGAGATCAGATGAGAGATTCAGGCATGAAGTTTTAGTCTCATTCGTGCTCTGGAGGTCGGGCCTGCTCACTCCTTCCCTCCCTCCCAACAGATAAGCACTATCTCAACAACACAGATGCCTTTAGAGATCACCTTGGCCCCTGCTAAGCTGTGTAGCACTTCTGCTGTGTGTCCTGGAGCTGGAAGCACACAGCAAGCAAGGCTGTCCCTGCAACACAGGGAGCCCAGAGCAGGTGGGGTGGGGAGATCCCAGCTCCAAAAAATGGCAGCCCTTCCAGCAACAGCAGACTTTGTTGAAATTCTCCTGAAGTAACCCAGAGAAATGAGAGCAAGGAAGAAAAAGTCCTGGAGGTAGCAGGATGGAGATCGGTCCTCCATCAGCCAGGGCTGACAGGGGGAGGATGCCAGCAGCAGCTGGCAGCAGGCTGCAGCAAAAAGCTGTGCACGAGGGGCTGGGTGAAGGAACAGCATCACTGTGCTACTGGGTGCTTTTGTTATACTGCAGCCACAATATAATCCCAGTGCTGTGGCACGATGGCAGAGGATACTGCAGCCATAAAAGGGAGCACTGGGTCCAGTCCAGAGCAGGACAAAGTACAGGCAGCTGAGGGTAAGGGAAAGGTCTGGCAGAATTACACACAAACGATCTTTTGCAGCTCTGGATGCATAGCTCTCAGGTGGTACAGCAACCCTCTCCTCTGCACTGAAACCCCACTTGCTCTGGCTGCTGTGCACCTTCCCCTCCATGCTCCAGTCCCACCTTGAGCAGTTTAGACTGACAAAATCCTAACACTCTGCTCTAGGAGTAGTAAGGGCAGAGGCATCCCACAATTAATCCCTCCAAGCTGGGGTGGTTTTCCAGCATGTTTTGCTTTGCTGAGGCAAAGGGTATGCGAGGGCAACAGCAGTCTGGCCTGACAGCCTCCAGAGATGGGCAAACAGGAAGCCTGCTCCCAACCCAAGCAGGAAGGTTCTTCCATCCTGGGATAGCAGAGCCTCTCACCTCTGACAGCACACCTTGGGAAACAGTGCAGTCAGACAACTGCTCAAAACATTCAGTCTCAATCACACAACTTCATGGGCTGGACCTTCTCCCTTGAAAGGGCAATGCAGCTGCATAGGGGTCAGCTCATACTCAGTTGCTGGAAGGAGCAGGTTACCCTGAACCACTGGTTTAAATCCCAGCTGTGTCAGCCCAGCTGCCCAACTACAGATAAAGTGATGAAGGCAATTTACTCTGTAAGGGTGCTTAAAATATCAACTCAGTGCAAGTACTACAGTTCCTACCAGGGCTCTGAGGAAGGACAGTCATCCACGTCCGTGCTAGGCAAGTGCAATTGCGTTTCTTGGGTTCAAGGAGAAACTGGAATATTTTTTAACAGTTTGAAAAACAGCCACTCAGGATCAGTTATTTGAACTCGGTATAGAGTCTGTGCATTCTGACCTGTCCTATTGCACGTACGACATTCACTGATGCCCTACCTCTCCATCCATGGCAGCTTCTGGCCCTGTCCTGCTTTGCTTCCCACCCCACAGCAGTTGCATTTTAATCCGTAGGTGATGTATCTCCTCGACATGCACAACAGACATGGCCGGGGAGCTTCCTGGAGGAAGTAATTACAGAAATTGAGCTCACCCAAGCAATTGAAAAAGCTGAGATATATCTCAAAGCTCCAATTTTTCTCTCTGCTACACTCGGGACCTGCATCAGACCAAAATGCATCATTGGCAACAGGCTTTGCTCTTCTCCAGCTGCTGCCTGAAACTCCACCAGTGCTGTCAGCTTTACAGGGCTAGCCCATAAACTCCAGTTCACCAAGGCTGTCCTGTTTAGGTTGAACCAACCAGTTTCATAATGGAAGTTGTACTGGTTACACCAGTGCAGTCCTGAGCCTAGGAGCATTTGGCCCCACTGCAGCATTTCCAGCCCTGGGAAGCAGAGGCTTCTGTCTGGTCACAGCCTGCTAAAAGGCTTGGCTTCACTCGCCCTACCTGGCAGCTAACACATCACAGCCAACTCCATAATCTGCCCAGCAAAGCAGATCTCAGCTGCAACTTAATCTGAACTTTGACTTCAGCTCTCACAGCTAGCTCAAATGAAAAAGAAAAGCAAATGATAAAGAAAAATCTACAAAGTGAAGTAGGTGGCGAGGGGACCAGAAGCAGAGAATGCAACTGGAAAGAGCAAGGCCACAGCAGATCCAGCAGTGCAAGCATTAATTGCTTTTTAATTATTCCAGTGCTTTTCTTCCCCAGGGGCTGGTAATTACAGGATTCCTGCCTGCCCTCCGGTGGCTGAGGAAAGGAAAACCAAAAGCATGTCAGCAGAGCAAGCCCAGGAACCAAGCCTCCACAAAGGCCTGGTTTACCCCACAGTGGGCAGCAGACAGTGAATCTGAAGCTGCTGACATTTCTTTCGAGTACCATGGCAGAGCAAATCTGCCAAGATCCCCCAGCCATCTCAAGGGGAAAATCAACCACCGGTGCTACCTTTATGGAAACATGAGTTCAGTACTACTTTAGACTGGCCATTACCTTGAGTTTCCATCTGACTGGAGAGCATGATTTGCTTCTGATCAGAGAACATGGGTAAAGAGCATAAAGCAAGGACAGCCCAGGTGTTTTGCCCTGGGTTTGGTCACATTTCCGAGGCTCTAACAGAATCGCCTTCCCTCCCATGCCCCTGGATCCAGCCACTTCCAGCTCTCAGAAAAGGGTCAGCCTGCTTCTCAGCACACCTCCTGCTATCAAAAACCCTTATGACAAAGCTGGTTGTGCACATCTCTGGGCTTTTTTGTGACCCAGAGAAGCCCAGGTTGGTCAAGCACAGCCTGACAAGTATGGCAGAGCTCTGATGCTGGGTGCTTGGCTGCACAGCCACCACCAGGTACCACTCATCAGCTGTCATGAGCATCATCTGACAGTCTCCCCATGCCCCCCAACCTCTCTCCACAATGGTCCTGAGCCAGCACTAGTCAGCAGGTTCAAACCCTCAAACCTTTAGCAGATCTCCTCCATGGGAATCTCACCTAGGACCATGTGAGAATTGACAGATGCACATTGTGAATAAGTAAGAGACCATTGAGGAAAACCTGTACTTAACTTTCTGGTTCAAATATATTCTCTTCCATCCGCTCCAGATACTACTCAGACACTTTGGAAAAGGATAAAGATACCATGATCAAAGTGGGAGGAGGGAGAAGGCAAGGGCACGAGAGTCCTATTAGTGGGAAATCAGAATTCAGCTACATCCCTTACACAAGACAAAGGTGAGATAAAAGCTCTGCAAGGAAGACAACATGGGATCGCAACAGCATTGACTTCCTGAACAACTGTAAGCAGAAAACATGTTCGCTGCTTCCATAAGGGAAAGGGCACAAACTCAGCAATTTTCTTCTGATAGGTTGATGGGAATTTGAAGCAGACTTTTCACAGCTACAGTTATTTCTGGATGTTAATGGTCCAAGGACCTTCTGCTCCTTGCCAGCCCAAATACAAGCACTCGGACACCTGCCTAGGGAGCAGCAGCAGCCTACTCTCAGTATGTCAGAGCATTCTCTAGCAGGAAGGGAACAGGACAAGTAGCCAGGAGACCTGAGCACAGTTCACTGTACAATCCCCTGCTTTGCCTCACGACAAGGAAAAAGGTTTCCACCTGCACAGCATTCCCACCAGGGCAACTCAGTGCTACCACTGACATGTCAGCAGCCCTACAATTTCAGACTGTTACTGAGAGTGCAAAAGTGGTCTCAACTGAGCCACGAGAGCCTCCTTCCGTGCTCATAACCCAAAGACTGCAAAGAACAAGCTTTCACCACCGCCACCACCCCATAGCTCAGGGAGCTCTAAAAAGAAACTGCCACCAAGGAGCTTGTGACAGTGTTTGTATCCACCAGTGAGTCAGAGCAGCTCAGCTCACACCCGCGGCATGATGTGCCTTCCTCAGGATGCGGTAGCTCCCTCCTCCCGTTTCCTCTAAGGCAGGAGGGAACAGGCCCAAGCCACTAACCCACCTGGCCTCAAGCCCACAGCACAGATGTGACTGAGGTGTGTGACAAGGTCCCTCTGCCCCATCTCTGGGGTCTGTATGCTGCACTATCAGCCAGGTTGCTGACCCTAAGACCCATCACTGAAGTTGTAGAACATTAATGATCCCAAAGGAGCCACAGGAGAGTAAACAATCTTAGCCAGCCTCCTCCAACTAGGCAACAACCAGCGCTGACTCCACAAGGCCATTTTTGCTGGTATCGTCACTACAGTGCCAGAAAGCAACTCACATCTTAAATGTGAGCTCACAGGATGGGGATTAGGGAATGGCATCTCATCCTGCCTTTTCACAGCCAAGTCTCTTAATGGGAGAATAGCATCATCCTTTCTAAAACAGGAGAAAGGAACTGGTGCTACAGAGGCACAAACAAGCTCACCCTCCACTCGGTGCAGCTGGTCAACACGCCAAGGGCTGCTGAACAGAGGTGCAGTAGGAAGATTTGGGTACATATGCTGTCAGTGCCTGCAGGGAGATAGCCAGGCATGTTCTGAGCAAGGGGGGACTGAATCCCAGGCCACCGCATGGCAGGACCAAAGCTTCCAACAGAAGAGCAAAAGCAAGCCCCCTGAAGCCTGCAGCAGCACTGCATCCGTGACCACTGTGCTATCTAGCCACTAGGGTGCGACAAAACCACATCAAGGGCACACGGATAATCACCCCATTGCCATTTTGGTGCCAAGAAGCAACAAACAATTTGGGAACCCGGAGAGAGAGAGAGAGAGGCTTCACTGGCAATGGCCAACAATACCGTCTATGTACTGCAGATAGGAAGCTCATGTTCCTTTGCACGCTGCCCTGTTCCCCAAGGACCCAATTCCAAGCCCTCCAAAAAAAATCAATGAGATAACAAGGAGATGAGTTGCAGCCAATATGGATTTGTCATGAGCAAATCACATCAAGCCAATCTATCTTCCTCCTATAACAGGGTAACAGGCTTTTGGCACAGAGAGCACTACCTGTCAAACATCTCAGCTTTAGTAAGGCTTTGACACTGCCTTGCCTGCCATTCCCATAAGCTAGGGAAATATGGTCTTAAGACAAACTATGACAGGACAGGTATACAACTGCTCAGGTAGCCACATGCAGAAGGCAGATACCAGCAGTCTACCTTGCTACAAAGGAAGAACTTGTTGATTAACAGGATTTTGTAGGAGTCTGTCGTACCCCAGCTCTGCTCAGGGCTTTCACTACCAGCCTGGATGATGGAGCAAAAAAGAAAACTTATTAAATTTGCAGGTGACATGAAGGTGGGAAGGACTGAAGGTACTTTCAGAAGACAGGATTAGACTGATGAGATCTTGATAACTTGCAGAAATGGTCTGAATTTCATCCTTTTTTCAGGCAGATACAAAGGGCAGTTTTTTCTCTCAGGCAGGAATAATCGGAATAAGAAAATAAGTTTTCAGGGACTATTGCTTCACTAGCCTTATACATCAAGAGCTATTGATGCTGCAAGGGGTCTAAGCACCTCTTGTTCTTGACCCTATGAGAGTAATGTCTAGGGTCCAAGCAAAACTATCAGCACATTGTGTTAGGCAGGCATGCATACAGGGCATCCCTTCCCAAGCAGCCTGCAAACAGAATCAATAACAAGCTCAAAGGGCCCCAAACAGGATCAGAAGGGCATGAATTCCCACTCCCAGCCTGCTCTTTATCTACTGCATCACCGTCACCTCATTGCAACTGGCATATTCACCGTCTCTTCTGAGAACTGCTTTCAGCAGGAAAGGTGTTCCTATGCCAGCAGCACATCATGCTAATGACGACAGCCAAGCACATACTAGATCTGACTGCTGTGCACACCATACATGTTTCATAATGTTGTCCCAGCTGCCCAAAGCCCTGTCCATAGGCAGCTGCACCTGATTCTGCTGTCAAGTGATCTTCCTCCCCCCCACTTCTCTCACCATTTTAACCTGTAGTCAGGGCAAGACCAGCACTTCTGGTCTCCAGCTGAGCTTGCCATGGGAAGCAAAGCACAAATCCCTTGCCCTTCCTTGCACATCCCTTGACCCAGCACTTCCAGACATGGCACTTTCTGGAAAGCCATGGCCAAGCCCCTGCAATGAGCTAAATTTCTAGCCTGTGGGGAAGAGACACTTGCAGCCATTCTCCACACAACCTTTGAGCATTCCCCTCTGATCTCAGCTACTCTGGCCACACGCTTGGTTCACCTTAGTGTGAGCTGGTTGGGAACAAGACCTTGCAGCCCCAGGAACCCTGATGTTCCAGGTAAGTTCAGTCACTGCCAGAATAAGAAAGCAGAGCTTCCAAATAAGTGACATTTGTTTTCCCCAAAAGAGTTGTTTTTGGCAGCCAATTGCAGGGAAGACTGCAAAGTGGCAGCAGATTGATTTGGCTCCTACAGAGGTGACTAATGGGAACCTGATCCAACAGCAGAGGCAGAGGACTAGATGGCAGAGTCCCCCACAGCTGCCTTTGTAGGAAGGCACTTCCCTCGCATGTAACGAGGGAATCCTTCACCACACTCCCTGGGTGTACTTCTAGGGGTATGATACACATTTGCCACACACTCCAAGAACCCTGAATGGGAAGCAGATGCTTGAAATGAAAGCAGGACAGGCAGGCTGGGGAAGGAGTGACTGTTGCACTTCAGGTTCAGAAGCATCCAGTCAGCTGGCAAAACTCTCTTCACTGCTGTGGACATGAGCAATGGGTATTGACAAGGCAGATTACACAGAGCATCACCTAGACTGTGGGCTTTTAGCACCCTGTGGAGCATGATCAAATAGTCTTATCCCTCCAGAATAAAGTCAGAAACAAAGCATTGCAGCAGAAATTAGTGCGACTCAGGGTCATCCCAGGGCAGGTTTCCTCATTGTGAAGGGCAAGACAATCTACGCATTAGGAACTTGACCAATTTTAAAGACAGGTCACAGAAGGAGCCAAAGCAAAAGATGAACTGGCTTGTATCTATTAGCCACCACAAAAGACAGGAGCAAGATCAAGCCATAAAAGCAAGGCATTAGCACCTCTACGATCAGCATAAATCTGTGATGATCTGCCATCTCCTTCTGCTACTTACTGTAGTTTCTCTCCTGAAGGACAGGCTATGCATGTCCAGCTGAACACACACTCCAGGCTAAGGAGACTCACAGCAGCTGACAACCTTGCATCAGTCAAGTGAGGCTCTGCAGCCTGCCATTGCATTTCCTTCTTCAGGAGAGCTTGATTATTACTACTGCACACTTAACAGTACCAGAAAGACTGAAGTTTGAAACAGGATTGTCGTCACTTCTATCATTCACATGGATGCCCATGCCAAAAGGGTGTCCTAGATCTTACCAAGATCAGCTCACAGCTAACGGACCACTGTGGAAGCTGATTGCAAGTTACAAGCAATGTAAATTCATGACAAAAACTGCATTTTGAGTGCTGAAAGCCAGCAGTTAGTGATGCTATTGGCATAGTCAGTTCAGTTCTTAGCTTATGCCTCCTTGCATCCCTTGTTGCCTTTAAGCTACTGTGTCAGAGAACCTGTGATCAACACTTTCTATGCATGCCAGGATCTCAGATCACCCCAGCCTGCAAACAGCACCAGCACCTCAGTTATTCACGCCTTCCATCACCTCTCAGCTTGACTGCAGCAATGTGACAGGCCTTACCTTGAAGCCTGCAGCAGGCAGAAAGCTCCAGCTGAAACACACGCTGCATTCCTGAGTGCTCAGTAATCCTGTTACCACTACCACAGCAGGCTCGCCCCCTGCCTCACAGCTCCTGATGGAGAGATCCAGGAGAAATCAGACTCGAGGCCTTGGCCCTCATTTCCCCATAGACTCATTGGCAGAGCTGAGGCTGCCTTCTAGGATGAAGTGCTGGCCACAGCACACTCGATCATCACAGAGCACCACTGTGCCTCGCACAAGGGCTCTCATCTGTACGCAGCAGACAGCCTCCTCAGTCCCCCGCTGAACACAAGTTATCAAACATTTTCTGCTGCAAACAGCTGGGCTTCTTTGGGCTACCTAATCTGACAAATACACCATGGCACATGGATGTAGGGGAAGTACCTTGGAACATGACACTCCACTGCAGGCACTTAACCCCTGGGAAGACACTGAAATATCCAGACCCTGACAGATGCAGACACATTCATTGTAATCCATGGCTCAAAGTGCTCAGATATATATTCTCAGAGCACAGGAAGCTCTGTCTACAGCCTACATGAACACTGGAGAGCTTACACACACTTGGTCAGCCTGTTCATCCATCTCAAATTAGCATGGAAGTTGTTCAGTTCATTTGGAACAGGACAAATATTACAGATACGAACAGGGGAGGTGGGCTTTCCAATTCAGGCAACGCCTGCCATAGCATGAAGTGACAGAAAGGAAGATTGTGTTTGTGCCTCTGCTGAGATCATACAATTCCCCTATGGCTTAGCTTCCTCATCTGTAAAGACAAGGATAACTCTGCTCACCTATCAATTTGATATTTGCATCAGCTAAGAAGAATAAAGGTCTGGTCCCATGAGGTTCTGATTCACCCTGCTGAAGGTGCTGTATTCTTTT
This sequence comes from Anseranas semipalmata, assembly GCA_013399115.1. Classification (NCBI taxonomy): domain Eukaryota; kingdom Metazoa; phylum Chordata; class Aves; order Anseriformes; family Anseranatidae; genus Anseranas; species Anseranas semipalmata. The sequence goes on along the minus strand of VXAA01003730.1, from coordinate 137,312 downwards.
AAGACAAGTTAATAGGAATTCTGGTAAAGACCAACCCACCTTGTTCGGATGTGCTGGAAGAGATGACTTACAAAGAAAGGCAGCCTCAATGCCTCATCTTGCAGATTCCCAAACATCGCTGTAGGCCTTTTCCTTACCTGCCTCTGCCAATTTGCACCGTGAGCTGGACTGCTTTATCATCTTCTCTCCAAGGCTCCTCCACCTGCTCCTAGCTCATCCCAGACTACCTAAACACCAGTTGTTGCAGGCAGAGAGCCATTAGCACTGCAGTGCTGTTATTGCTGCTGCCTGGGCTGGAGTTAATGCAGCTCAGACACAGCACAGTGAAAATATTGACTTTCCAGCTAATCAAACCAAATTCCATGAAAGCTACAACTTCAAACCTCAAAAAAATCCATCGATGATTCATAAATACTTGAAAGTGCCAGACTGATTGCACCTGGATTACTACAGCAGAGGGGGCTAAGGTCAGGCTAAGAGACGGACTAGACAGCTTCTTAGACCTTGATGTCATGCGTCACCTTGTACCACCAGGACTGCACAGACCTCAGCCTCAGATGGAGGATGACAACTATATCCCAGAGCTATAGTATCTGTACTGGTGTAGCCCTACTGGCTTCCGAGCACCCAGCCTGCAGGTTTGATGCACCATGCCAGCTGCTCAGACTATGAAGACTAGAAGCCTAAGAACAAATCTGGTTGCTCAGTTTCTGACTCTGGAGTACAAAACAGGCCAGAGGGATTTGCGAGTTGCGTCTGCTTTCCCTCTCAAGTCTCCAGCCTCATTAGTAAGGTTAGCATGATCAAACGGGGGAAAAAAACTGAAGAAAAATGCTGACTTGGAATTGAAGTTTTCTGTGAGAGCACCTCCCTCCTGTCAGAGCCAGCTGGCATTCCCACCTCCTCCACTGATTTCCCACTGCCCAGCCAGGTGGGTCGCTCTGTCCCCAGCAAGTTTCAGCTGGCCTCCTGGGAAACCAGCAATTTGTTAGCCCGACCCTCTCTCCACCAGCCAAGTCCTCTCATCTTCTTGCTATCCAGCCAGCCAAGGACAGTTATTTTCCTAACTACTTTTCCAAGGAAAACAAAATCCAGGCAAACGTGCAACACGCAACAAGTCAAGATGATCTAATTTTACGTCACACCACAGAGAAATTCCAACTTTTTACACAAAAGAAAATTCATCTGCTGTCTAATTCCAACTTACAGGAGAGGGGGACTTTTTTTTTTTTAATCCTGTTTCCTTCTAAACTTTAGTTGAGTTGCAGACAGTCTTTACTGCAGAAGGCAGCTTGCAAACCCATTTCAGGCTGCCCTTGTCCTCCAAGTCTCTGTATAGCTACATTTGTATGCAAGAGAACATGGAGAGAACCTAACACAAAGTCCTCACTTGTGAAACTGTATATTCATCTCTTGAATTCAAGAGGAGAAACAAATCTTACCCTGAAATACAACACTCTCCTTCATTAGCAACTGATGTGAGGACATCTTCCAGATGAACTGGAAGAGCCACACTCATGCAAGGGCAGTGTATCAGATGAGGACTGAGGCAGGCGAGTGGGTAAGGTCTAGAGGCAGAAGCTAACTCCTAACCTGGGCAAAAGGGGAGCTACCAACTCTGGTGGGCAAACCAGCAATGTACCAGTGCAGTATGTGGTGCCCCATGGTCTCTGGGGAAGAGAGCAAGAGATTCATGGAGAGAAGAGGGTTCCTAAATCAGTTCACTGTAATGGCAGCCCCGACCTCCAAAATTGTTTCAAATTCTTCCAAAAAATCACATTTGAATGCATTAAAGATTATCTGTGTGATACTGAAGCTAAAAGCCACATTTTCAAGGTCCTTCCTTGGATAAGCCCATAACACTGGAGATGGGCTCCCAGAAAGGAGCAGTTCCACGTGCACGGCACTGTGCTGAGCCTGATCTCCTACGACCGTGCCTCACACTTCAGTGACTGCCATGGCAGGAAGCACAAACGCTGACTGAAGTGCGCCCACAGTTTCAGCATTCAGAGCCTCTCCTCCATAACGCTTCTCTGTAATCCTGTAAGCTAACAGTGCAGCTCCACGCTGCAGCCTCTCCCTCGGTGGGAGATTAACAGCTGCACAGGGGCTGACGGGGTGGCTGCAGAGGTGGCCGGGGAGGGCATAGTCAATACTCAAAACCTGGCTTGCACTAGAGTAAGGAAATCAAAGCAGCCATTTCCTTCTCACCACTGAAAACAAACTGAGGCCTTCGCAAGACAGTGATTCTAGATACAGGACTGGAAAACATTCCTTGCCCATAAGCTTCATGAAGCAAGCCTTCCTATCTTCCATGCTGGAGTAAATATTCCACTACTCATTCTATAGCACTGCTGGTTCCTCCCCAAACATCCAAGAATAAAGTCTCACCCTCTATATATTTAAATAAGATTTTCCCTCATCAAGAAAGAAACAATGATCACTTGAAGCAATTTAGTGAACTAGTTAAGACTCAAAGCCCTGAATTTTATTCAGCATAGACGGCCCATACATCTGCTTGACCCTCAGTACCAACGTCAGGAGCGTGAGGCAGGGCTGCATTTCTGTTCTGGGCATTTGCGGTGCCAGCACACAGGGTTCCCATGCCACAAGCGAGCATCTCCACACCTCAGTCAGCAAAGCAGCAAGCGCACAGAGGCTGCTCTGCCCTCCCCATCGGGGTCAGGTGCTCCTCCAACCCCGCTGCCTGCACACACGCGATTCCTTGCCATCATCCACATCCTCGCTCCCAAGGGTGCAATTGTTTCTTCCCATGAAACAGAGGCCAAGGCTGAAACTTGGACTTCAGTTTAAGTAAAAGCTACTAAAAAAAAAAGCTGTACTCAGTTTGCTCATGTAAATCAATGGCACACTAGAGCAGATGTACCAAATATCCCCCAAAGTGCATGTGTCAGTGTATTTCTTTCTCAGAGATCATTAACAGCTCATGACCAAGGTCAGAAGTCAAGTCTTAAGACTTTGCTGCTGATACAAAGGAAAGCCTTTGCAGCTACTCAGGGCACAACATGCCCAGCTAATAGACTCACAGGAACTCCATTCCCAGACCTCATCCATCCCCCAGTTTATAAATAATAAACTGCCATCCTAAAGCTGCTCTCTAGGAAGAACCTCCTGAGCCTCTCCCACCCTTGGAGAGAGTAAACGTAGATGAAAAGACTGAAACACACAGTGGGTTAAAATCATTGCAACTAAAATCAGCTTCAAAGCCAGAACAGAATCAAAACAAAGGCCAAAATCTTGTGGAAGAACAAAGGTTTTCGCAGCGAAGCCCCAGAGCGGGCAGAGCACGGCCAGCCCCCCCAGCTGCCACCAGGAAGGGCACTCAGTCACCATAGAGACAACACAGGCACGATGCTCGGTCCCCGCTCCCCAACCTCCATCTCCTCCGAGGCTCCGGAGCAGATGGCAAGCTGCGAGCGAGGGGAAGGAGGGACTGGTGAAATGCTGCATGTAAATAAGACTGCTAAACACTCCTGTTGTGACTCCGCAGCAGCCGGGGAAGGCTATTAAGGGGCTGCTGCAGGCAAACGGTTAGCCAGCAGTAATGAGCAGGCTACGAGTGACTGATTCCATGTCAAGGTTGGGTGGTATCGATCAGAGATGTACGACTGCAGTCCTGCCACTTCAGAAAAGATGCGAGCTGATGGATTGCCTGGAAGGCCCACGTCAGCAGAGAAAGGCATGGGAGCACAGCATCCCCAGAGACAGGACAGCACCGTGACTTTGGAAAGGAGCCATCCCAAGACTCAAACTTCTGCCTGCAAGGGCAGCCTAACAGCAGGGGGAGACCATCCCTTGTAGGAGAGGAATATGCCTATTCCTGGTGCTACCTAGGAGGCCATACCCCAGCATATCCCAGCGTGCAGGCCTGGGGGATGAGATGAAGGATCTGCCCAGGATCAGTCAGGAGACCAGTCAGCAGTGGTTATGGATTTCTCTGGGTCTCCTGTACCACTGTGCTCTTCCATCCCTCCTTGACTCATACCCTTACACAGCCTAAAAAGACTAGCGGTAGTCACAGCTCAAACACTATTTAAAGGATGCCTTGAGGACTAGAAGTTAATTTTAAAACTAACTGACCTAAGCTCTCTGCCATACTACCTCAGGAGGAGACTGGAAGGGTGGGGGCACCGCTAATGCGTGTCTAGAGAGCATGTGTTTTTCCTCCCAGCTCTTATTTCTCATTATTAATGTCAAGGTTTTTTAACAAAATTTGTCTTGGTCAATTAACTCAGACAGGGTTGCTTGTAACATTCCAAATAAAGCCAGCCACATCCTGCGCTCAGAAAGATGAGCGAGTGCGGCTCAGGAAACAAGGGAATGACAAGGGCAAGGCATGACTCACATCCACCCCGCAGCCAGGAAAGCGACCCCGCCGGGAGCCTGCCGAGGACACCGAGGCGCTAGCAGGCTCCCGCCTTCCCCTTAAGAGCTCTTTGCTCTCCAACAAACTAAGGCTGATACCTGCTTGTGACGGAAAAGATGAAAAGCCTGTTTTGAAGAATATTTGCCCGATAGATTTATCGCAATAAAAGCATACTACAAATCACAAAGCTTGTGATAGCACTATTGCAGATTAAAAATACAAAGAGAGGTCCCCTATTCATAGAAGATGTTATTTTCACATCAAAATATCTCCTGCTCTGATTTTTATCCAATTCAATCACAGTGCATTGCAACTTAAGGTAGAGGCAGATGTGCCATTGGCATCAGGGGCCACCCAGCGCCCTGACTTTTAGATAAGAAATGCATGATGGAAGTTGGGGCTAATATACATTTTTCATTCATTATTCATGGTCTGCAGCAGGTCACCTCACATGGTTTCTTTTCCTTGACTAGGTCAACTGCTGTTGAATTGGAAGATGGTGACCACTGGCATCTGAGAAATATGCAGGCACAGCTGTATGAATCCTTGACCACTGAACAAGTCCAATTCCCTTTCAAAAGGGCTTCAGGCTGGCCCTGACCAAAAAACATCGTTCCTGTATCAAAGCATCCAAGTGTCAGTCTAAAGTACTTCATATCCAAGAGAAAGGATTAGTTCCACAGAAATTCAGTCAAAAAAATCATTTAAAACTGCTTTGTGCAACTGAAATGAAGTTTTGAATATCAAAATTTTATCACAGCTGAAAAAACTCTTACCAAATTCAGCTCAAATTTAGGGTGCTCACAGAAGCTGCACTTTCACATAAATAGAAGTGATTGTACAAATAGCGAGGAAGGATTTCTGAAAGTCATCTGAACTCACCACTTTTTCGGAGGAACGCGTTCACAAGTATATTTTTTGCCATGGGAATTATAGCACATGTCATTTCCAACAAGAACATGCACAGGGCTCACTAACATCTCAAATCTGAAATATGGACAGAGCCCGCACAAACCAGCGGGTGCCTGGAGCAAGCACTGCCTCCAGCCTCCCTGCAGGCCTTCCTCAGCAAATTAACTGCTAATTGTAAGCCTGCCCAGGCTGCGTGGGCAAGGCAGCCCTCACTGCAGACTGTCACCTGGACTGCCAGATGCAGAGGGACCAGGAGAGGGAGGACTCCAGCAAGTACCACCTAAAAGCTGGCCCTCACTGGATGTCAGCTCTCGCCTGCCACGGAGAGGAAGCCGCAGGGCCTCGGTGCAGAGCACACCACTTTTGGCGATGCAAAGCCTGCTACATCTCCCCCACAATTGCTGTTTTTTGTCCCAGCCCCAATCCCTGCCCTCGCACCACAGTTCACTACACACTGGCACACCTCACCCATGCTGTAGCACTGTTTGCGGCGGTGTTTTGCAACCAGTCGAGTCAGTGACCAAACGCAGAGGGAAGCCCCACAGACAGCTCTCTGCGGAACCAAGGGAGCCATGCAGGACCTTCCCAAGCCATCTTCTCATAAAACACCACTGCCGTACATCCCTGCTCAAAACACTTCAGCACAAGCTCTCTGTTGAAGGGTTGCTGACCCCAAGAGTATTTCAGCTGACGAAATGAAGCTTCGTTCTGACTTTGCACTGCTTGCATCTGCACACAGACTTCCGTGGAAGCACCATGGCTGCTACAGTGCACCTCACCAGCACCAGCCCTCTGCAGCCAGGGCCACCCCCATAACACTTACCCCATGCCAAGAGCAACCCCCCACGCAACTGAATCAGCAAAACACATTGGTAAAAGGGCATCCCCTTATCTGCACCAGGACCACACGGAAAAACTGTGGCTAACAATAAATAAATGCCAGTCTCTGACCCAGGAGCACAGAGATCCCCTTCATTTACAATACAAACTAGGAAGTGAAAGGCCAGACTGATTTCTACCAGTTCTTGGAGCCTTAACTGGTTGTTTGCCATTCATTTAAAAACAAGGGAATCACACGGAGCTGAACAGCCCCCGAGCTGCCACTGCTGCTGTGCAGGCCTGGAAGGTAAGGTAAGAAACACCTGCAGAAGGCTGGGCTGTGTCCATCCAGCAGCCCAAGACAATGAAGTTTCAGAATAACACCTGAGCAGCGCATCCTGCTTCGGGCTGCCCCCGCTAGCCAACTCACGGCAGCACAGCCTGCCGGCTCCCCAGACCAGCTGTACACGTAACTTGGGGCACAGCACCTCGTCCTGGGGGGCCCAGAGGCAACGAGCGAGCGCAGCCCGCCCCCCCCAGCAGTACAGACCTCCTGGGCTAGTGCAGGTTTCCGTGTGGTGACGACAAGTGCTGCAGATCAGAAACAGGATCAATACCACGCTCTCCTGCAAAACCAGCTCCGCATTGAGGTCACGGAATTGACACTGACTAGAAACAGAAGGAAACGTGACCCCATCGATTTTCATTTTCCAAGCAAAGGCGGGGAGCTGGGAGGAGACTAGTGGTGCCAAGACCAAAGGACTAATTTGGCAGGAGGGTTAATAATTATTTTACATTTAATATCCATGTTCTTGATCCCACAGAGATTTAAGATTTCTCTGGGCCCACATACTTGAGTAAAGTTCTGCATGCATTTAAATGACTGTGGGATTTAAGCCCAAGTTGTTACTAAGTACTAGGTAAGCAAATTTGCTTAATAGGATTTTTAATTTGCCATTATCCCTTTAAAATGTATTTGTTCTCTGCTAAATAGTAATAAATTAGCCTAACAGCAACCATTTATATTTCTTTAGCATCTTGGAGGCATTTCAATACATTTTACCAACCACAGCAGTCCAATGAGGCTAAATCGACTGACATGGGTAGATCTCACAGGACCTGGTTAGAAGATGGGGTCTTTACCGTAGAAAGCTAGAATTGTTCACTAACACATTGAAAAATGCATTTTTAATTCCAAGTGGGAGGGGATAGGTGCAGGGGCTCTGCAAGAAGAGTTGAAACTGCTGATTGGAAGAAATCTTTCAGCAGATTTTTCTACCCTGCCCACCTACCCTCTCCCCACCATCACACCCCAGGAAACTGAGAAACACAGAGCAAGTCTAATCCTAGTAGAGGAGCTGACTCAGCCTCTCACACACCTGAGCTTTGGCATACAGGGACTCAGACTGGTGCCTTTATTGCTGCTTATACCAGTGCCACCAGTTGCCTCCCCAGCACTATACCAGATCATCCCAGCTTCTCCTACTCAGAGACACAGCAAAGCCCTGAGCACAGCCCAGGCCTGCCGGCATCTGCCACTGGTTTCAACAGCCAAGGACGGATCCTGGAGAAACCTCTATTTCACTCTGTTCTTGACAGGGACCACAAACTGTTTGCCATAGGGCTTGCCTGCTTCCCAGAGCTCCCTAACTCCCATTCTCTTCCCCAAACCCAGAAGGGTGTTAGTCCCCCAAAAGAGGCTGAAGACGTGACAGAGTAACCAGACAGGCATCTCGGAACCGTGGCTGCAGACCCCCTCTATTTCGGCACTCGTAACTCCTTCTCTCCACCACATCCCACAGAACGTATCACAACCCCGTGCACTCCCAACACTGCTCTCAGAGCAGCACTGTTCCTCCCACTGCAATTGCAGGCAGGGGAAAGAACAGCAACTCCCAGAGAGGCAGAGGGGCTTAGCCAGGGCGACACAGGGAAGCCACCTCTCCCTCAAACAGCCACATCTCAGTCACATCCCTCTCCCTCCACCAAACAGAGCCGTTCATTCAAGTGTAGCTGGATGGTAATGAAGCACTTGGTGGAAATGGATTTTTTGTTCTGCCTGACCGTGGAATGCTGGAGACAGGGGTCATTAGCTATGCATCACTAGCAGGCAGCCATTCCCTCATTAGCAGGCCACTCGTCTACTCCATCCACCTATATTATTGGTTCAAAAGAGTGTGCCCAGCCATTATTGCCCTCACTAGAAACTCAGCCTAATTGGCTTAGGAGAAATACAGGTTAAGAGCATGAACAGCTCTGCAGCTAACACGGTTTTGCCAAGTCATGATTTTATGAGTTCAGGGAATTGCCTACCCTCAGGTCCTGGAGTCTTAGGCACTGTACTTAACCTGCCTTTCTGAATCAACTGAAGAAGATGGGTTGCTTCTAATCCTCATGGTTATAGGACAAAAGAGCTGATCCTCAAAGGGCTGCCAGCCAGATGGAACAAGGTTACACTTTTTTTTCCTTTTAATTCTTTGAGTTGCATAATTTGAAGGCCATTTCCCAAGAAAGATTTCATATGGCAACCTCCACAAATGAGGAAAAACAGACACACTTTGCTCCTCTGACCAAGGAAGCAGCCGGTCTGCAGCCCTCTTCCCCAGCAGGTGCCTTTCTTTGTCCTCCCAGGCCAGGCACCTGCAGAGCCCTCCCAGAGCCCAGGGTGCCTCAGCCACAGGGCACGGGCCAGCACAGCTCTCCACAGCCCACACACCCATCCCCACAGACAGGGCTAGCATAGCTCAGTCACTGCCACAATCCAGCTTCACGTGGGAGGGAGAGGGAAGGAATGAGAGCTAGGAGAGCTCTCTTCATCTCCAGCCACAACCACCACCAAACACATCCAACAAAGTCTACCTCCAGCTCCTGAGGTTTCCCCTTCAACTCAGCCTCCACCGAGCAGCTGTTCAAAGGCCTTCTTAAGCTTCTGCAGAGGCTTTTCTCCCTGAAGCTGAAACGACATACCAGAAATACTCCCTCAAACCTCCCCTTGCCTGCACACACTGCCTCCTCCCCACCCAGCGTCGACGAGATTTATCACCTCCTGTTACCAGCTCCAGGTGCTGCAACAGCCACCGGGCATCAGGTTTCACTACTACCCCATCCTTGCCAGTACCACCTGTTTGCAATTACCCCAGGGCTTAGCAAGGTTAATTAGAGGAGGGCTACACCACACCCTATTTTGATACCACCTGGAACTTCTCCACAAAGACAGCGATAACGTCAGCTACCCTCACATTCAAGTTTTCTCGTTTGGGAGCAGGACTTGATTTCAGGCTTGTAGCACAAACTCACAGAATTGGTGGGTTTTGCCTGGTTTCCAGTGTCCTGTGCTTTCTGCAGGCACTCAGTTTGGTGTTAGGGGTCGGCCTGAGCCTTCAGTGCAAGTCAGGGCTTCTCTGATCTGGTGAGAACTCAAGCAGACTAAAATGGTTGGGAGAACCAGCACTGGCAAGCTCATCTTGTAGCCTATTTCTAGGGCGGGAGACCCTCAAAACTCCAGAAGGGAAAATGGCTCCACAAGTTGCACCTGATGTGACCATGCAAGCAATGTCTCTTTAAAGGTGGGCACACATCCAGCTGGAGGTGGTAGGCTTAAAAAGTCCAAAAGAGTCATTAAAAGAGAGAAGGAAAAGCTTTAGGAATAAGTCAGCTTGCATCATTCTGATAAAATTCCCTGCAAATTGCTTGAAGAAATTTAATTATTTACAATGACATGACACACAGGAGTTGCATTTAAGGCCTTTTTGATAGCATTGTTCCTGCAGGCTTCCCTCTGCCTCTTGCAGTAGCAGATGTCTCACTCTCTGGATAGAGGCCAATATATAATACAGACCTTGCCTATCTTACTAGAGCAGATCAGAAATTTTTCATCAAAGCATTGCTTTCCACCAAGAAAAATCAATTTTCATTTAAATCAACGCATTTCAAAAAATACTAATGTCATGTAGACTGCTCAATCGTCATTCCATTTTTAAAAATGAAACAAAGCATGATACTCTAAAATGCCTTGTTAAAAATGACTTTTCCAAACAAAATCATTGTTTTTGTATTTTAAAAATACTGGCAAGCTGCAAAGGCTGAAATAGAAATGGAATGTTTAATTTTGGAAGAACATATGCTTCATCAGAATTTTTAACGTTCGTTTCAGAGTTGAAGGAAAAACTGATGCTGCAGACTTTCTTGTCAAAAGGGAAGCTCGCTTCTTTCCCAGTCCTAATATTTATCACTTCTGTTCAGTGTTAACAAAATGCGGAAATACTTTTCACTTCCCATGCAAATGCACTGTGCAGATTGCTGTTAAATAGCTGCTGTGCTCCACCCCAGAGGCAGCTGCATTTCAGCCCTCTGCAAATCCCCTATTTCATGTGCAAAGGGCTTTGGCTTCGAGCTGACAGCGGTACGGTGACAGCAGCCTCCTGCCACGACTGGCCGGAGCAGCGAGCAATAGATCAACATTCCTGTCGCACTCACTGTCAGTACCCGGCCGTTAGTGGCAAAGTGATGGATCCACCGGGACTGAATTAATTGAATCCCAATCCTACAGGCATTCTCCAGAGACAGAAGTTGGACAGAGCAATCCGTGCCTTTGGCACAGAAGTGTAGCTTTTGTTTTAAAGTACCTCTTTCCCAGAATATGTTTAAAAGTGATTAGCAATTGGCACATAAAAAACTGACAGAAAGCTCCATTACTTGTTAAAATTCAAATCCATGGGTTAGCACATCTCCTCTGCTCTGCATTCACCAGGACTGGGAGAGAACAGGGAAAGGGGCAACGTGGGCCCCCTCCCAGAAACAGTCCTGGAACGACCTGGCAAACCCAGCTCCTGCCTCTGCACGCCACGTGGTCCTTTGGCTTCTCCCCTAACAGCGCCTGGAAGAGAACTGATGGGTGATTAGCGCCCGTCTGCACAAGCAGGACCGAGGCATCCATCAACCTCACACAGGCCACTGGACAGCACCGGGCTGGAGAAGGGGACTTCTCTGCCAGAGCAGATAAAGAAATCCACGCCTGATTCAATATAAGCAATTCCAGCTTTCTCACTGGAGGAAGAGGCAAAGCATTTGCTGTTCATGTCCCAGCGATCACCAGAGTTAAAGGGCTTTTTGCAAGGAAAAAGAGCCACATGGAAAAGGGAACACTTAAAATGTAACATGCAAAAGAAATCCTACCCAATCCCCTTCTGACAGGGAGCTGGCGTGACCCGGTGGGCCATGAAAATGCTAAGGTGCTTCAGGACAGAGGGCTGGGTAAGTGTGTAACACCCCAGTCTCAAATGCTCCTGTCCCACATGGGTGGGTTTGCAATGCACCTCTGGGCCCCACAGAACGGGGCAGCTCCCGCAGCCAGGCAGGCGTGCGCGATGTCGGCGAGGCTGTGGGGCTGCCCCAGGCAGCAGGCGGGTTTGCTCACAATTTAAAGCTGCTCCTAAACCCAGCCAGGCAGGCAGTAAGGTGGACAGTGGACACAACCACAGCGTCTCACGAGGGCTTTGCATGTACACCAGGTCATCACACCCCAACAGCATGCAGGAAAGGACTGACAGTGTTTCTCCCACACGGTATTCGCACCTTTGAGATAAGGAACAGTCTTGTTCCAGTCCCTACACAATTGTCCCACATTGCCCATCCTACCGAGATCCGGGCACGTGGGTCTCTTCCGACAGGGTCTGCCTCCCTCAGAGCGTCACGAGCCGCCCCCAGCCCCAGGCAGGGGGAGCTTTGTGCTCAGCAGCCCACGGCACACACCAGCCCGCAAGGCAAACATTCAGAGCAGCCCATGTGAATGCCTGGGGACCCGCACGGCTCGGCAGCAGTGGGGGTCCCCGAAACACACGTACATTAGGCACACGCTCTCAGGGGACGAACAGCTTCTGAGTCATTTCACGGCCTTCAAACGTGGGTTTTGTGCACTGGGTAATAAAGAGATGGGGAAAGAAGCCTTGAAAACATTGGGTTTTTCATCTTTTGGTGAGGTGGCATGGGAAGGGGTGGGGATCGTGTGTCTCGGTGGTGGAGCAATTCATGAGGCCCACAAGCTTCCCTGAAAGGAGGCAAGGCAGTCCTAGAGAGATCAATCGCAATTTTATCTACCCTTTTCAAGTTCTCATTTCTTTTTATCCCATACTGCCAGATAAAATCTCGGCCTCAAACATGGGTAAGGAGATAGAGCTTTATTATATTATTCCAAAAACATTAGATGCTGTAGGCTTCGCCCTTTTATGAGTTCACTTTGCTGGCACTCCCCTCTCTGCCCCCCCAAATCTCTTTCCTTTAATATTTTTTTCTCTCCAAATCGGAACAACAGGCACAAAACTAATTATGTGATATTTCAGATCCATGTTGTGTTAATGGCACCAGATCGCGTGTGACATTTCCGACTTGTTAGACTATTATTCTCGCTTATTGTTATCTCTGCCGCTCTGAATACAGGCTCTGGGCTTTATATCCCCCCCATGCACCAGGCTCCCACCCCTTTCTTCCCTCTCTTGTTCTCATTTATCAGCCTGGGAGGATCTGTGGAATATTAAACTGGGCCATGCTGGATTGCTCTGCTGGTTGTGGGCACCGGTGGAAGGGAAGGTAGAAATGGTGGAGCAGAGAAAGGCAGGCAAAAGCAAATGCCAACAAGGATTTGTGGGGAAGAGACAACCACAGCAAAAGCCCACCTGAAGGCATCACTGACTTTAAGTGGAGTTGTGTCAGACTGTGAGAAACTGTCCGTCCCTCAGGTGTCCTTCCAGTGATATCCGACATTCTCACCTGGCTCGTATTCCCCAGGGACGGATGGGATGCCATGAAGGACCCTTCTGATGTAGTTTCATCTTTCAAAAGCCCTGCTTGCAAAGACAAAATTGTTGCTTCTGCTTAGACCTATGGGACTGGCCTTAGGCTGTAGAGGCAGCATACTTCCCAATCTTGAGCTCCTGGGCTGCTAGAGGAGGTGGTAGCAGGGGAAAATGTATCCCCGTCCTTAAGAGAAGACATGCTGGTGGGTCACGTCACACCTACGGCTTCTGTTGCTGACCATAAACCCAAGGAAATGTCATTTAACTCCAGGTTTAGTGATGGAGGCTGAGGTCCAAAAGCACAACAGCCCAGCAAACAACAACTGCTTGGTAGACGCAGCACAAGGCAGAACAAATGGCAGGATTTAAGAAAGGTGCGCTCCTGCCACCAGACACCTCTCAGACAAATACCTGCAATGCTGCCTCAGGGACAGAACTTCCTAGGGGACTGTCGCTGCACAGCTGCTGCCCCTTTAGGGCTAGTTCATGGTCCCAGCAGGCCAGGGGAATATGCGATCATTTTAGATAGTTTTAGTTGCTCCTTCACCTGCCTGAAGAGCTCTGATATCCCTGGACTGCTGAAGATATTGGCCCAAATGCTGCCATCATTTTGTTTCACTTCCTGAATGATTGTGCTCCTGGGTCTCTTTAGTCATACAAATATAGCAGCTGATTTGTCTCCGTGCAGCACTCAGCAAGATGGAGGGTGCCAAGTTCCTCCCGTTGATACAGGCAGTGGCCGTGCAATCATTCCAGCACAGAGACTACAGGGAAAAGACTAAGAGGGTCCTCCTGTCTCCACTCCTGCTTGCTGAGGCTTCCCAGCCTGCCGCAAATCACTCTTCCCTCTCCACCCAAATTCCCCTTACTTCCTTCCAACCTCTCCCCTGTTCCCTCTCCCTGCCGTCACAGCCCTGCACTGCCAGTGAGCAGCGCTCCAGAGGACGCCTGCCTGCCTGGCTCCAGCCAGTGGATCTCCGAAACTCCTTTTACTCTGCTAAAGCGTCTCAGGAGAGGTCTATACTGGTAACCAACAGAGGACCAAGGTGCCGGCTTCAGGCACTGCGTCGTGGTCATCCAAGACGTTTAACTGTTGACACACTCCCTGCCCTATGCTAGCCAGCACTCTCCCAGACAAGCCTGGGCACAGTTCAGGGGATGGCATGAGCCAGGGGCTGTCAACAGTAAACTGCATGGGAGAGGCCAAAGTTTAGTTGTACCAGCACAAACCACACCACATCACCCCCCTCAGGACCAGAGAATGGATGCTGGCTTGTTGTAGCTACTAGAACAGATACAACCTTGGTACAAATGAGCTTTAGAGAGGAGTCCTTGCCAGGAATATAATCTCCAGTTTTGTTCCTCTAGGGCTCAATCCAGTAAGAGTTTGCAGTCAGGCTCTGTACCTCCATGCCAAGGACCTGGGAGGAAGTTGCAATACCAAAACCCAAACCTTCAGGGTAAATCGCCTTGTATAACGGAGCCTCTGTCTTGGTTTATGCTTCGTCCAACTCTGATGCCATCAGGAGGACTGGAAGTCTCACCAGCTACCCACTGTGGGAGCCCTTATGATGGAAATCTGGGAGGCTACAGATGGAGGCAGGGCTCTGCGAGTTCCCAGACAGGCCTGTGCTGTCTGTACAAGTCTGTGGGTTGTCGGTTATTTAACAGACACACAAAGAGGCCTGAAATAAACTTCAGCTGGGAATAGGCTGCTTCGAGGAGCATCTGCGGGGATCTGCTGCAGGGAACAGCTTGACGGGAGCTGCTCCTGGGAACGGTGCTGTGCCACTGCGGTGTGCCCGTGGGGCCCCAGGCAAGCAAGGACAGCATGTGGGGTTTCTTTGCACCAATTCCTGTCTGGAGACTCTCTGGCTGTACAGACCCTTCTGATCTGTAACCCACTGAAGTGCTAGCTCTGAGTGGCTTCAGGTTCAGACCCCATTTCTGTGGGCCCTCCGTCCCTTTCTTGACGAGAGGGACTGAAAGGAGACTTTCTGACCAAGGAAAAAGGGCAAGGTGGCCTCGCTGCACCCACAGCCCTTTTGCAGAGGGGTCTGCTGCTTTAGCTCCATGCACTGTCAGCCCCTCTGTTTGCAAGCACCCCCTGCCCAAGCATGTGCCTGTGTTCCCTGCCTGCTCCCAGCCCACTCTGCACCTTCCCCCAGTCCCATGTTGCCGCTCTTCCCTGGATCAGCAGCAGCAGCTGCAGCACAATATGCTCCACAACTCGTTAAGGGGGATGGGAGGAGGAGTGGCAAGATATAAATAAATAAAATAAAATATGTCTGGCTTAAACCTTTTATCACTATACTTCTTTCAGTCGTTTACAGAGATAATAATCGCCCAGGCTCTGCAGGAAACACTGATGGAAGCAAGCACAGAAATCCAGTGGCAGCACCCTGCTCTCTCATCTGCTGTCACTTGGGTGTGAGGCCAGAAAACAAAGTCTGAAAGAAGGCCAGGCCAGCAGCTAGCCCCAGCACAGCCACGAGGTGAGCAGGGTCGGGACCAGCAGGACGCAGGGGAGGGGAGAGAAATGGGGAGGGGGAAAGATCCAGAAGCAAACAAAGCTATAGAAGTAAGAGAAATGCAAAGAGAGGAAGCAAGATAAAATGGCACAACAGTAACAACGAAGAGAGAGAAAGAGGGAAGAGATGATATGGCAAAAAGCAAAACCAGCACACGCATCAGGAAGTTTAAAGTTTGTCAGCAAAATACTGCTTTCCTTGCAGACAAGGAGAAGATAAATGAGAACCAGAGGTGACACTGCTGGTCCGCGCCAGGGCCTGGAAGACGTGCCCGGGTCTCCTAGCTGCTCTGCCCCGGGGCGCAGGAACAGCTTAGCAATTTCTATTCCCCGCTGTGTCCCCAGCAGACACAGCGCTCCCCTGGGTGTGACCAGGCGTCCTCACGGCCACCAGGGTCTGTGCTACTTTTGGTAAGGAAGCTGGGTGAGGGCAAGAGAGTCACAGCAAGCTCCTCCTGGGGAAAAGTGGGCTTTGAGCTGCTGCTGGCCGAAAGCCACCCAAACCCAACAGCAGAAAGAGCTCAGCGTGTGCACTCCCCTTACCACATGGTGGCTCAAATGCTCCCACGTAAAATGGCAGCTGTCTCTTCAAGCAAACAGATGTCTTCATAGCTTTAAAGGGCAGTGGATCAAGGTCATCTTGATCTACAGTAAATGCCAGGAAAGCAAGCTTCTTGATATTTGACTCAGTTTTATCCTGCCCTGAACTGTCACCGTGGCAAGGCTCAGGGAGCTGTGCCCATCGGGCCGTCGCGAAGCTCCCTCGAGTAACGGTCTCTCTTTAGCCCCACAGACCCTCCCAGAGGAAGAGCTTCCCAGGAGGGGCAGGCTGAGAATTGGCAGGTGATCCTTGCTGATCTCGGTGGGTTTTAGTCTATTCCCTTCCTTCAAGTCCCTTCAAAGAGCCCAGCCAACTGCGGTAGAGCCTAAATGGCTCCACACATCCTGTGCACGTTTATGCGCATCGAGAGTGCTTTCTAAGTAAAAAATGCCGGTGCTTCATTCTGCCTGTCCCCACAGAGGGAAGCAGTGCCCTGGGAGAGAGATAGGGGAAAACAGAGCTATTTAATTCAGTGTTTTCCTATATGGGACTATTGTCAGTGCCAAGAACATGCCATGGAACCGAACAACGCTTGAAAAAGTAGCAAAAAGCAAATCCCCAGAGAGCAGCTTCCCTGCTCCTGACAAGGACATTCAGTTGATCGCCAAATGTCATCTCTTCCTCAGCTCTCTGGTCCCTTGGGCTGCACTCCTGATTTTATTCCCTAGATCAGTGAGGAGGCCACAGTGACATGTTTGAGGAGAAAGCTGCGGGGGAAGGCTGCTGCCGCTGGATCTGTCCCTTGCCTAGCACACTGCCTGCCCTGGTTTTAGGTGCGATGTCAGCAGAGTGACACACAGCCATGTAGTGCTTCCCCCGTGCACTTCCAGGGGACCCTCATAAAATCTGACCTTCGTGCTATAAACCTGCGTCTGATTGCTGAGTAAGTCATTTCCTCCTGGGTGATTTAGCAGGGACTGTTGACAGAGCTGCAGTTTGTCTGGATTAGAAGAAGGATTCATCAGGCAGCAGCATGGCCCACCTGCCTGTCTCCTCTCATTGCCATCTCCACAGCCATTCCCTTCTTGCTGCCCCAGCAGTCCTGGCCCTTTTCTCCCCAGACAGCCTTGAGCTTTTAGGAGGGGGAGAAGTCAAGCAGGGAAAGAGGTGATGGGCTGCCTCTGCTCTTTTGTTTCCCCGTCATAAAGCTCTCAGGGCCAGCTATGCAGTCAGGGGAATATTATCTCTCCGTGCTGCTGTTAATCTCTTTATGGCATCATTTGACCCTTTCTAACGTCCATTGATTTTTGAACTACCCTTTACAGCAACTCCTCAGATCCCTTTGGTCTAAATCACCAAACATCAGTGCCCAGGGCAAAACATGGGAACAAGTAAAGCAACAGGGAAAAGCCTGTTCAGTAACCGTGACTTCACTTTTGAGGCCCCTTCTCCCTCCTTCCCTGCCCCTCTCAGCCTCTCCTCTGTGGGCACCCTACAGACCCTCCTCGGAGCAGAAGCAGCTCCCTCCTCCCGTCCCACCCTACACGCAGCGGCACCTCGCCCCTACCACGGGGTGCTCTGAGAACGGGCACGGTGGTGCCTCCCATCACACGCCTGGCAGGAGGTAGCAAGCTGCCTTGCATCGTCTCCGATCTTCCAGCCTGTGCCTCCCCACGCACCGTCAGACTCGGGCACTGCCCTGTGCCCAGGATGCTGCCACCTGCACGGCCGGGATGGCCAAACTCGCTACACTTAAGTCACATCCAGAAGAAGCTGCCAGCCAGGCCTTTCTCAAGTAGCCTAATAGGGCAACTCAACAAGAGGTGAAGGCTGCTGCTTTTAATTTAGTGGTGAAATGACTTCTCACTCCAGATTAATATGTTTCAATTTATTTCTGTTTTCTCGAGCTCACCCCTTGTCCAGCAGTGGCTGTCTCCTTGCCTCATACTCGCTACTTGTCCAAATGAAATACTGAGCTGTATTGTCTGCTATTATGGTAAAATACACAATATATCACGCTGATGCATTCTGTGAGTATGACATAAAAATGACGAATGTGCTCTGGCCAAACATTTAAATGTATTCATCCCGCATTAGTGAAAAATGAATATTAATACGCTGGAAAATGGCTCGGGTGATGAGGGCTTTGTGTCATATTAGAGAGGACACTTCATTCCTTCCTCGTTTTTTAGACAGCGTCAGCCTCCGGTCCTGACGCAAGCCTCAGGATATCTAGCACAGGCCTGTTTGAACAGAACTCCAGCCAGGACCACAGAGGTTGAACACGACACAGAGCTGAGGCCCATTGCAGCAAGAGAAATAAAATCACATCCTGGTGACAAGCTGGGCTGGGGCATGAATTTGATGGGGAAGACCCATCAGCTCTTCATGCTGTAGACAGCTAGCTGCCTCGGCCTCCTCAGGACACGGGCTGAAGTGGCAGAGGTAGGAGAGCCACCTGGGGGAATAATGCAATAATCTGCGTGTCCCCCTCGCCGTCCCTGCCACCCCAGTCCCTCGTTCTCAGTTAGAAGCTCAGGATTGTGAGTGAGTGTGAGCTGAGCCTGCCGGAAGGCTCTGTCCTCGGCTTGCCGGGAGTCCAGGGCTCCCCGGTTTCGGGTGAGCAGGATCTCAGCACTGCTCAACAGAACAGATTTAGAGCGCTGGGGTGGTGTCTAAGTTAAAATGGCCCCGGCTTTCCCTGTGCTGCAAATACCTCTTGATCTGTCTTTTTTATGTTAGCATCCCTACCGCCGGTTTCTTTAATCTCTGACTAAGTCAAAGGCCACCATGAGGGCTTAATGGGTTGTGGGATCAGTTCATCAAGTTTAGATTTGGCTGGATTCACCGGCTGAGTACAAGTTTGTCTCAGCTTTTCATAATTACTGCCCTACTCTGTGAGGTGCAATAGAATAGCTAATGAGTGCATTGGTGACTATAATATACTTTACAATTAGGCCCCTTCATTACTCCATTGTGTGATTTCCGTAACCACAACCGTATCTCTGCAAATTTATAGAGCACGTACAACAGAATATACCAACGAAAAGGAAAAGCAACAATTTTAATGCATCAGTCATAAAAAGCCCTTTCCTAAACTCTAATCTGAAAGACTCAAACACTGAAAGTGGCTCCATCTAAGGTCTGCACACCATCATTACTCCCATGGCAGTACCAGGAGTCTCCTCTGGCTCCCACTGGACATTCACATTCACAGCAGAGACGGTCATTGCCCCCAAATACATCCTATATAAGCAAGAACAAGCAGGGAGAGGTGAGGGAGATTTTCACCTCATCTTAGTCGTGTCTCAGGTAATGTTTTCATAAAGAGTTGCTTGGTTGCTGCATCCTTGCCAGATTTCCTGGATCACAGTGCCCCTGGAGCAAGGCTACCGCAGCATCAGCGGCTATGCTGAGCTCACCATTTGCTTCCAGGAGAAAAGCAATTCCAAGCCAGGTCTACCACATCCATTTCTCTCCCTCTGGCCAGTGCTTCAAGGGAAGACGAAATAAATACATGCTTTATTATCAGAGACACCAAAATTCTGGATTGCAAAAACAGGCACAGCCCGATAGCTCCAGAAATGCACACCTCCGGCAGTGCGGGCCCCGTGACGCATTACCCTGTGCCCCCACGCCCGTTGCATGCAAAGCCTCTCTCACAGCCACAAGTTGCAGAACAAAAAAAAGCCTCAAGAGCAGCCCCAAAGGAACTGTTTGTACCCGTACCGCTCACCACTGCCTTTCATCTCCAGCAAGTAGGCCTTTCTACGGCACCATCAATACAGGATGGAGAAGGAATCGTTAGATGTGGCACTTCCATCAATATCTCTAAAAGGAACAGGCAACATGACAAAAGGTGAACCTGAGACCTCTTCAGACTGGAGACAAAGAAATTACAAGGATCTTTTATTTTAGATGGGTTAGCATTTTGGTTTATATCTATATCTATACCTAATTTATATATCTAGAGATAAAACATCCATTTTTTCCTTTGTAAATGGGGAGGGGAGACTGAAAGCTACAACCTTTGCCTAGAAGACTAAATGGCCTTTGGAATAGGCTGGTAAGTGATAAAAACAGCCTGCAAAAGCATGTATCCTTGCATCATTTAAGATGACCTTTTAGAAGGGAGACACAGGAAAAGGGGAGAAGATGAACAGAAAAAAAAAAAGCTGGGGGAAACAATATTTTAAAACTAAACATCCACTGTTGGCATTTGAAACAGCTGCCACTAGAACAAGAAAATAAAAATAAAAAGAGATTCAACATTTTATTTCTCCCTATCAAACAATATATCCCAGCTAATGGCAGGAGAATAAAAAATTACCCAATGCAGCCTGCGAGAGAGGCAAGAGAGGAAGAGGAGAGAACAGGGGAGAGGGAGGGGAGAAAGGTTATTATAAATGTGTCAAGCTTGTTTATGGCCCTTTATCAGCAAGCACAGCGGAAAGAGAGAGGCACCGTTAGCGCATTTAAAAAGTGTTTGGCAGCTTTGTTTGGGAATGTAAATAATCTTTATATTCAGGAGCATTTATGTTTCAGGGAACATGCAGGCACGTGCCACCTGCACTGACAGGTTTCTGAAGGACCTTCTGAAGTCCCTTCTGGGCTCTGCCTCCCAGATCTGTAAGGTGGGTGCTTTGTCTGAAGGCCTGAAATGGCATTCGATGGAAAAGGCCTCACTGGGAATATAAAGAGATTTAGGGGAGGACTAAAACCCATGGAAAAATCTTCAGTCAAGGTCAGATGCTGGGCTGGTTCACCTCCTCCCTGAAGCCAGGGGGTTAAATCCCACTCCCAGCAATGCTGCTACAAACCGGGAGTGGGGTAGCTCCAACGCTCAGAGCCAGTGGCCATGGCTCTGCCCAAGCTGCAGCGCCCCAAAGCAGAGCGCGGCAGTGGGGGTCAGCCAGCTGCGTGCACCCCCGCAGCTCCTCACCGGCAGAGGGTCTGGCCACCCCTTTTTCTGCTGTTCCCAGCCTCTACTTCAGTTAATGTTACTGATCAGTAAATCACTCCCACTTATTTATATGGAATATATATTGTCAGGAATACCCAGGCCACTCCGCCACGCTCTGAAGAGGGCTGACGTCCCATTTTTCACAGGTAGAACAGGGAGGGAGAACGCTGAAGAGCAGCGGTGGCAGAGGTAGACCAGGAGACAAAGGAGGGCATCGTGGTGCTGCTCCTGCCACGGCACAGGAGATTCATGCTCCTCAGATTAATTCTGAGGCAGCGTTTAACGCATCTCCCTCTGGGGATGAAGGATTTGCCTTGTGTTTCAATGAGACGTTCAAATTCGCGCTCATCATTCTTGGAAATGGCACTTGGTTAAATTGTCACCTCTCGAACGCTAAGGCGGGCGCAGGGCTGTGCTGCGCACCGGGGCCAGGCAGTGTGGGGGGAGAGCAGAGCCAGGACGTCGTGCTGGGACAGGCTGGCACCGCTCCCGCGGAGCCCAGTATGCAGCGTAGGAAGAGCACACGCACTCAGAGGCACTGCACGCTGCCTGGCGTGGCAGGTCGTGTCTGCAGCGATGGACGCCCATGAGGTGTGGCACAGCCAGGATGCTCCTGCCCACAAGGATGGACCGCAGAAGGCACGTGCGACTGAGCCATCAGGGACTCGGCCCAGACTCCAAATGCTGTTGGGATGGAAATACGCAAAACATCGAGAAGAATCATCTGCTCCCTGCACAGATTCCTTCCAGGGCTGGATGAACAAACTGAAAACATCTCTCCCCCTTCATATGCACGCAGAGACAATGGCTTTTTACCCAGCAGCAGCTATCATCTGTATGTCAGGAGCAACAGGCGTGCCCAGAAGCGGTGGGCATCCGCCAGGGAAATGCAGACTGGTCAAGCTAGGCCTTCCCTTTCTCTGGTCTCATCTTACCCATCCTTCATCTTCCGTGTGGCTTCAGGCTGTGTGCGCCCTGATTTTGCAAGAGTACAAGATTGACAGGGAACATACAGCTTTTCTGTCCTTGTACATCCTGGACTCCCACAGCCAGCACAAGAAAGAATGATCAGATCAGTACGGAATAAACAAACCAAAATCTCCACATGTCCCTTGGTGGCTTGATCCAGCATCCACCTCACATAACAGGTATGAGATGAATGGCCTTGGGAACACCTCCATAAGCACAGACCAGGCGGAGCAGACGCAGCAACACCACAGGCCATGCTCTGCTCTCACTGGAAACCCACTCCGTGCCGGAGGGTTGGACCCCAGCCCCCAGCCCAGCTCTCTCCATGCTGGTCCCACACTGCAGCTGCTCTGTGGGCAGCTACCAGGGCAATTCCTCTCTCACAAGTCTGCAGAACTGCCAGGTGATGAGTGACAGCTTCAGCTGCTGCTGACCACAGGACACTGAACAAAAGTCCAAAGGCCTTTTTTACCCTATTATTGCTCCTTGATATTCTTCACATCTGCTTTATGAAAAGGTGTGCCTATAATAAAGCATAGATTTTTAAGATAAGAACCTAGCGTAAGAGCAAAAGGTGGATCCTATAAACTCTGCACACCAGCACTTTCCAGGAGGCACTGGAGTACTGTCAAACCCACAACACCCACCTGCTACGGAGCCAGCAAATTCACCTTCCCCAGTGCAGCCAGGTGCCTGCAAATCGTCATATAAAGGAATTTAAATGTAGATGTGTTATATTTACTGCAAAGCACGACCTGCACACAGACAGGGGAAGGACTGCTTAAGCAGGAGGAGTAAATGACTATCGCAGGCAGAAAACCCACTGCAATTCATGCATCACACAAATGGTTGCGTATATTAAAGCAACGAGGACAAAGGGTATTGATTTAGCACAAGTATCAAGAGTCCCAGGTGCTAAAACCTGAAGAAATACAAACTGTGCTGGGCAGAATAACAACAAAACGAAATGATAAAAGGATATGAGTGTTTGAAAAGACGCGTAGGACGGGCTATAAATTCTAATAATCCATATTTCTCGAAAGCAGCAGCTATTGACTCAAAAACAAAAGAGCAGGCATTGTAATGTAACAAATGTCAGACGGGATAGCAGCAGGAATTCAATTTGCTCTGGCCATATATCAACTTGAAACTTAATGTAATGGCACGTAGTTAAAGCTGCACCCTCACTTAATGGCTATTACCAGTCCTGGGTGGGTTTTCCAGCAAGCATAAAGCAGTGAGTAATTGGCCCCGCTCTGCCTGCATCACTGCTAATGAAAAAACCTGTGCTACAGCCTGGCAGCAGCGGGAGAAGGGGAAGGCAGGGAACCCAGGCAGAAGCAGGCAGCAGAAGAGCTGCCAAGAGCTTCCCCTGCTAGGATGCCTTGAAAGAGCTTCAGGAAACATCTCTGGGGCTTTGCTGACCAGCATCTCTTTTTGACCAGCAGCCCTTTTTAAGGGCTGGATCCTTAAAGCAGCAGCCTGACATCCTTGTTAGCCTCCTAAGTGAACTGGATTCGGGCCTGCTGGAAGAAGAGGAGGAGAAACCCTGGATGGTTACACCTCATCCAGCTCCTAAGCATGCACTATTTATTACTACTTGGGCAGTGGCTCTGCAGTCAGCCAATTAAGGCTATTGTAATTACTTCTCTTCAGTGACTGCAAACGGCCAAGTTAAACGACAGATTTCCCGTTCAACAGTTACTGCGGCTGCTGAAGTGAAGAAGCAGAAGCGTCGACATTGCTGAGAATATGCTCTGGCCATATGTTAGAAGCAAGAGACACTTACTGAATGGAAGAGGAGGCGGCGGGGGAGGAGGCATGGATGTGGGACAGGAACCTCTGTAGCAATGAAGCATCCAAAGCAATCAAGGGAGGGCGAAGATGTAAAGCAGTCCTGATCACTTTATTGCAGATAGGCAGGGGCATTCCCAATAGGCACATTACAGCTTCTACCAAGAGCAAAGCTTGCAAAATGTTAACTTCCCAGGGATATGGCACTCCAAATTTCAGAACACAGTTTTGGAACAATCAGAAATAAGATCAGCCCCCAGGAGGAACTCTCTCAGGTTTGTCATTGAGCCTAATGTGTGGCAGGAAAGGACTCTGGAAGGTCAGTCGGTGCCGTGCTGACCTGCCCACAGCACAAACACAACCAGTTATACTCTGTGTCATGAAATATGGAATTGTGGCCTTTGACTTTACTTTGTGGGAACGATGCATTTTCAATGCTTCTCAGGAGGCTGTTTAAATGCTTTCTACAGCCTTTTATCAAAGTAATAAAGTAACGCAGAGCTTGGTCTCAGCTTGTCTCCTCATTTACCATGAACCACACCTAGAGGTGTCTGATGGTGGCATGGGATACTGCAAGTAAAGGCGTCAGCACGCAGACCTTTGGGTGGCACATTCGGTTTTCACTGTGCCCCAGCGCCCCAAGGCAGCGGCTGGGTTTCCATGCGGAGAAGCTGCTGAGCTGAGCAGAATCTGCCCCTGGCTCCCTGGGACTGCAGCCACACTCCTCGGGGACAGGAGGTGCTCATTTTGCTGAGAGTTCTCCTGCATCCGTCCATGGGTGAGGGCACAGCCCAACCACAACACCACAGAGAACAAGGTCAGGAGCCCAACCCTCTTGCTCAGCACAGCACTTGGTGTCAAGCTCAAACGGGAGGTAGGAAATAGATTTCAGGGTTGATCAGAAAGCTAATAAATGCATATGGAACATAGGAAGCTGAGCGTGCCCGTGGGAATCGGGCCTTACGAGTGGGAAAGCAGAACGGGGAGCGAGTTTACACAAACCCACATTCCAGATTAAATCTTGTCTTTAAACCCCGAGTTCCAGCAACAGTATCTGTTTTAATGCCTACAGGCCTTACTTTCCTCAGCAATCTGAGCCATCAGTCTCCCGTGAGTGACAACACTAGGAATGAATCTCTTTTGAAGCTGACAAAACTCACTCTGAACTGATTTTCTCTTGAGCTCTGTTTATCTGAGACTGACACCGAAGAAAGCTGCTCTGAAGCAATCACAGCTGATAGCAGCAGCGTCTGTTCACCCCCAGATGTGCACTGATGCATCACCAGCCACCAAGCGTGGCCAAGGGCAGCCTTGGCAAGAGCGATACCTGCCAGCAAGCAGGCCGCTTCATGTTCTGCCCCTTCCCCTCTGCAGGCCAAGGTGGTGTGGACAGGGTCTTGTCTGCTTCCCAAGGGCACCTGGGGCAGGCCGCCTGGCAGAGGGGGACCCCAGCTTCACTCACCACAGAGCAGTTGAAAATATTCTGGGCATCTGTTTACAGCCCCATAAAGATTTTATGCACTGCATTTAGCCTCGTGTCTCTGCATTCATTGTGCTAAATGCCGAACATTTTACTTTAATGTCATGGTGGCTACAAGCAGGAATACTAAACTCCAATAAATAAGAAGTAATCACATTTTCCCAATGAATGGATTGAAAATGGCCACTGGGAGAGTCTGCCTTCTGGAGTCCAAAGCCAGGGGCTGTCGCTGGGGGTTTCCAGCAAACCACAGACCCTGTGGAGCATCTCCAGGAAAAAAAAAACGGTATAAATAATAAAGCATATGCATCTTTTAATTGAGGAACTGGTCTGTAGCTTGGGCACAGCATGCCTGTGCCCAAAAGCCAGCATTAAACATTCAAATTTAGGCAATGGAGAGAAAGAGGGCCAGAAGCAGATGGACTAAAACTCTATGCATTTGAGAGTAAAATCTACTGGAAAAGCACATTAGTGCTCCTTGGAAACTAGAGCATTTCACTGAGGAACACACATACAGAAGAGGAGCTTCTCAAGTGAGTCCAGACTATCCCAACAGACTCCCAGGTACGCTTCTGCAGGTCTCCTACTAGCTTTATCTAGGCTTTTATCTACTGGAAGCTCCAGGCACTACAATCAGCTGAATTCCCCGGGGCGCAGTAACTCCTTCTTTGAGGTGGACACTTGACCAACTCACAAAGCCATGCTTCAGCCTACAATTGAGATGGCCACTGTTAGGAAGAACTCAATGTCTCATGAGATAATGGCTTCATTGTGGCACCCAACCAGAGTTTTACCAGGAAAGGATTCGGGGTAGGTTAGCAATGTAGTAACTAAGTACGTCTGAGCTATTTCAACTGAGATGATACTCTATAAGAAGACTTGACCAAGAAAGTCAAAACCTAACTGAATGAAGGTCTCCTGACAACATCAAAACACCTTGCCACTTTAACAGGGTAACTATTATTAAACCTACCTCCAAATACATTTCCCACCTCTCTCCTCAACTCCCTGCCTCTGAGCTTCTCTCTACTCCAACCTTTTCAACTAATCCTAGCCCTCACCATCTCCTTTACAATGTTTTCTACTCATTCTACCAACCAGAAGTCCAGCTTAATTAATTTGCATCCCAATTTTAAACCACACTCCCAATCTGTCATTCAGCTGTCAGCTGTAATGTCAGGAAACATCAGTTCAACCCCTTCTGCAACACATCACTCCCAAATAAGCTCTCTTAATTCTCAGCTGTTGGGTTCTGTCAACATCCGGTTGCATCACCGTTGTCTGAATCTAGTCCTCAGCTATGGACAAGAAATGCAGCCCATAAGGGGCCTGATCTCCAGGTTACTCTTTCAAAGGTATGGGTGGTGCTGACTCCAGCAAATCTGATGCACATTACAATGGAACTTCTCATCCAACAGATGAGAAGGATGGGGTAGGCAGAGACGATGCCTAGCAGGAGGTAATATTGGTCCCTACTGAAAACACTCTGCTTGCAGTTCCCAGATTGTTAGACTCCAAAACCACAAAGATGTTTGTGTAAAGTTTCTTGAAGTTTCAAGCTATCAGCTTCACTAAATCATTCCTGAAAACTTTACTGTGAGACTCTGGAAGTGAAAACTGAGATGATGGTTGACTTGCAGCTGTGCTCTTTGGCTCATCCATGGCATCTATTCCCAACCACAGAGAGACAGTAGGAATTAAACTGTGGAGACAGAAGGTAGGAAGCTCATTTGCTTTCTTCATCTCAGTCTTTCTTTCTCTCTAAGTTGTCTACAGCAAAACAGCAGCCCTGTAGACAACAACCAGACACCAGTGCTGTCCCACGACTGGCTGTCCACCAGTGAACATGACAAGATTTTCAATGTCCTTCAGCAATCAGAGTTCTTCCAGCAGACCCCCGATCAG
Organism: Anseranas semipalmata; assembly: GCA_013399115.1. Lineage (NCBI taxonomy): Eukaryota > Metazoa > Chordata > Aves > Anseriformes > Anseranatidae > Anseranas > Anseranas semipalmata. The sequence goes on along the minus strand of VXAA01003730.1, from coordinate 110,221 downwards.
CTCTCCTCAACTCCACACCATGATCCACAAGGTCTCTAACAGCAGCTCGCACAACATCACCCAGAATACCTTGCATGTCTCCCTTTGAAGCTGTGACCTGATTACCATAAGCAACGCACTGCAGATGTACCTCTGCAAGCCCAGAAGCACCAGGGGAAATGAATATATTAGTATTTATCATATTAATGCAGATCAAGCTGGGTATTTGTTCTGACATTTCAATAATAGCTTTTTCTATTTTTTTTAGGCAGCAGCTTGTATTTTCTTCTCCTTTAAATAATTCATTGTTACATTAAACTTATTTTAAATTGGGGTCTTTTTTTCATCAAACCAAATCTTTATTTGGATGGCCAAAGGGGAGAAAAAGTCTAAATGAAAACTCTCTCTTTTCTCTCCTCCCTTCTTTCACTCCTTCTCTTTTTTTCTTTCTTGTTAAAATCTCTTAATCAAAGTGACAATCTGTCTTTCCCAGGAAGGAAGCTGGTGCCTTTGAACAGTGCTGCTCCAATAGCTCTCTGCTTTGATGTGGGATTTAACTTATGCCTTCAGCGATCGCAAGCGTCTGTGTATGCATGCGCTGTGTGCGTGCGTGTATCCACGTGTGTGTTTCTGTGTTCGTTGCTGCACATACACACCCTAATCTCCCACCACCATCACCAAAAAAAGACAGGGAAGGGAAAGGCAGAAAACACCATGACTACGCAAAACAGTGATGTGAACCTTGTGGAGCTGCTGTTGAGCACAGTTCGAGGGGGCCTTTTTCTTTGCCTTTTCCCACAGAATTGTTCAGTGACATCTTCAAGCCCTTCCATCAGCTGTTAACTTCAGTGAATAGAGAGCAGTCTGTTATAGGAGACTGACACCCTATAGAAGGGCATATGTGTGCTGGATACTCTGTTCCTGCAGTTCATGGTCCTGCTGGACTATGGCTACAGTGTATGTTCACATCCAGCATCCTCCCGGGTGCTGAGACATAGCATGCAATAGCAGTGTTATTCCTTCCCTCCTCCTCCTTCCTTCAGCTTGACTCTAGGCTGTCCCTGTCCTCATCACAGTCATTCTCCTTCTGCTTTGACAATTGTTTCCCTCTTCCTTTCTTTTAGCCCTCCTGACCTCAGTACTGGCTCTGAGGAACAGCAAGGTCTTCACTTTGTCTCCTCTTCTCTGAGGGTACAGCACAGCTCTGGCTGGTACCGCACTGTAAGCAGCTTTGACCTCAGGGAACATAAACCCAGGCTTGGGCTTGGGTTGGACCACCCCAAGAGGCTGAGCTCACCTTGCTTCCCATGGGGAAGCATTCTTCCAGACAACTCCTTCTTCTTCTTGCCAGTAAGGCTGCCTGTCACTGCTGTCCTGGTGCCCCAGTGACATGTTTTTTTTTTACCGGATGAATGTCACAGAAACTGAGGACAGAGCAGAGCTACTGACATCTTCCCATTTCACAGCTGGGAAGCTTCCATCCTACCCCATAAAGAAGTACTATCACGTGCCGCTATGATTTTACCGTAGTTATTCATCAAATAATTCCCCAAGACCTCCACTCTACTTCTAGTAAGTGCCTTCTGGGATTCCATTCAACCCTTCAGAAATCACCTTCCCAGTCAGCTCTGGGATCTTTCTCATCCTTCAGAAAAGTTTGTGGTCTAAGCAAATCATGTCTTTTGGTTTTATGTACATTGTAGATTTTACAGGTGCTTCTACTTACTGAAAATCTTCCCCAGTGATTTCCTCGAGCAGGAGACCAAATATATAAACACTTTACAAAATACTGAACAACATGAACCTCTGAACTACAAATCTCCAAAGCAGCTTCCAGTCAGAGAACAAAACCTCAACAAGAACAGAATCCAGTTGTGCCTCAAGTTCCTTGTACCAAAAACCAATCTTCAGAATAAAACTGGTGTCCTTTCATACTGCTATCAAGAGGCTGATTTTTTTTTTTTTTTTGAAAGGTGTTTAATGAATTTCAGGTTTTCCCAACTTTTCTTTTGCTTTAAACATACACACAAATGCACACTAACAAACGCATACACAGAGGGTTTTTTGTTCTGTTTTGTTTTGTTTTTCTTTATTCTGTGTGCGTGTGCCCTCCTCCTCACCTCTTCCAAGGGTTACTGGAACGTTTTGGAAATCTGGCTCACATTTCTACAAGCTCTGGGGATAACCGGCTGGAAAACAAAGCCAATTTTCTCCCTATCTACTCTGGAAACCTCTTGCTGCATGGGACAAACAGGGTTTGCACTACACCACTGGGGAATGCTGACCAAAACGGGAGATATCACAAGAGATCCATCCAATTTCCAGCATCTGCACTGCAAGCAATAGGTTATAATCAGACAGAAAATAAGGATAGCCACCCAGTACTCCAAACAGTACGGGACCTCCAGCACCAGACAGTTGCCGTCCCTCATTCTTTTTTGAGACATTCTCCACCCAATCTGCTCTACGCTGCATGGACGCTTTCTTCATCTCCATAGTACCCTTAAGTTCATCTCTCTCTATTTTGAGAATCTGTGTCTTCCCAGGGCATTATCCCATTGAGCTAATACTGTCTCTAGGATCTTTTGCCCCCTCCTGCAGATCCTCTTCACTAGATATGTTCCCACAAGTCCTTGATCAGTCAAAGCCAAAAGTTAGATGCCTTCTGTGGAGGAGTAAGAGAGCACAACAGTTGTCACTTAAAAGAAGGAAGTCTGAAGGCCAGCGATGGACTGCCTCTATCCAGGGGTTGGGGGAGAAGATTTGAGGTAAACTTGAGATGGAGACCAAGGAGAAACAGAGTGGTCTGGAGTATCTGGGGTCCAGCTCTGCGTTACCTGGCGTATACACACCTTGGAGCCTGCAAATTGTGGCCTCAGCATGCGGCCCAGGATAAAAGCCAGGAATCCGATCTGTCTACAGAATCCCTAGGTCATTTCTAGGAAGCAAGCGAAGCAAAAGGATGGGCTAAGCGTGTCCAGGCAGAGGACACCTGCACATAGCCGTGTCAGCCCAAAGCCCCCACCTTTCCTCCTTTGTCCTGGTGGTACTGCCTACACCTGAGCCTCTCACTGCCTGCAGTCACTATGCTGCACTCACCCTTGCTTTGCATTCTGCATCTCCCTCCTGAGATTTCCCGCCAGCTTAATAGAGTGTGCACCGGAGAAGGTCCCCCTCGGCCCCTATCCTCATGCATACCAATCAGGCCTCCTGATTATGCAAATTAAATACAGTAACATCACCCCTCTGCACCTCTACCCCGCCCTATTCCAGCACAAAAAGGGGGAAAAAAGTAGCAAACCCTCCATTCATAACCAGAAACATTAATTATACGTAAGGATGGGCAGTCAACTCCCTGAAGCGTTTGCATAATTACTAATGCTAATGGATTCAGAGTGCCTCTCCTCCTCATGGAGAAAATTTAATTGGAAAATGCATAAAAGCAGGAGGAAGGAGGAGGGTGCTCTGAGTGGTCTGAAGTGGTACACGCAAAGCAAAGGAGCTCTCTGGAAACAGAGGAGGGAACCTGGTCACTCCCTCTCGGCTCACGTGGCCAACCTGCCGTTTCTTTCCTCACCTGGTCCAGCATCACCTCTGTTGCTGTAGAGCAGGCGTGGGAGGGATCAAGGGGTAGGCTTAAAGAGCATTCTGGCCAGCTGCCTTGATCCCAAGGGCATTATAAAAATCAGATTTAATGAAATTAGGAAATGCTCAACTAGATGCCTCAAAGACAGTGAGTAATATATGCCCCTTTCATGGCAGTCAGATTTCTCGGGACCTCTAGCCCCACGGATCTTCAACAGTTGCCTCTTTCTACTCCCCTGCCTGCTGGTAGCTGCTGAGCTTCCCTAAGGCAGAACTTGCTTCTTTCTCCCTGCTGCCTCCAGTTACATTGCCACCAGGCTCAGTTCCCTTTGCCCAGCAAAAAAAGCCTCACAGCACATGGGGCTGGCTGCAGCACAACAGCAAGGGAGCTCCAACCTCACAAAGTCTGCCTGCCCTTGGGGGAATGTCTTTTCTTCATTTTTATCAACCTAATTTTGGCTACAGGAGGTGTCACATCTCTGGCATGGCCAACTCCTGTGGCCTACCCAGGGCCCCTCCCACCACTCCCAGGCCAGCATATCTCTATCTATGGCCAACATTTTCTAAGGGGTTAGAAAGAGACTGGCCATGTGTTTGATCTTCACTTCTGTCACCCATTCCCTCTCTTCACTCGCTGTCTCTCTGGAGTTTGGCACCTGGTCTGAGTCCGTGTCCTGCAGACCGTGCAGAAGGTCAGTTATGCTCCTTTAACCCCACCGCCCCTACCCTACTTGAGGGGCTGGGTTCCTGAATTGAGATAAGTTTCATGCTATACTGAGAGCAGCTGGTGAGGCACCAGATGGCTGGGAATCTGTAAAAATAAAAATAAAAAAAACTGGGGCTGTGACAGCGGCACTTTTATTGTTCACTCATTCCCACTGCTGCCAGACTCCGAATGCATATCAAACAGGGTACATGCCCTTGCAAACACTATCCGTAGACAATTGTGCAAAACGGTGACAAAGCTCCTCTAACATCCCCAGCCAAGCCTGCCTCGCGGTCTGAAGAGGACACCCTGCAACACTAACAAGCCTCTGCAACACAGCGGAGGGAGAATCAGCTCCTTCAGCTTGCCCCTTTGCAATACTTCAGCAGTGGCGCAACATCCGGAGGGACTGGACACCGGTCATTTTTTTTATTGCACTATAAAGCACCGCACACACCTTCAGCAGTGCATAAATAATAAATAACAGCAATAATATGGTCCCTTGAGCAAAGCAGCATTTCATCAGCAAGAAAATCATCCTCTCTTTCCCTCTTAACATTCCAATGGGTGCCCTCTGGCAGCCCCGCTCTGGGAGGGGTTTGCACGTTTGCTTTTCATTGCAACTAGCCCCGAATTGAGGGGAGGTCGTGGCTGTTTATCATCATTCTGTCGTGAAATGAGTTTGGTTAACTTGTAATACTTGTGAGAGTGAGGGACCAGAACCCGGCAAAATATGACTTTGGCAATGAATCCTGCTCTTCCTGGCTTCTGGCTTGCAGAAGCAGTGGCTGCTCTGGGCCTGGGCCTCCATTTTAAACACTAACAACAACACCGAAATCAGACCGACGCCTGCATGCACCAGAAATGGCGCCTTAGGCAAAGCGGGGATGGAAAAGGTTTCTACTATCCTTGTCCTCTTTTGTCTGCTCACCAGGGACCTCATTCAAGACCCGCAGAATTCCGGGGAAGCTGCAGGGTTCCAGCACTTCCACATCACAAATGAACAAAACCCCACAGGAGCCTGACTTCTGACATGGAGAGTTGAAGTATTTGTATATACCTGGACAATATTTCTTACTCAGATGTGTTTGAGTGACTGATTCTCTCAGAAAATCATCTGAACTTTAAGTGACTTAGTGATACCCAATTCGGAATTTTATCAGTAGTCCTACCAGTTCACTCTAGATCCAAAAAAACAGGGTTTAAACTATTTCCCTTGGGAGATTTCCAAAGTCTAACTTCTTTACCTACTTTTTTTTTTTTT